>CM032918.1:9365047-9774236 GCA_019202795.1 Arabidopsis thaliana x Arabidopsis arenosa | reverse complement strand
GGGTTACGTGATATTGTACTTTGCTTTATCAGATTTGATTTTGGCTTTTGCTTGCAGGCGTCTTCTGGCCTATCCCAAGGGAAATGGCTCCAACTGGTGAAAAAAAAAATTGTTGTTTCAAATGTTTTCGTCCATTCAATGTTCCATATTGCTTAAGTTGTGTTCTTTTTTCTTTTTTTTTGCTTGCAGGCGTCTTCAGGCCTATCCCAAGGGAAATGGGGTTGGTATTAATAGTCATTTCTCTCTGTTTCTGGAAGTTGCTGATTCTGAATCTTTGCCTTATGGTTGGAAAAGACACACAAAATATCGCCTAACTGTTGTTAATCAAATTTCGGAGAATCTCTCCGAACAGAGAGGTAGATTGTTTTTGTAAGGCCGATTAAAGTTCTTAATTTATGGTTCTACTAGTCATGGACTCAAGGGTCTTATGTGCTGTGTATGGTTCTTGCAATTCTTGTTTTGACTAAAGTTGTATGTTTCATGACTTATTACAGTAGGACAAGACTGGTTTGATCACAAGGCTGCCAGCAAAGGTTTCCCAGAAATGCTTCCCCTTACCGAACTTGTTGACATAAATGGTGGGTTTTTGGTGAATGGACAAGTCAAGATTGTTGCCGAGGTTGTTGTTCTTGAAGTTATTGGCAAATCACATGTCTTAGAGGAAACTTCATTAGTAAATGAATGCATCAATGTCAATGGGTTTCAAGTTCCTCCTTCACAGGTAAGAAAAGTACTTGTAAACTATATCTGGTTTGTTGGTATAAAAACTACTATCTGATATGGGATCCAAGTTCTTACCTCATTTGTCCATGTCTAACTTGTAGGTAGAATCTGTGAAGAGTCTGTTTGAAAAGCACCCAGACATCGCATCAAAACTCCATCTGAAGAACTCATATATGAGAATAACATACTTGAATAGCCTACTAAGCTTGACTGAGATTCTGTGCCAGTCCCCTGAGAACATTTCCAATGATGATTTGGCCAACGCATACTCTACGCTATCTTATGTGACAAAAGCAGGATTTAAGTTAGATTGGCTGGAGAAGAAACTGAAAGAGGTTGGTGAGACTCGGGTGCAAGATATTGAGGAAGAGTTGAAAGACATGACGCGAAAGTGTGTGGACTTGGAGGCTCTTCTGGAGTTCTTACGATAAATGTTGTTATAGGCAGTTAAGGGTTTTTATCTACTTGGTGTTTAATTTGGTCTCATTGTTTTTGTCCAAGTTTTGGAACTTGTTGTCACTGAGGTTTCCCTCTGTTTCTTTAATTTCACTTTGTTTCTTGATGGAAAAAGAAAAGAAAAAAACGTGTTAGTGTCCTTAAATCTGAACTGTGACTGTTGACACGCGAAAGTAGTCAAATTAACTTCAATTCATGTTGATGATGCATATGAAGATGATTAGAAACAGTAATGATGCCTATGCAGAATTATCTTTATATTAAGCTCCATTATGCTCCATTATGTATAAGTTTAAATAAATATAAGTATTAGTTTAATTGATATTAAGTAAGGTAAAAACAAAATATTGTTTTAGTTGTAATTTGATATATTTAAAAATAATTAATACAATGAATATGCTTAAGATGTAATCTGATATAATTAAAAAATAATCAGTGAAAAATTAATATTAAAATTTTTAAAATAAATAAGATTAATATTATATTGGTGAGATACCGGAGATGCTCTTCTATATGAATTGTTGTCTCTCTCTGACTCTGTGTGTAATCTTTTTTGGATCTGTGTTTAAAGTGTTTGTTTGATTTTTCCATTAACAAATTTGGTTGTGTCCCACTTGGGTTCTAGGATAGTAGGATTTAACTTATCTACATGTTCTGCTGGTAGTTTGGTTGTGAAGAGTCTTCATCAAGAACAATGGAAAAGCAATATAAAAAGAAGATAACATGGACGATCAAGAATTTCTGCCATCTGAGAAAATTTATTCTGATTATTTCCTAGTTGGTGACTCCAAATGGTAAGAAAACTTTGTTCTAATGTTTTGTAATGTTTACGTTTCATTTTAGGTTTATCTGATATTTGTCTTTGCTATATTGATTTTTTGGTTTATGCTTGCAGGCGTCTTGTGGCCTATCCCAAGGGAAATGGGGATAGTTTTAATAAAAGTTTGTCTCTGTTTCTGGAAGTTGCTGATTCTGAATCTTTGCCTAATGGTTGGAAAAGACACATCAAATTTCGCCTAACTGTTGTTAATCAAATTTCGGAGAAACTTTCCAAACAGGAAGGTGATTCTTTCTACATTTGCTAGTTTATGTTTCCAAGGTGGACAAAAGAAAGTTAATATTTGATGGTTCAGCTTGTCATGATGGACTCATTGTGTTTTATAGTGAGATTCTGTGTATGTGTTGTGCAATGCTTGTTTTGACTAGAGTTCTATGTTTCGTGACTTTACAGTAGCACAAGCCTGGCTTTATAGAAACTCTCTTAGCTTTGGTTCCCAAACAATGCTTCCCCTAACCGAACTTCTTGAAGTAAATGGTGGGTTTTTGGTGAATGGAGATGTCAAGATTGTTGCCGAGGTTGGTGTTCTTGAAGTTTTTGGCAAATCAGATGTGCTAGAGGAAACTATATTAGTTCATGAAAGCATCGATGTCAATGGGTTTCAAGTTCTTCCTTCACAGGTAAGTTGAGTACTTGTAGCTGCATATTTGGTATGTTTTCAGGTCTTGAAAAAATGCTATCTGAGAAGGTTCGTCCATGTTTACCTTGCAGGTAGAATCTGTGAACAATCTCTTTGAGAAGCACCCAGATATCGCATCAAAATTCCGTTCCAAGAACCCATTTCTCAGAACAACATACTTGAATGGCCTACTTTGCTTGACTGAGATTCTGTGCCAGTCCCCTGAGAAACTCTCCAGTGTTGATATGGCCAACGCGTATTCTACACTAACTTGTTTGACAAAAGCTGGGTTTCAGTTGGATTGGTTAGAGAATAAATTGAAAGAGGTTTGTGAGACTCGGGCGCAAGAAATTGAGGAAGAGTGGAAGGACTTGAAGGAAAAGTTTTAACTGGAGTTCTGACGATGAGGAGTTTGAATCGACTTCAGTCCGTTGAAGAGTTCGAAATCTAATTAGTGTCTGGTTTGTTTGTTTTTCGTTTTAGTTTTGACTTTTGAGAACAATGTCCTTAATCTTGGAGTAGAAGATCAAGAAACTTGTGTTGTCATTGAGGTTTCTCTAGCTATGTTTCTTTTATTGCACTCTGAGATGAAGAAAAACACTTGAGAGACTCACAAAAATTGGAAATAGTATCATTTGTGTTTTTGTATGATTACATAGAGCAACGTGCAAGTTTAACATGAGTGTTCCTCTCTTTTATAACAAAGAATCAAGTCATGAAGAGCCGATGCTGATCGCATTTTTACATGTTATTAGTCGTGCATTCAACACTTCATATGCTAAAGTTGAAGATAGATTGAGCAAGCCAAAGAAAACTGAACAAAAGATATAAAGAAGTCTTTTGTTCTACATTTTCTTTGATTAAACTACACAAATCGCCTAATACAATAATAACCTAACATTAATATGTGATCTAAGTGATATTTTATCAGACTTGGTGAAAAAAAGGGAACGAAATCTGAGGAAAAAAACTTTAAAAGGGTAGACAACGAATTTTAGAACTCACATCACTTGACACTTTTCTCACTTTTAGTCAAAGGGTGTTTTGTTCTTCTTGCAACTTTTCCTTTGGGCTTAAAGCAAAATATTTTTTTACTAGGGACTAGTTCTTAAAACACAGAGAAAAAAAAGGATTATATACAGAGATATTGTAAATGATCGATAATTATATGTAGCCGCATCAATAAGTAGTCGTTCTATTGCTGCAAACCCTAAGGAGCTGGGAGGAGCCGAGGCGTAATCAACAAGATTCTCATTCAAACCTATTTAGGTATTTTTAAAACAAAGTGACGTAATACTTGGTGCGTTTACTCGAATGTGGCTACTTATATAATTGTTGTCTGTGTTTGTGTTGTTCTAACTTGTAAAAACTTCGAATAATCTTACTCTCTCTTTTTTTAGGTTTTGTCTGTAAATGGTTGTCTGATTTTTCTTTATCAAAAAAAAAAAAAAATAGATTGGTTGTGTGCCACTCGGGTTCTAGGTTTTAACTTATTTTCATGTTCTCGTAGTTTGGTTGTGAAGAACTGAAGACTCATCTCATCAAGATCAATGGAAAATCTTCCTACCAAAAAAAAAAGATCAATGGAAAATCAATATGAAAAGAAGATAACATGGACGATCAAGAATTTCTCCTCATTGCAATCTGAGAAAATATATTCTGATATTTTCGTAGTTAGTGACTCCAAATGGTAAGAAAAAATTGTCCTCTAGTCTAATGTTTTCGTTCATTTTAGGTTTACGTGATATTGTTCCTCTGCTTGCAGGCGTCTTCTGGCTTATCCCAAGGGAAATGTTGATGATACTCATTTCTCTCTGTTTCTGGAAGTTGCTGATTCTCAATCTTTGCCTTATGGTTGGAAAAGACACACAAAGTATCGCCTAACTGTTGTTAATCAAAATTCGGAGAAACTCTCCGCACAGGAAGGTGATTATTTCTACATTCGCTAGATTAAATATGTTTCTAAGGCGGACAAAGGGAAGTCCATATTTTATGGTTCTACTTTTCATGGACTCATAGGACTTATTTTAAGTTAAGTTGTATTTTCATGACTTTACAGTAACAGAAGACTGGTTTGATCAGAATTCTCTTAGCTGGGGTTACCCAGCAATGCTTCCCCTTACCAAACTTGTTGACGAAAAGGGTGGGTTTTTGGTGAACGGAGAAGTCAAGATTGTTGCCGAGATTGGTGTTCTTGAAGTTGTTGGCAAATCAGATATGTTAGAGGAAACTTCATCAGTGATGGAAAGCATCGATGTCAATGGGTTTCAAGTTCCTCCTTCTCAGGTAACTATATAATTCACTTTCTTATACAAGCTGCATATATGGTTTGTATATATGTTTTCAAGTCTCGAAAACTCCTATCTGAGAAGGTTCGTCCATGTTTACCTTGCAGGTAGACTCTGTGAACAATCTCTTCAAAAATTACCCAGACATTGCATCAAAATTCTGTCTGGAGAACCAACTTCTGAGAGCAACATACATGAATAGCCTACTATGCTTGACTGAAATTCTGAGCCAGTCCCCTGAGAAACTCTCTAGTGTTGATCTCGCCAATGCACATTGTACACTATCTTCTCTGACAAAAGCAGGGTTTAAGTTGGATTGGTTGGAGAAGAAACTGAAAGAGCTTCGTGATACTCGGGTGCAACAACTTGAGCATGATTTGAAGGACTTGAAGGAAAAGTTTACGCTGGAGCTCTGACGATGAGGATGACTTGAGTTATCTGTTAAGACTTTGGATCTAATTCGTGTTCTGGTCTGTTTGTTTTTCATTTTAGTTTGAAAAAAGAGTCCTCTTAATCTTGGAGAAGATCAAGAGTCTTGTTGTCATTGAGGTTTCCCTATGTTTCTTTTATTGCACTTTGTTCCAATTCGTGTTAATGATGATTTCTTGATTATAGACAATGAAGTTTATGCAGAGAATGGTAGTAAAAGAACTTCTTATAATTAAAATTGGTTAATATCTGACATAAGAATAGTGTAAGTTTGAAACCTTGAACAGAGAAGAACTATATTCTCCGAACAGCTACAATGATTGAATTAGAAGATAATTGATTCATCAAGCTTCTTCTTCTCCACTGCTCTCTACCAATACAGCATCCTTCTGTGTCTTAGCTCTCTTTCTTGATCTGCTTTTGTATGTCTCTTCCTTTGTTGGATCTTCAACAAGTTGTTCAGAGACTGCTTCGTGTCTCATCAACAGATGTAATAACAATAATATGATCTTCAGGAAAGAGGAAATGAAACAACGTACCTGACAATAGCTTACTATATCATAGAGATTTTACTATATCGTAAAATATACTATTGAACTCTGTTGGGGGAGAAAGAAAAGCGTCAATGAAATTTTAGATATATACACAGCAGAGATAAGCAGGTTACACTAAAATTGCAGCTTACCTGTCTGAAAAGCACCCAGACATTACATTGAAATTCCGTCCAAAGAACCCACATCTGAGAACAACATCCTTGAATAGTCTACTAAGCTAGATATTCATTATATATATATTATAATCACGATCAATAGATGTAGCCGCATCAATAAGTTATAGAGGCTGAAATGTTTCTTAGTATTGATAGAATGTGATTACAGGTTTATATACAGACATTAGAGGGTGACTAGGGTTAATTAAATTACATGTAGATCCCTAAACTATTATTCACATATGTATACTCGTCCTATTAGCAAACCTAGGAGCTGCGAGGAGCCGAAGCGTAATCAACACGATTCCCATTCAAACCTAATTAGGTTTTTTTAAAACAAAGTGACCTAATACCGGTGCGTTTTCTGGAACTGTGGCTACTTAGTCTATAGTTGTCTCATGTCTGTGTCTATGTGTGTGTTGTTCTCAGTTTAAAAGCTTCAAGTGTAATCTTTCTCTCTTCCTTTTTAGGTTTTGTCTTTAAACTGTTGTTTGATTATTATTTTTTTATTAACAAGTTTGGTTGTGTGCCACTCGGGTTTTAGTTTTAACTTATCTTCAAGATCTGTTAGTTTGGTTGTGAAGAGTCTTACTCAAGAACAATGGAGGAGCAATATGAAAAGAAGATAACATGGACGATTAAGAATTTCTCCTCTTTGCCATCTGAGAAAATTTGTTCTGATAATTTCGTAGTTGGTGATTCCAAATGGTAAGTAAACTTGTTCTCTAATGATTGCGTTTATTGATATTGTACTTTGCTTTATTGGTTTTGGTTTTATACTTGCAGGCGTCTTGTGGCCTATCCCAAGGGACATGGGGATAGTTTTAATAAAAGTTTGTCTCTGTTTCTGGCTGTTGCTGATTCTGAATCTTTGCCTTATGGTTGGAAAAGAGACACAAAGTATCGCCAAACTGTTGTTAATCAAACTTCGGAGAAACCCTCCCAACAGAAAGGTGATTCTTCCAACATTTTCTTGATTATGTTTCTAAGGCGGACAAATTTAATTTAATATTTTATGGTTCCACTTGTAATGGACTCATGGGACTTGTGTTGCATGTAGTGAGATTATATGTATGTGTTGTGAAATGCTTGTTTTGACTAAAGCAGATAGTATGTTTTGTGATTATAGTAGGAAAACCCTGGTTTAATCAGAATTGTGTCAGCTGGGGTTTCCAATCAATGGTTCCCCTTACCGAACTTCTTGACATAAATGGTGGGTTTCTGGTGAATGGAGAAATCAAGATTGTTGCCGAGGTTGGTGTTCTTGAAGTTGTTGGCAAGTCAGATGTGTTAGAGGAAACTTCATTAGTAAATGAAAGCATCGATGTCAATGGGTTTAAAGTTCTTCCTTCACAGGTAAGAAAAGTACTTTCAAATCCATATCCTAAGAGTCGCTCACTATTCAAGCTGCAAATATGGTTTGTGGATCTGTTTTCAGGTCACCAAAAGCTGCTATCTGATAGAGTTACTCTATACATCGATTTTTTTCAGGTAGAATCTGTGAAGAGTCTTTTTATAAAGCACCCAGACATTGCATCACAATTCCGTCCGAAGAACCCACACCTGAGAACAGCATACTTGAATAGCATACTAAGCTTGACAGAGAGTCTGTGCCAATCCCCTGAGGAACTCTCCAATGCTGATCTGGCTAATGCATACTGTACACTAACTTGTGTGACAAAAGCGGGGTTTAAATTGGATTGGTTGGAAAAGAAACTGAAAGAGATTGGTGAGGCTCGGCTGCAAGAGATTGAGGAAGAATTGAAGGACATGAAGCAAACGTGCGTAGACATGGAGACTCTGCTGGTGTTCTTAAGATGAATGTTGTTTGATGATCTAATTGGTGTTTTGGACCTTTTGGTCTCTTTGGTTTTTTTTTTTTTTTTTTTTTTTTTTTTTTTTTTTGGTCTTAGTTTTGGTATAGAATCCTCTTAATATTGGGGAAGGTACTAACAAGAGACTTGTTGTCATTGAGGTTTCCCTACGTTTCTTTGATTTTTACCCGAGGCTGATCGCATTTGTTCACCTTATTAGTCGTGCATTCAACACTACAGATGCCAAAGTTGAATGTATTGAGCAAGCAAAAGAGAACAGAACAAAGAATATAAAGAAGTTGAAACATTTGTTTAATTAAACTACACAAATAGCCTATAACCTAACATTATTGATGTGATCTAAGAGGTAAAATCATTATTTTATCAGACTTGGTGAAGAAAAAAGACAAAGGAACGAAATCTGATGAAAAAACATTAAGGGTAGACAACAAAATTTAGAACTCACATCACTCGACACTTTTTCATTATTACCACATCACATCAATTCTTGCAACTTTTACTTTGGCTTTAAAAGCAAAAAAACAATTCAATTTGGGAATATATATTATTGTAATGATCAATATATACGTCAATAATTTAGCCCACCAATGAGCTATAAGGAGCCGAAGCGTTTCATATTCCTCTAGTTTTCGTAATCAACACAATTCACATTCAAACCTATTTAGATGCTTATAAAACGAAGTGACTCTGCATTTTCTTGAATAGGCTAATGTAATTGATGTATGTGTGTGAGTGTTGTTCTCGCTTTTAAAAAAATTCGAATTCACAGTGTAATCTTCCTCTCTCTCTCTCTCTCTTTGTTTTTTTTTTTTTTAAAAATTGTTGTTTGATTTTGATATTAACAAACCTGGTAGTTTGGTTGTGAAGAGTCTTCATCAAGAATAATGGAATATGAAAAGAAGGTAACATGGACAATTAAGGATTTCTCCACTTTGCAATCTAAGGAAATTTATTCCGATCATTTCGTAGTTGGTGGCTCTAAATGGTAAGAAAACTTGTTCTCTAATGTTTTCATTCATTTTAAGTTCACGTGATATTGTTTGTACTTTGCTTTATTGGTTATTGGTTTTATACTTGCAGGCGTCTTCTGGCCTATCCCAAAGGAAATGTGGATAGTAGTAATAGTCATTTCTCTCTGGTTCTGGAAGTTGCTGATTCTGAATCTTTGCCTGATGGTTGGAAAAGAATTATCAAATTTCGCCTAACTGTTGTTAATCAAATTTCAGAGAAAATCTCCCAAGAGAGAGGTGATTCTTTCTACATCTGTTTTTCTAAGGCTGACAAAGGAGAGTTCATATTTTAATGGCTCTACTTTTCATTGACCCATGGGACTTGTGTTGTACAATTCTTTTTTTGACTAAAGTTCTATGTTTCGTGACTTTCCAGTATCACAGAACTTGTTTGATCAGAACTCCCACTGGCATTACTCAGAAATGCTTCCCCTTACAAAACTTCTTGACAAAAAAGGTGGGTTTTTGGTGAATGGAGAAGTCAAGGTTGTTGCTGAGGTTGGTGTTCTTGAAGTTGTTGGCAAATCAAATGTGTTAGTGGAAACGCCATTAGTAAATGAAAGCATCGATGTCAATGGGTTTCAAGTTCTTCCTTCACAGGTAAAAAAAGTACTTGTAACTATATAATCCACTTTCTTGTACAAGCTGCATTTATGGTTTGTTTGTATTTTTTTCAGGTCTAAAAAAACTGCTATCATAGAAGGTTTGACTACTTATTCCTCTATGATTCACCTGCAGGTAGAGTCTGTCAACAGTCTGTTTGAAGAGCACCCAGACATTGCATCAAAATTCCGTCTCGAGAACCCACTTCTGAGAACAACATACATGAATAGCCTACTAAACTTGACTGAGATTCTGTGCCAGTCCCCTGAGAAACTCTCCAATGTTGATCTGGCCAATGCATATTTTACGCTAACTTGTGTGACAACAGTGGGGTTTAAATTGGATTGGTTGGAGAAGAAGCTGAAAGAGGTTGGCAAGACTAGGGTGCAAGAAATTGAGGAAGAGTTGAAGGACATGAAGCAAAAGTGCGCGGACATGGAGGCTCTGCTGGAATTCTTGAGATGATGTTGGTTGATGACTTTAGTCCGTTAAGAGTTTGGATCTCATTGGTGTTCTGGTCTGTTTGTTTTTAGTTTTAGTTTTGAAAACAAAGTCCTCTTAATCTTGGAGAAGATCAAGAGTCTTGTTGTCATTAAGGTTTCCCTACGTTTCTTTTATTGCACTTTGTTTGAATTTATGTTGATGATGATTACTTGATTAGAGACGATGAAGTTTACGCAGAAAATGGTAGTAAAAGAATTTCTTATAATTAAAATTGGTTAAAATCTACCATAAAAATAGTGTAAATTTGGAATCCTGAACAGAGAAGACCTATAGTTCCCCGAACAGCTACGATGATTGGATTAGACGATAATTGATTCATCAAGCTTCTTCTTCTCCGCTGCTCTCTACCAATACAACATTCTTCAGTGTCTTAGCTCTCTTTCTTGATCTGCTTTTACATGTCTCTTCCTTTGTTGGATCTTCAACAAGTTGTTCAGACACTACTTCGTGTCTCGTCACTTCTTCTAGAATCCTGAGTCCATACTTTTCTGTTTTCAATTTTCCTATAATACTCTCCAACTGCAAATCCAACCATTAAAGAGGGAAGCCAGCAGAGATATAATCAAAATCATAGAACCTAAATTTTTACTAGCGCAAACTTGCCTCTTGTATTGAAACTGGTTTTTGGGAACTTATCGAGCTAATCTGCTGAGTTGAGAGAACCGTGTGAGGGAGTATGCTTCCATCAGCTGCGGATATCTCTTTACGTAGCTCGTCGAGCTTGAGTTCTAACCCGGAAAAGGAAAGGCTTCTTTTCGGTTTCTTGGTTTGCCTGCTAGAGGTTTCCATTTTGATCGTCTTTCTTCCTGTTCCGGAAAAAGGACAGGTTTTGTTTAAAGAGTTTTTTCAATGACAATGAGAAAAGAGAGGAACAAGGCCGAGCTAGCCTTATCTGATGCATCGATGACTTCTATTGATACGACTTTACTGAAACCGAGAAAACTGGTATTTGCATATCCTGAACTCTGAAGCCTATTGTGTTCATGAAAAAAAGGCAATTTCTTACTCCTTACCTTGCAACAATTGGTTGGCCAATGGTCCCATTGTTACATAAGCATTTGTCGAGTATGGTGTGTGCTGGAATTCTTCTTTCTGGACAAAAAAAACAAAACTCAAATACAGAGATTGTAAGGCATTGCTAGATACTAGAGTTTTTGTCTGACATGCTATTATCTTGAGCTGGGTTTATCACATGTCAATAATACAATCTGACAGAGAATTTAAACGGACAATGATCTTACCAATACTGAGTCAACAATCAGTTTTATCACGAGATGTTCTATCTCGTCTCTCTTTAGCTCAGCACCTAGGGTTAACCACAGAGGTAAAAATCAACAACAACAAAAATTTAATGCAGTTCAAACTAATGAAATGAAAAAACATGACTAACTTAGATCTTTGTGCTTATTTCTGAGTTTGTCTCCCAACTGTAACATCGTTACTCTTTGATCCTTGGCTTGCGTTTCTTGCACCATAGAAACCACGAGCTTAGACAGGTCTGCAAAAATCATGACAACGAAAAATCATTATGATATTATCAACATACAGCTGATAGTTGCTGAGAAATTGCAAATAAACTGTTAATCCTTGAATCAAAATAAGCTGAAACTTTTTTGGCAGAAGATGAAAAGAATGTATTTCAGAAAAACAACAATTGAATGTAGGGACGTACCCGATACATCAACTTCCTTGACCTCACTTGATAAGGCACAGTTGTCACACATTCCTTAACAAATTTAGAATTACGATTAGCCCATCAGAAAATTTCGAATCAATGGACCTAGTACAAAATCTATCAGTAGTGGACAACTGTAAACAAGAATACCATTGCAATCTTGAGATGGTTCCCCAAAATGACGAAAAAATGCGCTACGACGACATTTTGTTTTAGACTGCAACAAGGTAATTCAGAAACCACTGTTCATAAGATAGCGTACAATTTAGAATATTTTAAGATCATGATTCTATAACGTTGGACAAGATAAAGATTAAAGAGTACACAGAAGAAAACAATTTAGTCAATCTAAAGCAGCCTGAGCAAGGTACACAAGTCTCTTGAAAGTTGGTGCTTTTAGCCAATACAAAGTGCTGATTGCCACAGCTTGCTCCAGATATTTACAGGTGCAATAACGATAATGCGCTCTTCAGGAAAAGGAAATGAAACAACGTACCTGACAATATCTTACTATATCATAGAGATTTTGCAGACCAGAATACTCGTAGAAGACCATGGAACTCTGTTGGGGAGAAAATAAAAGCATCATTTTAAATCTTAGAAATATATACATATATACACAGCAAAGATAAGCAGGGTACAGTAACATTGCAGCATACCTGCCTGGGAACATCAGCCGAACGAAAAAAGAGGATGCACTCGGATGGAAGGCCATCACGACCAGCGCGGCCACTCTCCTACAGTATGACGGTTAGGTGATAAGAGGCAGCCTTATAACTATATCAAGTTTTAGTGGACAAGAGACTGGAACCTGGTAGTAAGTCTCCATTGATTTGCTCAAACTGTGGTGGATGACAAACCTGACTACAGCAATGCCCCATGTATCAGTTGGAGAAGATAGTAAGAATGGTGATTAATAAAATGCGAAGGATGGTGGTTTTAAGAAATATATTGATTTTCCGAAATCAGTAGCTACTAGTATTATGTAATTGGAAGAATATCACTTCCAAGAGAAAGAAATCTGCACTAAGGAAAACTGAAAGTGAAAGTTTATCAAATATCAACTAAACAAAAGTTAGCACTACTAACCATCAGGCTTGTTGATTCCCATGCCAAAGGCAACCTGCAAAGCAATTATTACTAATTAAAGTTGATTAATGTAGATCACTGTACCACTAAATAATGGAATGATAACAGAGAATATACGTACTGTTCCAACAATGACCTGCAACTTGTTCTTGCTCCATCTGTGAACATGACACAACAAAAAGTCAGGCAATGCTGCAAATTGCACATCAATAACTTGATCATCAAGAGCAGAGTCGAGTTGCATCAGAGCTGGACTTTGAATCTCGGGTTCAAGTTAAGCACCATGCACCACATGTTTTAAAAAATAGTAGCTTACCGCATATGAACTTTTTCGCGCATATTTGCATCCATGTCTGCGTGGTAATAATCAGCAGAAATCCCTCTCTCTCGTAAATCACCTGCAATCTATCACCATTGCGTGTAAGACAAAATATTTAAGCTTTTTCTTCCCTGATCTCTCGTTCAACAGAACAATATTAATGGACAGAGATAAATGGTGCAAAAGAAAATAGGATTTTAATATTTAAGTTCAGTACATATGATGATGTGTGAATTTTAGTTACAAACCTGTTCACACTCCTTCCGGGAGAAACAATAGACTATTCCAGATTCATTGTTAGAGTACGATTCCCGTATGAATTCTGCAATTTCATCAACCACCACTTTACCAACTGCCGACTTTTCTCGGACCTGCAAGACAATTTACTGGCTCATGTTCACGCCTACAAACTGTCCACAGCATGAGAATAGTATACTAAAAATCATTACTAAGCATACCGAGTAAAAGAGATTTGGCCTGTTAACACTGCTAACAAATTTGACGCATTTAGGAATATGCAGCATCTCTATCAGATCATTTTGAACTTTCTGTGTAGCAGTTGCCTGCAATAGAGAGACATAAGAATTAGGAAAAAATGAAATATTAAACCTTCTACAAAATATTTTTGAAAGATTGTTACAGAATCAGACATTCTGCAGCCACTGAAGCAGAATACCTAAACAATACTAGCGAGTACGCAAGTTCAGAGAGCTCAATTCAGAAGAAAATTGGTCATTATGATAAGCACAGTAAGGTGAAGCAAGCTCCCTAGTGTTGACTGATTTAAGCTCACAAGGTATTCCATATAGAACAAAAAAGTGGATGAATTAAAAATAGAGTAAATGATAACAAAAACATACAGTTAAAGCCACCATGGGAACTTTGGGAAACTGGGTTTTCAGGATGCTCAAGTTCTTGTAATCAGGGCGAAAATCATGACCCCACTGACTACAACAATGAGCCTCCTGCAAAGGAACCAAACAAAGGAAATTGAAATGCAGAAAGGGAGAAGATAGGTGGCATGGTAAATTTTCTGAGTAAGAAACTAAAACCAGGAGAGACTTACATCAATTGATATAAGAGAGAGGCGACCAGCATTGTGACACTTTTCAAGCTTTGACATGAATCTTTTGCTCTTTGATACCTTCTCTGGTGTTACATAAAGTATCTTGAGGTCATCTTCACCCTTTTCAAGTGCCTTGTACACAAATTTCTCATTTTCCTTGCCAGAAGTAGAAGTCAGCATGTAGGCTGAAATTCCTAGAGCAGCCAAACCCATAACCTGAACAATCGTAAACAATAATTGGTCATAACACACATATAATCAAAGAATATCTAAAAGATCAAGTGTTACTTAAGTTCATCATTCTGTAAATTTAGCAGTTTCGTTATCTCTTCGCAAGGTGGGCTCTGCTCTACAAACTATTTTCCTAAGTTTAGTACTAACCTGATCCTGAATAAGTGAAAGTAAAGGACTGACAACAAGAGTTGTCCCACCACGAAGTATAGCGGGAAGTTGATAGCAAAGACTCTTCCCACCACCAGCTGCCATGATCACCAGGACATCTCTTCCCGCCATTATAGCGTTAATAATCTGACATATCATCCAAAGAATCAACAAATTGACATCAAACTAATTTTCTGCAAACGCGGGCACAAGAATAGAAATGTGGCATCCTTGAAAACAACTCTTGGATCAGAAAATGCAGAAGTCACTTACTTCCTTCTGGTTAGCCCTATACTTGGATATACCAAAAACGTTGAACCGAACATCGTCAGCCCGAGAATCCCACTCAAATGCCTCAGACCAATTCTCTATAGCACTAGAGCCACTAGATGCAACAGGGCTTCCTGATGCAGCTAATGCTTTTAACAATGTATTTAACTCAGACTTCCTCTCGTATAATCTATCTTGATGTTCGATCAAAGCACTTATCTGACCTGCAAAGCAATTTCAATCAAAAAATTCAACACGAATTCAAAAACCAAAACTTTAACTTAACCCATTCTGTTTCATAACACCATCAAGCATCAGAGACAACAATCCATGGCCATGAAGTCTAAAATTAGACTCAAAACCTCAGAAGCAACCGAAACACAAATTCGAAGAACAGAGACAAAATTAGGAAAGAATGAAAACGAAGAAATGTTAACCTTGAACATCTTTTAACTCGACGTCTAAATTCTGAAGCTCCTCTTGGATCGCTTCACTTTCCATTGATTCGCCGGCTGAATCAACGGCGGCGTGTTTACCTTTTCGTCGTCGGCGTCGTTCCCAGGGGCAACGGCTCAGTAACAAGAGGTGAAACAGAGCATACTGGGCCCTAAACGGGCTAAAATTATCTAAATGGGCTTTTTTACTTGGAAACCAACTAATGATGCTCGGCTTAATTTAATCATAAAATGTTATTGAGCATATATGTGAATAAAAACTTTTTATCATTATTTTAGGTAAGAAGCATGTTTAATAATTAATATGAATCTTGATTTTTAAAATTTATAGTATACATATTCTTTTGATCTTTTCCGTACTCTATTTAAGTTGTAGATTTAGAATAGTGGTATATACAAAGATTCCTAGTAAATTTTGTAAGATGATTTTGAGGATATAAGAATAATAAATTAGGGTTAATTTGACTGAATAAAATGTGACTGTTTTGGTTGGTACGGTTACATAAATACATAATCCAAGTTTAAGTTTTACGATATTCATATCTCAAAAAGTTACATGCATCACAGTCAGGGCCGGCTTAACTATAGGAGTCAGCAGTGCGACCGTCCCATATCTATAGATAAAAAATATTGAAAATTTATTTTTTGGCAAAAATACTCTTAAAAAAATGATAAAAGAGATCCAAATAAACAAATTTATGAGTAAAAAGGACCCAAAAAAGGGTTCATATAATTCTTCTACCTTCTTATAACCATAATAGTAAAAGACTATAGAAATTTATTTTGTAAAAATTAACTCTATAACTTATAACTTTTATGTTTAGGAGAATATTTTAAAATTTTGCCTTAAGATCCATTAAATGTTTAAACCGACATTGATCACAACGGCTAGAACGCGTGAAGAAAAAAAAAGAAAACGAGTATGCATGAAAAAGTTTTCATTGAATGAGAAGCCTAGAGCTTATAGAAAGATTATTCAAAACGATGTGGATTTGTGGGGATGTGTATATCAAAAGTATGCTATATAAATAAATAAATAAAAATAGACATAATTTTTCTGAATGAAAGTAGAGGAGTGAGTGAGGTCAAAGTGAACTGGATGGAGCCTGGAGAGATAATGGATTCGTTCGGTATGTGACATATGTCCAAATGACCTACGAAAACTTTTCGGAAAAGCGTGACGAGACATTTTAACATCCTAATTATTAACTGTATTCATGATATGAATATGTACATATTTGTGTGAAAGTTAGGCTTTTTGATTTATTATTTATTAATCTAAGATTTTTAGATTTATAGCTATATATACTAATAATAATTAATGTTACATATATATAAATAATAGAGACGAGCGAGACACTATAATTATTTTACATATATATATAGTAGACTAGTAGAATATAGTATTTAAAATTAATAAACCGAAAAACATGTCGGGACCGAACAAAATCTGCGACCCATACCGGATCACAGATCAATCCCCTACCTCTTGATTAAAAATCACTAGACGACAAAATTACCTTTTTGCCAATTACATCAGCGCTTGTGTCATCATCATTCCTTTGAAGCAAGACCAGTTGATGAACAACTAAGAGCATATGCAAGGGGGGAACACTTGGTGTGTTCTTAAGGATTTTAAAATAATAAAAATGTTGAATAGTGGATACAACTGTTCTTAAAATTATAAAAACTGTTCTTCAGTTTGCAGGATAAGTTAGAACTGTTCTACCACTGTTCACCTTATTTCCTATTTTTAAATCCTAAGAACACACTCAAAAGTTCCCCCTCTTGCATATGGTCTAACAGCGAAGCACTTAGCTCACGGATTCTCATTTACCAAACACGTGCTTGCACAATTTTTAATACTATAACAAATCCAGCCAAAAGGCAAGTTTCCCAAGAAGACAATCTTGATATGAAGATACAACTCTTACTGTAGCTCCAAATAATTGTAGTGAAACAAACGGTGTAGATAGCGAATAAAATATTGGTTAAAACAACATGCGTAGAATTTAAAAAAAAAAGCTAAACGAAGGAAATTAACTACTAACAAAACGAGTTAGGTTTATCAAAAAAAAAAACGAGTTAGGTTTATCAAAAGACAAAACAAAAAGAGTAAGATAAATGGTGTAAAATGGATAGAACGAAGATAACAAATTCAATAAAACTATAATTGAGTGCTTACTAGCTCAACTCGATTTTTCATGAGGTTGAATTATGTTTTATAGATTTATTTGATAAATAAGTTAGTTGATCGAGTTATATTGAGTTTTACACTTACTTTTGAAAATTTGATTTTTTTTTTTCAACTTTGTGATGAAGAGGAAGAACATGTCATTTCTATATCATCCCAAGACTCTAAATATATAGTAACTGTAAATACCATTTATATATTGTATGACTTTTGATTAATACGTACATTTCATTGTTCCACATTGAATTTTGTTTAACATTTGACAATAACCTTATATTGGATTTGTTTTAATATTTAACTCTTAAAGTTAATTATTGACAAAAAAAAAACTCTTAACGTTGATTTTTGGACATTTTTGTTTTGATTGTGTAAAATTAAAGAAAAGTAACTCGTATTATTTTCTATTTTACTCTGATTAACTACTACACCAGCCAGCCTAAGATTTTCTTCGTTTTCACGATTCGATTTGGACGTCATTTCATGCATACATGGCGTACATGCATGAAAGTACATATCTCCACCTCTCCTCCACACATTCCCTTTGAATACAAACACGACTTACACGGCCCAATACGTGACAATTTATTTTATATAATGGAGTAATACACATTGCCAATACATAACATTTTTCGTATTATATATGACGGTTGTTATTGATACCAATAAAAAGAAACAAATCATGCATTATATATTTCCTTGACGAGCTGTGATGATTTACCGAGATTAGCTTTTGTTTATTGTTGGAGATACATTCCGGTTTAGCTGATCAATGTCGGTTTACTTCAATTCATGATGGTCTACTCTTGGTTATACTAAACGTGGGCCTAAAGCTGTGGGATCGATATCATCATCCCATAAGATCCGTGACTCTCCACGAGATCAGTTCTGTAAATATATTGTTTCCTAAATTGTGATGATCTGATATGTAAAGATCTTTGTTCATTCGTGTATATAATGATGTATGTAGTTCTTCACAAATCAATACAGAAAATTCTCAACCTCTGATCTTTCATGGTATCAGAGCTTGAAGCTCTCTTATAAAAACAAAAAGCGTCTTTTCTTTGTTTTTCTGATCAACGATGGCTGACGAAGAACACCAGGAGAATCTGAACGGCAATCCAGCCGTGAACCTGACCAACGGAGTGAGAAGAAAAATCTCACCGTACGATCTGACCTCTGCTGACAATCCCGGTGCCGTAATCTCCCATCCGTTGTTGAAGGGGACCAATTACGATGAATGGGCGTGTGGAATCAAGACTGCACTGTGCTCTCGAAAGAAGTTCGGCTTCCTCGATGGGACAATTGCACGACCTGAAGATGGATCTCCGGATCTTGAAGACTGGTGGACCATTCAAGCCCTTTTGGTGTCTTGGATAAAGATGACCATTGATCCGGTGCTCAGATCTAATATCTCGCATAGAGATGTGGCAAAGGATCTTTGGGATCATTTGAAGAAACGTTTTTCTGTTATGAATGGACCCAAGCTGCAGCAAATCAAGGCGGAGTTGGCGTGTTGCAAACAGAGGGGTCTTGCGATTGAAAACTACTATGGAAAGTTGATGAAGATTTGGGACAGCATGGCGAGTTTTCGACCTCTTCGCACTTGTAAGTGCGGAAAATGTGAATGTGATCTTGGAACTCTCCAAGAGAAAGATCGTGAGGAGGACAAGGTTCATCAGTTCCTTTTTGGACTTGATGATACTCTGTTTCGGACTGTTCGGTCTAGTCTTGTCTCTCGTGTACCAGTGCAGCCATTGGAAGAGGTGTACAATATTGTGAGGCAGGAAGAAGACTTGATTCGCAATGGTGTTAAGATGGTGGAGGAGCAGTCCGACGTGAGTGCCTTCGCTGTTCAGGTGAGATCGCGTTCAAACCAGTATCAAACGCGAGGTGATGACAAGGAGAAAGGAGTGATGTGTAAACATTGCAATCGTGGTGGTCATTCATCCGACAGTTGCTATGCGGTGATCGGATATCCTGAGTGGTGGGGAGAAAGACCGAGGAGTCGGTCTATGCAAAGTCGCGGTCGTGGAGGAGCCTCTTCTAGTGGTGGCAGAGGACGTGGAAACATGACATATGCAAATCATGTTCATGTTTCAGATATTGACACAAAGGAGCAGGCTCATTATGTGGTGACTGATCAAGATCGCAATGGCGTGAGTGGTATCACGGACAGTCAATGGCGTTCTATCAAACAAATCCTCAACCCGGGTAGCAAAAGTTCAAAACCGACAAACTGACGGGTAAGCCTAATTTTCCCTCTTGGATTATGGATTCAGGAGCATCTCATCATTTGACAGGTAGATTTGATATTCTGACAAATGTGAGAGATATGGCTCCGGTTCTGATTATTTTAGCTGATGGTAGAGAAAAAGTGTCGGTTAAAGAAGGAACAGTTAGGCTTGGTTCGAATTTGGTCATGAAATCTGTGTTTTATGTTGAAGAATTTCAGTCTGATTTGATCTCAATTGGACAATTGATGGATGAGAATCATTGTGTGTTGCAAGTGGCTGACCACTTTCTTGTGGTGCAGGACCGCATTACGAGGACTTTGATTGGAGCGGGAACTAGAGTAGGAGGGACGTTTCACTTTCGTAGTACGGAGATCGCAGCATCAGTCACAACAAAGGAGAAGGAGGATTATGAGCTGTGGCATAGTCGGATGGGTCATCCTTCTGCGAAAGTCGTCGGTCTACTTCCCGCAATTTTTGTTTCTGTTTCTTCTTCCAATTTGAATAAAGCGTGTGATATTTGTCTCCGCGCCAAGCAAACAAGAAATTCTTTTCCTTTAAGTATGAATAAAACTTCACGAGTTTTTGAATTGATACATTGTGATTTGTGGGGGCCTTACCGAACACCGTCGTATTCAGGAGCAAAGTATTTTTTAACGATAGTGGATGATTACTCAAGATGTGTCTGGTTATATCTGTTAGCTGATAAAACTGAAGCTCCTAGGCATTTGAAAAATTTCTTTGCGTTAACAGAACGTCAATTTGGAGTTAAGGTTCAAACAGTGAGAAGTGATAGTGGATCAGAATTTATGTGCTTGACCACATATTTTCAGGAACAAGGAATTGCGCATGAGCGCTCTTGTGAATCGACGCCTGAACAGAATGGCCGAGTAGAGAGGAAGCATCGCCATATCCTGAATGTTGCGAGAGCATTGAGATTTCAAGCAAATCTACCGATAGAGTTTTGGGGTGAGTGTGTGCTTACGGCTGCATATCTGATTAATCGTACACCAAGCTCAGTTCTTAACAACGTTACTCCGTATGAGCGTCTGCATAACAAACAGCCACAGTTTGATCATCTGAGAATTTTTGGAAGTTTGTGTTATGCTCACAATCGAAGACGGAGTGGTGACAAGTTCGAATCAAGGAGTCGACGGTGTATCTTTGCTGGTTATCCTCATGGCCAGAAAGGTTGGAGATTGTATGATCTTGAAACAGGAGATTTCTTTGTGTCAAGAGATGTGGTTTTTTCAGAAACAGAGTTTCCATTTCAGAAAAATTCAACTTCAAAAACTTGTGTCGTGGAAGAAGAAGAACAAGAACTGTGGGCTCCAATTTCAGATGGCCCATTGGAAGAAAATGAAGGAGAAAATCATTTAGGCCCAATAAATCAGACAGGCCCAATTCATGGAGACTCAGCCCAAGAAGGATCACAGCCTCACGAAATTGTTCCAGAGGCTCGTCTCGACGGAGCTTGTGCTTCAACATCGACCTCTGTCATTCGAAATCCGACAGAGGAGGGTCCGGTGACTCGATCTTCGGTTCAACCAGCTACTAAGACTGTAGCACCGGTGCATCGACCTGCGACTCGACAAGGTGCACGAAAAAGAGAACCTCCTGTCAAGCTAAAAGATTATGTGGTTAATTCTGTAGAGTGTCAAGCGAGTACCTCAACTTCTGATAAGGTCAAATATCCAATTTCCAATCATGACAATGGCTCTCGATTCTCGAAGTCTCATACTGCGTATATGGCTGCGGTGGCGACGGCCAAGGAACCCAAATCGTATAAGGCTGCGGTTGCGGATGAGCGATGGCGACGAGCCATGGGAACAGAGATTGATGCCCAAGAAGAGAATAACACTTGGACAATTGAAGATCTTCCTCCAGGGAAACGAGCAATTGGATGTCAATGGGTGTACAAGGTAAAGCACCATTCTGATGGAACAATTGAAAGGTACAAAGCACGTCTTGTGGCTCTTGGCAACAAACAGAAAGAAGGTGAAGATTACGGAGAAACTTTTGCGCCTGTAGCGAAAATGGGAACTATGAGGACATTTTTGGATGTTGCAGCAAAACGCAATTGGGAAATTCATCAAATGGACGTTCACAACGCGTTTTTACACGGAGATTTACATGAGGAGGTATACATGAAACTACCCCCAGGATTTGAAGCTTCTCATCCTAATAAGGTATGTCGTCTACGAAAAGCGTTGTACGGTTTAAAACAAGCGCCGCGATGTTGGTTTGAAAAACTGACCAGTGCTTTGAAGGCTTACGGGTTTGAGCAGTCTTTGGTTGATTACTCTTTGTTCACATTAGAAAAAGATGGTATTCGTATCAACATTTTGATATACGTTGACGACTTGATCATTACGGGAAGCTCACCAAAGGCAACACAAGATTTTAAGGATTATCTCTCTTCATGTTTTCACATGAAAGATTTGGGATACTTGAAATATTTTTTGGGCATCGAGGTTGCGAGAAACTCGACAGGAATCTACATATGTCAAAGGAAATATGCACTGGATATAATCTCCGAAACGGGTCTGTTGGGAGCAAAACCGGCCAGCTTTCCGCTTGAGCAGAATCATAATCTGGCCTTGTCAACATCACCTCTACTTTCCGAGCCTCAACGATACCGGCGACTAATTGGTCGCTTAATTTATTTGGCAGTTACACGACCCGATTTGGCGTACTCCGTTCATATTCTGGCACAATTTATGCAGCTTCCGCGTGAAGATCACTGGGATGCTGCACTCCGCATTGTTCGTTATCTGAAATCAGATCCAGGCCAGGGTATTTTGCTGCGTAAAGACGGTGATTTTCAAATCACTGGTTGGTGTGATTCAGACTGGGCCAGTTGTCCGTTGACACGTCGGTCAGTAACAGGGTATATTGTGCAGCTTGGAGACTCCCCAATATCCTGGAAAACACGTAAACAACCAACAGTGAGTAAGTCATCCGCTGAAGCCGAGTATCGGGCAATGTCTTTTCTCACTTCCGAGCTGAAATGGTTGAAACAATTGTTGTTTTCTCTTGGAGTGCTACACGAACAACCCATGATAATGTGCTGTGACAGCAAGTCGGCTATCCATATCGCTACTAATCCGGTCTTCCATGAACGTACGAAACATATCGAGATCGATTGTCACTTTGTACGTGACGAAATAGTTTGTGGTAACGTTCTTCCTCGACATGTCGGTACTGCCTCTCAACTTGCAGATATCTTCACCAAACCTATTGGCAGAGACGGTTTTTCTTCGTTTAGAGTCAAGCTGGGCATACAAAATCTGTATGCTCCACCTTGAGGGGGGGGGGTGTTGGAGATACATTCCGGTTTAGCTGATCAATGTCGGTTTACTTCAATTCATGATGGTCTACTCTTGGTTATACTAAACGTGGGCCTAAAGCTGTGGGATCGATATCATCATCCCATAAGATCCGTGACTCTCCACGAGATCAGTTCTGTAAATATATTGTTTCCTAAATTGTGATGATCTGATATGTAAAGATCTTTGCTCATTCGTGTATATAATGATGTATGTAGTTCTTCACAAATCAATACAGAAAATTCTCAACCTCTGATCTTTCATTTATTGTTATAATACGTGGTTATATATATCTAGAGGTAAAGTTTAGCTACTGCAACAAAAGTCGACTTATAACAAAGTTCCAAAGTAGTACAAATGCTAACATCAAAACTCGATTGAAAAAAATAAAAGAATATAAATTATCTCAAGTATATACTCAAATACTTTAACAAAAAAAAAAAAATTATACTCATACTTTAGACACGGTTTTTAGACCTTTTCTTTCTAGTCAACACGTACGTTGTACGTAGACCTTCTTTTTTTTTTTGGTTTTATGTACGTAGACTTTGAAATCTATATAAAGCAGATACATAAGTCATATGTAAATTCATTTATATATCCTTTCAATAACATCTCTGAAACAGCCTACTTACATCTAGATGTTTCAAATAAAGTATATAATATGTCCGGGTTGACTTCAATAACGAAAACAAGTATGCCACTGAAACACCATATTCGAGTGACCAAAGAATTACCATAAAAAAATTCATGTTCGTATTAGATACTTGGGACATATATATATAAAAGCAACCTAAAAACAATGCCTTCAACTTGTATTTACTCATTCATAAACTAAATAATAGAAAACCCTAACATTAATTAAGACGATTTGTGCTTCAATATCGATTTTCGTCTTTTACGTTTTACAAGTTCATCAAACATCACAACAATATCTATTCCAATTCCCAACCAATATCCAAGTAACGTTCTTAAAAGTTAAAGCGGTGGATCACATATTTAGAAATTCAATAACTATACTAATTTGTTTTTTTTTTGCCAAAGAACTATACCAATTTGTTATATATCGTGTATAAATGGTAAAGGCTATATAGCCAATTGGCCATGAATGTTTGCAAGTTTTTAAATGGTTTTTGGATTATAGTTTTAGGTTTTTGGATTTTAGATTTTGGTATGGTTCACATTAAAAAGTGAATTCGGAATTAATAACAAGACTAATTTTTCTTTTTTTTTGACGTCATTAACAAAACTGATTATAATGTACATTTGTAGTGTTTAAGGATTTCTTTCTGATTAAAAGTTTGTCTTCAAGAGAAAGAAAAGAAAAAAAATATCTACCTAAAACTAAAATACAAAAAATAAATTATTGTTATTTTCTGAAAAGGAGAGAAATTAGTTAAGAGCAAGAGAGGACGACAGAGAAGCATTTCAATTTAGAGCCACTAGACTGGATGATAATAAATTAGAAGAGACGACGACACTCTTTTGTCTTTGTCACTGACACCAAACTACACTAATCAATTTTTTTGTTTTCAACTATTATTCAATTATCTTATTTTATTAAATACGTGCTGTCTCATGGAAGGAGCAGCTTTCTACATTTAATGCTTTCAAACTTCACCAGAAAACATGTTTTTAATAAATAAAATAAAAATGGTGTATGTTTTGGTGGGGTGTGAGTATTATTAAAAAGGAAAATAATAGAATAGTGTAACACATGGGTGTAAGATAACACTTGAGTGTGGGTATTATTTTAATCTTTTATGTTTCATCTATCTCTTTCTCTCTCCTCTCTCTCTCTCCACTAACCAAATCTCTCTCTCTCTTAAAAAAATTATAATAAATATATTGTTAACACCCACCCACCCACATGCACCATTGTGGGTGCTCTAATACATGCATGTATTTGGGTTAGAATAACCAAATATTAGATGATTTATTTATTTAATGCTAAACAATAGTATAGATCATTTTCCTGTAATTTATAATTTATCAGACAATCTAATCCAATTGGCGATTGGTCAACGGATTTGATTTGGGCAGCTTGACATTCTAATGTCAAAAAAGGACCACAGAATCTAATTACGCGTTCCCTTAAAAAATATAAATATCATTCCAATGTCCGAGATTCTAGGTAATATTGAAGAGCCCTTGGCCATATATCTATTCTTTTGACGACTACATATGACATAACTTGAACATGATAAAAAAAAAAAAAAAACTTGAACATGATAATGAATTAATGATTATTGATTAAACAAACCAGACAATATATTTGTCATTCAAAATGTTATGAAAACATTACTTCATTTGATATACGATTTAACTCGGGGATATATAATTAGGGGTCAAACACACAAGTAAAAAGAAAGTGGTACAGACCTTATCAAATTGACAATAAGTGTCGATGGAAAGTGACACACAACTCTTGAAACTATAAATGTTAGATGAACTAAAAATAGTCAGGGGTATGATCAGGCAAGCTTATGAAAATCGAAAACAAAATCCGAAACGTTTTCACAAAGCTTAATGAACCCAACTTGGTTCCTTCGCAATAGTTGCTCGAGAAAAGAACAATCAGAGCCCTCTCTCATATATATAGATAATCATATGTGTTTATTACATGTGTATATACGTGTGTTCTCCTATATCACACATAGGGTTTTAATGGTAACGTACCATTCAAGGTATTTTAAGTTTAGTCAATATCACTCGTATAGTTATGACGCCTCCCACCTATATATATATAATTGTATTACACAACCCCTTTTCACATAGTATATATGATCACGTTTTGAAAAGTCATATAATCACATTCTTTATTTTTTTTTCTCCATTTATGATCATTTAATCAGTTAACTCATTAGAAGAAAAAAACCTCATTTGATATTTACAACTCACACTAAAACATAAACGACAAAGATCCAATCGAAACACATGTAGTAATTTACTATTGTTCAAAAATAAAATAACTATTTCAGTGTGAAAAAAAAAACACATTTGGTGAATAGACATTATAGGGGATATGAATTCTTTGTTCTCAAGTTTGAGTTTAAGCTAAAAAGGTATTTAACATTTTTTGCAAGTCTTGCCAAAAGCTAGCCTCTAAGTAATGCACCGAAAGTCTAAAACTTATAAGTTTTTTATTTATAATAAGCACAAAATGTAATTCTTCACAAAAAAAAAAAAAAAAACTTTAGAAAAGTTCTCTCGCCGGACTATTCACGCAAACCACGTGTATGCTCACGTGCCCGGTGGCAGCCACCACAAATCCCTTTTACTAACATCATATTCATTCGCCAATTCAACTAAAATGAAATCAATCATTTGTTTTCTCAAGCAAAACTGCTAAACTGAATGCGTTTAGTAGGGTATTATCTAAAGGGAGACTTTTTTTTTTTCCGTGCAATAGCCAATAGGAGACTTAATTTTCTTTTATGTAAAATATCATACCAGTGTGTCTTTAATGACCTCAACCATCTCATGTGATGGAAATTTATTTATTCTTATTTTAAATAATTGTTCTTCGGCAATTCCAAACACAAGCGTATAAAAGTGAAAACCAAATTTTATACATGAACAAAAACTTGTTACATAGTATCCTTTTACAATTATTCAACTATTCTACTTGTTTCGGTAAATTTTTTACAGCTACACACTAGAAATTGAACTGTAGTAAGTTCTTTAAGCATGGCTACTATATTAAAGTGTTTGAGCTAAAACCAAAAGTACATAAATTTGTAGATTGAATAACTTCTTGCCTTAGTTTGGATAGTTTTTCTTTTAAAATCTTTAAATGATTTTATGTTGATTATAAAACTTATATAAAATGAAGACTTGAACATACATTATAAAACACATCGAATAAATATCAAACTAACTTTATCGTTCAGGAGAAATAAACGATTGATGTACATTAAGATCCAAAGCATATTCATTGTTGAGAAGATTGGGAAAAGAAGGCTGAATCTGGATCACACACCAAACGGACCAAACGACACCAAACTGATGTCTCTGTCGCTTTTTTTTCTCTTCCAGAAAAAGAAAAGAAAAATTGAAGTTTCACTTAAAAGGGGGATTTTGGACCTTATCATAATTAACTACAAAATTTTCCAATAATATACGTACACATGATATTAATATGGATCTTTATACACACTAGCACAAAGATGAAAATGGGAAATCTGTAAACTTATTCAAATAATCATAACTAAATATATTAAAAATATAGAAGATAAATTAATTCAATAATTCAGAATTCATATGTGGTAAATAGTTGGAAACCAAAATTAATAACTATTTTCAAAACATGTTTATTCTAAATTCGGAAAATTTAAATTTCACATTCGAACGTGGAAATGAAAACAAGATAAATTTTTTAAAAATGGATTAATCATGTTTATTGTTTAAGTGTAAGCCTATTTAATATGTGGGAATGAGAGGAGAGGGGACGAAAATTGAATGAAATACAACGAAATAGTTGGGAAGGATAATCATATAGAAATATAGAACATAACATACAATATAGATTTAAATTGTATAATACGGAACTCGCATGGTACATTCCATGACTGCGGGATGGGAAAGTTCCATGGCAGAACAACCCCGGAGGAAGCGGAATGTACGGCACTAATTTGGGCTATGCAGTCCACTTGGGGACTTGGTTACAGGGAAGTAGAGTTCGAAGGAGACAATAGCAACATCACCAACCTTATCAATGGAAGCCACTCTAACCCACGTCTTCAGCATTACTTGGAAACCATAGACTATTGTAACGAATGTTCACTTCGATAAGTTTCTCTTACCAGCCCAGGGAGCAAAACACATGCGTAGATACTCTAGCAAAAAAGGCTGTGGCCTGTACCAATCAATGGTTTCTGTACCACTCATGTCCACCTTTTTTTTTTAACTCTGTAAACAGTGACTTGTCACATGATTATTAATAAAATCTTTTGGAAGGAAAAAAAAAACACATACAATATATATTTTGCATTGTGTGACAATGAAGAAAATGGACTAAGATGTTAGGTAAATGACTAAGTGCTAACATAATTTTTATAATTAGAAGATTAGGTTCTTCCCTTTACCCTCTACTTACTTGTAGAGTTTTAGTTGTCAGCTTCCCTCCCTTTTTTTCTTTTCTCAAGTTTATTTGTTTTTCATTTTTATGATGATTTTTTTTCGTAATTTTCTTTCAACGCCTCATCCGCTAAATCAACCCAAATTTAAAAAATAAATACCAAAATACCAAAAATTCGGTAATTTGGATTGATTGTTTCAATTTGGAATATATTTTCTAAACCAAATAATTTAAATTACCAAATTTCCGAACTGAACCGGACCGATTAATTGACTATACCTAGCTCTTAATCATAATATCAAACAACTAAATTAAATTAATACCCACTTGAATATTATAATCATATGTGATGCTATAAATGTATAATTTTTATTTTATCAGTTAGCTTTACGTATTTATGATAGAGATGTTAACACTTTCCAACTTTGGCCTTTTCGATTTTGATATATGTATGGCTCCTACACCATTACTACTTTTCCCTCTCATTCATTACACTTCACGCCTCTTCCTTTATCTCTTTAATAAATCCAAATAATAAAAAAAATAATTCAAAACTCAACGTAAAAAAAAAAACTGAAACGGCCTGAATCAATGTCTACCGCCGCCGCCGAATCACCACCGGCGAAACGAAGACGAACAGACTCCGGAATTGA
Organism: Arabidopsis thaliana x Arabidopsis arenosa; assembly: GCA_019202795.1. Classification (NCBI taxonomy): domain Eukaryota; kingdom Viridiplantae; phylum Streptophyta; class Magnoliopsida; order Brassicales; family Brassicaceae; genus Arabidopsis; species Arabidopsis thaliana x Arabidopsis arenosa. The sequence continues at coordinate 9,745,480 of CM032918.1, read as the reverse complement.
AAACTCGGCTTTAATCGAAGGACTTCCTGATCACATATCAGAGATCTGTCTTTCCAAAGTTAACCGTCCGTCGTTACTCTCCGCCGTATGTACACGGTGGCGCCGTCTTCTTTACTCGCCGGAATTTCCTTCGTTTCCGTCTCTCTATGCGCTTTTCGTCGATTCAAACTCGGATCCGGGTCGAGTCAACCCGTCAGTCCGGTTTATGTGTTTCAACCCTGTTTCTTCAAAATGGGATCCGCTTCCTCCTCCTCCACCTGACCCGCCTCTTCACCGGATTCTCTACCGTCATCCGTCATTTATCTCCTTTAATTTACCGATTCAATGCGTCGCCGCCGCCGGGAAGCTCATCCTCATCGCCGGAAGTAATCAACAACTCTCTCCGGCGATCTCTCACCCGTTAATTTTCGATCCAATTTCATCATCCTGGAGCTCCGGTCCTCAAATCGGATCTCCAAGACGGTGGTGCGCCACCGGAGCTTACGACGGAGCTATCTACATCGCAAGCGGAATTAGTTCTCAATTCTCCTCAACCGTCGCGAAATCAATCGAGAAATTAGATCTAACCGATCAAAACCGCAATAACCGGCGGTTTAATTGGGAGAAATTAAGAGATATGAGAGATTTACGGTTTAGTCGAGAAGCTATAGACGCCGTTGGATATAGAAGAAAGCTTTTAATGGTAAATGTTAAAGGAGACGCTATTAAAGAAGGAGCTATATACGACGTCGTTAAAGATGATTGGGAAGCTATGCCGGAGGAGATGTTGGTTGGATGGAGAGGTCCGGTGGCGGCGATGGAGGAGGAGATTCTTTATTCGGTGGATGAGAGGAGAGGGACAGTGAGAAAGTACGATGATGAGAACAGAGAGTGGAGAGAAGTGGCGGTGGTTGATGGTGGAGAAGAGTTACTTAAAGGAGCTACGCAAGTTACGGCGGATTCAGGGAAACTTTGTGTTGTTACGGTTAATGGGAAGATTGTTGTGGTGGATGTTGCGGCGGAGCCGGCGAAGATTTGGAATGTTGAGATTCCTGATGGGCTTGAACCGGTTTCGGTTCATGTATTACCAAGAATGAGTCAACCGGATTTTTGCTGACGTATTGTTTTTTTTGTGATATTATTCTTTTCCTTTTGTATACGGTACTTTTTTATAATTTTGTTTTCCCGTTTTTCTGGTGGAAAAGTGTCATCTTGTCGTTATTTTTAATACCTGCAATTGAAACACACGTCAGAAATATTTTTGATCTTAATTTATGTCATCTATCGAGCTTTTTAATTTTTTAAAAATTATATAAGATTTTATTCATGTACAGACAATACATAGACTCATAGAGGCATGTACAGACAATACATAGAGGAATTGATTCATTATAAATTGATTATAAGGTAATTTTTAGGTTTGGATGAGATTTATAGTGAACATTTACCTATCATTTGTTCTATTTTATGGAGATTGATGAAGCATACCAGAACTGACCAGTAAAAGCCATTGGTGATGCTACGATGTTAAGAGACTCGCCAACTTGGAGGAGACAAGAACAAGACACGTTTATTCAACAGATCAAGATGTAGACATACAAATTATGGATAAGAACCACCTATATTAAAGTCTTCTTAGGTACATGAAATTTATTTTATCAAAGAGGTGGTGGTCTAGTAGTAATACAATGAGTTAAATATTTTGTGCCCCGGGTTCAAAATCTCTGGGCATTCTTTAAACCGGAATGGACTAAAAACTGGTTTCGAAAAAAAAAAAAAAAAAAAAAAAAAAAAAAAAAACTGGTTTCGAACACCGAAAGAGATTATGGGCCAAAGGTCCGGAACTTCTGCGGTTTAACAAAAAAAAACTTATTTTTGTTTTTTTTTTCGTTGCATCTTTGTTGTGGGTATTGAATAATTGACTTCAATTGAATAAAACCAACTTTCAAAAAAGTTCACATATCCATCTGTGAGTAAAAACAAAAATTTATCAAAAGAAAGATTCTAATTAATTGAATTTAAAGCAATATATGTATAAAACCAAATTCTGTAAATAAAACAGACATGAGGTTTTATATGTTAAAATAGAGTATTGGAAAAGGAGTGTTTGGGTTGGGTTGGAAATGATCCAATCCATTGGGCCATATTGAGACTCCTTTTGTGTTACATAAATGAATTGACAAGAAATAAGGCCATTGTTTTCTCTTTCTGAGCTTATCAAATCAACGTGGACCATCTTCTAATCTTACTATATGGTTTATAACCACCGGTTAGTTCAATTTATATCGTTTTTGATTTTTGTAAAACATTTGAGACATCCCAATAACGTTCGCAATCATAATCGCCTAAAACACATGGGTTCTATACGTTTGAATAAAGATAGTGAAAGGCTTTTTAGCGGTTGAGAAGAAAATGGTTAGAGAGATATCTTTAATTCTGGTATGCCATTGGGATGCACTTTTGGTTCAAACAAGCGTCTCCAACTCTACATGAAAGGGTGAAATTCTTTCGCGATGGGTCTTTGGTTCTATAAAAACAAAAAGTTAGCTAGAGAGACTTACCCATTCAAGAGGTTTAAGAGTTTTCCTTCTATTTTTAGATGTTTCACTTCAAACCACACCCTTCCAAGTTCCAAAATATGCTCCATAGTATCTAGAGAGTAGAGGGTTTTGCACAAAGCTCTAGACTCCAACAAAATTTAATTGACTAATTGAATGACAACAATTGTTGCCTTAGTTTTTGGTTTTAAAACTCAAAAGTTCAATGTCTCATCCCGCAATATTAAGAGTTTATTAAGTTATTGTTTCCTTAAAATCTAGTCTTTCTCTTTAATTTCTTTTTGTTTAGTACAAAATCTATAAACTCTTTTAATCTTTTTTTTGAACAAATTAATTTATGTTTTTTTTTAACTAAATATTAAAAACTAAAAATCCTAAAATTGAAACCAAAATCTCTTCTAAAAAAAAATCTAAATATATTTAAAGCAATATTAATATATTTGATTTAAAACTTTCTAGATCATATCTCATTATACCTTTTAAAGATTTTTTCTAAAAAATTGTTAATAAAAATTATAGAACAAATGGAGAAGAAGGAATAGCGTAGCCCAAACGCTAATCACAAATCTTTCAAAAAGGATTTATTCCAAAATCCTTCAAACTATATCCCAATTTTTATTTTATATATTTTCCTATTCGTAAATATATATATTCATAAACGCTAAATCAGAGACGAAAAAGATCAGCGAAGAAAGAAAAAAAAAATGCAGATCTTCGTCAAAACCCTCACCGGAAAAACCATAACCCTAGAGGTCGAAAGCAGCGACACCATCGACAATGTCAAAGCCAAAATTCAGGTTTCTCTTTCTCCTTCTCCAACTTCGAATTTCACTTGCTTGTGCTTGTTAGGGTTCTAGGGTTTCGGACTGTGAATTCAATTCCCTTTCTTAAATTGTTGGAGAATAATTCATTGATTAGGTTTTCTTTCTCTGATTCTTGTTTCTGATTATGTAAAACGATCTCAGAGATTCTCGAGCGATCGATAGGTTTTTGTATAAGTGACTAAAGATGATCGATTTGATCAGATTCACGAATCATGTTGTTGATGTTGCAATCTCTGAGTATTGTTAATGATCTTGTTGAGTTGGTCTTCGTCTAATTTTGGATTTTGTTGAAAACAGGACAAAGAGGGAATACCACCTGATCAACAGAGGTTGATATTTGCTGGTAAGCAACTTGAAGATGGTCGAACATTAGCGGATTACAATATCCAGAAAGAGTCGACTCTTCACTTGGTATTGAGGCTTAGGGGTGGGACTATGATTAAGGTCAAGACTCTCACTGGGAAGGAAATTGAGATTGATATCGAACCAACCGATACTATTGATCGGATCAAGGAACGTGTTGAGGAGAAAGAAGGTATCCCTCCTGTTCAACAAAGGTACATAACTTATCTTTCCACTTACTTCAAAAGAATTGAGTCTTAATTTGGGTTTAGGGAAGCCTCTTGAACAGTGTTAACTCTTTTCTGTGACTTATGCTCACCACTTATTATAGCGCTCCTACATTGTTCTTGTCATCTGTGTCGGCTCATTTGGAGTTGTTCGCAGTTTAATCAATACTGATTCTTTAAGACTTTATTTGCGGTTTATTGCAATAGGTGATTTGATTTTCATGTTTTAGCGAGAGAAAGAAAACTATCTAATGCCCTTGTGAAAATTGTAGCTCCTCTATGTGTTTCCTTATGTTTTTTTGGCATTAGTCGGTTATTCCCTGCGTGCAAGCTGATAATCTATGCTGTCACATATAACAGTGATTCTCATTAGTATGTGTTGGATTCTTATAATCTCATTGATGTTTGCAGGCTCATCTACGCCGGAAAGCAGCTAGCTGATGACAAAACGGCAAAAGACTACGCCATAGAGGGAGGCTCTGTTCTTCATCTGGTTCTTGCTCTTAGGGGTGGTTTTGGTCTTCTCTGAGAAACTCTTGAAGATATCTTTTTCTGTTTTCCTTTGTATGGCTTGTTGGAGTCTATGGGAAAAAGTGAATACAATTTGAATATGATGCTTTGAATATGATGCTGTTTCAGTGGGTTTGGATTATCTTACCAATAATCTGTTAAATATCGAATCATACTTATATTTGTATGGATTTTAGTTATTTATGATGAACATATTTCATCTGAAGAAAGGTGCTCGTAGCCGTAACTAGACGTGAAACTAGGAAAAAAATTATGGGTTGATCGGACCAGGCCGATTGAGATTGCTGGTTGCATTAGTTAAAAGAACGGGTTCCTTAAAGGAGAGTGAAATATTGTTAGAAGAGTTAAGCCATGAAGGATAAATGGTGATACCGTTTTAGGCACTGCAAATTTTTCCATTTTGTGTGATTAGGAACATAAGAATTTTAAATTTGAGCAGAACTATATCAAAATATGTTTGATTAAACAAGTCAGTAGACTAGTTTATGGTACGAAAGAAAAGACGTTAAAAAAAAGAACAAGTCTTTTGACTAGAAGATAGTCCATCAAAGAGACACAAGTTAGCTCTCAAATTTTCAAAAACTCTTGATAAATGCATGATTGTTTAACTTGCTTACATTTTTTTTTTTTGACATCGTTTAACTTGCTTACAAAATTTTCGAAATACTGTATTAGGAGTTAATTTTGTGTCTTCTTGTTACGGATGATAACAACCATATGTTAATGAACAACATGCACGACTCCATCTGTTGAAGTGAATGTGATATCTTCTGAATTAGTTGTGGACGTGGACACATTCAAGGAAGAGAAATTAGAGCACATCATAGCAATAAGACTGAAGTTAGTAACTCAAAAGGATATTTCAGTAGATGCATCTTTTTCTTTTATCATGGTTTTGTCTCACCGTAGCTTTTTATATAAAGTTTTTAACGAAATAATTGAAAAGCCGCAAGTGATTTGAAGATCTTAAGTTTGTTCATTTGTAGTAATTGCATTTGAGCTATATGATATTTATTTTACCTATAGATTCATTTTAAATATATATATATATATATATATATATATATATTATATAAATGAACAAAACAAAATTCCCTCTGTCCCAATATATTAGAGTTTTAGACTTTTTCTTGTTTCATTTTATTATATTTTTTCAAATATCTATGCATAATTTATGTTTCTTTAGTATATTATAACTATGTTATGCAGTTTTTTTGTTCTATTGGTTAATTTTTAAAAAATATTTTTAATAGTTACATTTTATGTAAAAAGAACAAAACATTTATGGTTCCTTAAACTCTGTGTTTTTAGCTAGAAAAGCTTATAATATGGGAGAGGGGGAGTATAAAAAAAAATATTTACTTTCTCACATGACACATCTCATTTTATATAAAGGATCCTAAGTTGATTATCAAATAACTTCACAACATAAAACATATATTTGCTTGGGAAGTATTTTAAGAAAAAGTTCCATCCAAGCTATTCATGAAATTTTATTTTTAACTGAAAATTTAATCATATTTAAATAGAAAAAAAAAACACTATTAAAGAAAACGTATGAAAGGGCCAAAAAAAAAGGTGACCGTTGAGATTTAAACGTTAAGCATTAAAGCTTTACAAGACATAAACGTTGCGGACAGAATCGGATCCTTCCAGAGCCTCCCACAAACTCATACATATAAATATATATATATATATATACATGTGAAGTAGAATCAAAGCAAAACCAAGAGTCCAAGAAACAACAACAAACAAAACAATCAGAAAGAAGATTGAAACTAGATCTCAAGATAGATGGGTTTGGTTGTGGTCATATCTCTGCCTCTAATTTTCTTCTGTCTACTTCTTGGATTCGGTTGCTACTTCCTCGGTAAATCTCGCGGCCGTCGTGAGATCCGTACAAATCCTCAGGTGTATGGAGCTCCTGCTCCGCCTCCCGGCGCAATCGCCGCCTCTTCCCCACCGCTGTCTCCTCAAACCAAGCCCGACAATTCTCACAACGTCTGATATATTTTCTCTTTGTCTGTCTTGTTTGTCTCTATTGGAAGATGCTTTTGTTTGACTTATTGTGAATTGTTGTAACTTGTAATCTTTTGATTGTCTCTAGTTTTCTTGGGCTATGTTGCCCTTCTTCATTTGTGTATCTTCCTATCTCTTTGATGTAAATAAGAAAGCTAGTAATGGATTCTATAAGAAACCTCTAGAAATATATATATCAGAACTTTGTGTTGGTAATTCAACGAGTTAAAAATATGATGTGGCAACAAAACCAAATTCTCCTCTCGGATGTAATTAGACAAAAATAAGTGGAATTGTTTTTGCTATTAACAATTATATGGCCATATGGGTAAATGAGAAGAAATTTGTTTCTTCTGCCTAGAAATAGACAGTTAATACATATAAAAAAATACTAGTAAAACTTTAAAGAAAAGTATGATCTCAAAAGATTAAAACCTAATCAAGGTGTTCAGATCATTTTTTTTTGGACAAACAGTTGAAGAGATCTTATGAAAAGAAATCGTTGAAACATTTCAGACAAACATTACAAAAGATATTAGCCTCCTTCCGGCGAAATGGTGGAAGGATTTGTAATTCTGCTAATGTTTATTTCGCTCATATATATATATATATATATATATATAGATTTAATTGGAGAATTTTTATTTTGGTCAAATGATAGATTTAATTTTTTGATTTTGGCAATTACCTTTTCGAATATCGAAATTGTGAATGTAAATTATTACGATTTTACAAAAAAAATGATTAACAAACTCATGATCCCATTTCCTTATTATGTGGTTAACCAATCAAAATCTCAATTTTGCAGTGTTACTAATCAGAACTATAAAACTACATGTCTTTTTTTCTTGTCTACATATATATAATAATTTTGTGTAGATATATAATATATAGTTATATGTTCATGTTTCAATAAAAAAAAAATATAGTTATATAAACAAAATAAAGATAAGTCGTGTGTAGTCCACATATCTTGAACATCAAATAAGAAAACTACAAAAATCCGCGGCAAAATCTCTTATCCAGTGACATGTTACTTACCAACCAATCAAAACACGCCACCTCATCACCACAAGACCTCTTCTCTTATCTTCCTCTACCTCCACTAATCTCCTCAAGAATCTAAAGCTCCTCCCATAAGTCCTCTCTCCACACTTCACCCAAAAATCCAGAACTCGAAACCTCCAAGAACCCGAAAAGCGCCATGTCGCTCACAATCCCGACGAATCTCGTTCTCAACCCGAGATCTAACAAATCTCTCACTCAATCCGTACCTAAATCCTCCGCAAGATTCGTCTGCTCCGATGACAAATCCTCCTCCACACCGCAATCCATGAAAGCTTTCTCCGCCGCCGTCGCTCTCTCTTCCATCCTCCTCTCTGCTCCGATGCCAGCTGTCGCTGATATCTCTGGTTTGACTCCTTGCAAGGATTCAAAACAGTTCGCTAAGAGAGAGAAGCAACAGATCAAGAAGCTTGAATCATCTCTTAAGCTTTATGCTCCTGAGAGTGCTCCTGCTCTTGCTCTTAATGCTCAGATCGAGAAAACCAAACGCAGGTTCGTCTTCGTTTTCGATTTTGATTTATTCGTTAAAACAGAGCTTTTTCTCTGTTCTGAAACAGAGCTTTTCTCTGTTTTAGTGAATTACTTGTTAGATCTATTGCTATAGTGTGATTTTTGATGTGTTAGTGAATTTCGATGTTCGCTTTTGGAACTGTGGATTGATTTGAAAATTGATGTGGCTATGAATTTGAAGATTTGTGGAGATTTTACTGATATTGAAGTAATGTTTGTTAGGTTCGACAACTACGGGAAGTACGGATTGTTATGCGGGTCAGACGGTTTACCGCACTTGATTGTGAATGGAGACCAGCGGCATTGGGGAGAGTTCATTACTCCAGGGATTCTATTCCTCTACATTGCAGGATGGATCGGGTGGGTTGGAAGAAGCTACTTAATAGCTATTAGTGGTGAGAAGAAACCTGCGATGAAAGAGATCATCATCGATGTTCCTTTGGCTAGTCGGATTATCTTCCGTGGTTTCATTTGGCCCGTTGCTGCCTACAGAGAGTTTCTCAATGGTGATCTCATTGCTAAGGATGTTTGAAAAAGTTGATTTATGCTTGTGTTACTCTCTCTAATCTCTTTGTTTTCCATTGTACTTATTGAAAAACAATGCATTGTCGAAAACTCCTAAAATTTGGATTGCGCAAGTAGAAAGAATCATGGCTAAAAAGATGATTGTGATCATTTTGCGGTGTAGTGATTGCTCTGTGAAGCTCAATTGCTTAAAGAGAATTTCATGATATACCTGAAAATACGAGAAAATGTATGTATGTAAACATACATATCAGTCACTACAATAATTAAGAAGATAGTGCTAAGTGCTAACTGCTAAGCTAGACTTAGCCACTATCAAACACGACCATTACACGATAATATGCTCACAGAGTCAAACACACACCATGAGTTACATGACCATATATATAGATAGATAAATATATTATCTCACAAATTTACATTAGATCAGTAACAAAGTTCCCTCCTCTGTTGGCAATGACCAAAACAACCCTCGTGGATCATGGTCCAAAGTCCTACACGTACCCCAAATCCCCGGAAATACAAAATTACAAATACTCATATATATATATAAGAGAGAGATTTATCATATATAAATATATTAGTATTTTTATATGTATCTATATCATGTTAATAATTTCACTCTGTAGTCAAAACAGAGCATTTTCATTTCCTACCCCTAATTTAAATATAATAATCCCGAAATTTCCCAAAGAAGTAAGAGGAAAATAAAGTAGCAAAAAGAGAGCATTGACTAGCAAGACCACATAGACTCTCCCAAACTGGCTTCATCCACAATGTCCATATGGCTAAACATGCCCTTGTTGTCCTGTGGACTCACTTGCTTCGAAGACGGTGACCCGCTGCTACTCGGACTGTCGGGGCATAGTCCGTGCCCTGGAAAATTAGTAGAGTGGCGTACACGTAGGTGCACCACCTCAGCTTGAGCTAGAGCTAGCTGAGCTTGCAACACGTCGATTTGTTGCTGAAGGGACGAAATTGCTCCTACGCAACCGTAAACCGGATCACGAACTCTTGCATTAGCCTCATAAACCATGCTGCTCACCGCGTCCCCTCGCTGGTGGATTGGTAACTCCTGTTGCGTTTTAAAACATCTTGTTAGCCACTAGACCAACTAATCTCACAAAACTATATAAATTATATAATTGATCTCAAACGTAGAATCGAAATTAGCTAGCTAAGAAATGTAGATCATATCATTAACTAAGCTAACAAAAGTGGGTAAATTCTACATCAGCTAATAAATGTAAATGTCACTAACATATTCTTAAATTCTTAAAATGCAATTTAATATCCATAAATTAGTTTATAATACTAATATAAATAGATCGGACCATGTGGTAGTTGTCAATAAAAAGTTATGGAAATGATAGTAATGTCTCATCTAACATAAGAAACAATAAAATTCTTCTAATTAACCTAACCCAAAATATGATTAAGCATGTTTTAATTATTCTTAAGAAAGAAGAAAACCTGAAGCATCTTGTTGACGTTGCTAGCACCGAACACTCTATGAACATTAGCGAATTTCTGAGGCTCATCCGCCGGAAAATACGGCGAGAAAACGCAATCTTGAGCACACCGCCGCCGCAAAAGCTTACACGCAGCACACGGTGACGCAGCTCCTTGCTTCCGGCTACTTTCTTTCATCTCTCGCCGCCACGTGTCCTTATATAAATTATCTATGGAGACTGAATCTCAACCGTTGGATTGAAACTCACTCGTCAGTTGTCGAGAAAGCTGTGGAAGGTCTCTAGGTGAAGAGTGTGATGGATCTGTGGGGATTTATAGAGTGAGAAAAATAAATGAATTAAATTAAATTAAAATTGAAAAATTCCAAAGATTTAAGACAAAAGTAAAAAAAAAAAGTCAGCACATCTGAGAGTGGGACCCAGAGATTTGGAAAACACTTTACTAGAGCAAAAATTAACATCACGTGACACGACCATTTAGGTCTTTTTTGGCGCCAAATGCTATTTGGCTGGCTACACGAAGTATCCGCGAAGACATGGCCACACATGCAAAGTTTAATAATGGATCATAAACTACATGAACTATATGTATCGCATGCCCACATATACGAACTATATGTAGTCATGTCGCCAACATCACGAACATTTTTTTTCCGGTACACTTTTCGCCGGAATCCGGCATTGACCAGTTTGACCGGCGTTGACCAACATAAATATTAAAAAAAAAATATATAGTTTTTTAATATTTAGAAAATTATGTCATTGAATCATTTATAATATTGTATAATTAAAAAAATATATACAATATTCAATATAAAAATATTTTGTATATATATTCAATGCATTGATACAAAAAATTTCATATTATACAAAAAAACTTTAGACTAGAGAGTATATAAAATTTCATATTTACAATTATTTTACCTAATTAGTTTTTATCAAAACTAACTAACTATAAAAATCAATGCATTGAATATATATACAAAATATTTTTATATTGAATATTGTATATATATTTTTAATTATATAATATTATAAATGATTCAATAACATAATTTTCTAAATATTAAAAAACTAATTTTTTTTTTTGAAATATTTATGTTGGTCAACGACGGTCAACGCCGGTCAAACTGGTCAATACCGGATTCCGGCGAAAAATGTATCGGAAAAAATATTTGTGATGTTGGCGACATGACTACATATAGTTCGTATATGTGGGCATGCGATACATATAGTTTGTGTAGTTAGAGATATATTTTTAAACTTTGCATGTGTGGCCATGTCTTCGCGGATACTTCGTGTAGCCAGCCATCTTTTTTCCTTTTATTTATATTCGTTTTTGTCTTTTACCCCTTATCTATTCTCATTGGTCTGAATATCCTTTTTTAACTTTTGACTGTTTTCTTAATTTCTTTTGTCTTTAATTTTGTCATAGAGTATCGTAGAATAACCGGTACAAGTTGTAATTAATATTTTGGTTTGAAAGTTTCAACTGTATTAAACTAGTTAGGTTTTGTAATTATGAGAAATTTTGTACTAAAGTCATGAAGAATAATAGGAAACAAGTATTAAGACTAATGGTAAAATCTGTAAATAATCTAGTAAAATTTGGGTAATAATTTAAATGGGTGGATGGAAAAAAAAAAATTTAAATGGGTAAAAAATCACTCTGAAAGCGACATGTCAGCATGGCAGTTTAGTTAATAACACGTCAATGTAAGATTTATTTTTTAGAGTGCTTCTCTATTAATATATAAAAGATTGCAAATGATAAATTAAATAAGAAAGATCAATCAATTTTCTTCATGGCAATTGGTTTTGAATACTCCACTTAAACTTTAATATTGGAGTTCCATACAAAATACTCCCTCCGTTTCATAATATAAGACGTTTTGGATAAAGTTTTTTGTTTCACAATATAAGTCGTTTTCGAGTTTCAATACAAATTATATATTACTTTAATATTTTACGATTATTTATATTATACAGTCTTTTTTTTATAATTGATTGAACTTTTAAAAACTAGATCTTCTTAATTGGCGTGTTTTTACCTAAAACGACTTATACTATTATGAAACAGAGGGAGTAACTTTTTTTTTTTTTTTGTAGAGTGAGATATAGGAGGTTTTTCTCTTTGGAAATGTTACATCTTTATATAAAAGTGTATATAATATTGTGTATAGGATAAGGAAATTTATGGCCTCGTGCTTGTGCATGTAATCATTGTTTCTATTTCTTTTGTGTATAGAGATTCTCACAACTTTCTACGTGGTCCCTCAATTTGCATAGGAGGGGAATATTTAAAAAATGAAAATTAATCTTTTTATAACAAATAAAACTTAATTTTCCATTGCTTAAAAATCTCGGAGGAGGGTAAAATGGAATTCTTGGAAGCAAAGGAATTAGAGTATATTGGAAATTTGGAAGTATTTATCAACAGAAATTGAAGTTTGATCATAACCTTTGGCAAACAACAATGGACAATACACGCATGTATACATGACACACATGAGTATTCTTAAGAAAATTAGGTAATACTTATATTGATGTTGTTTGACAAAAAAAAACTTATATTGATGTTTTAAAAAAGGGCAAATATATATTTGTTGATATTTTAGAACATAATTAAAAACAGTATTTTCCATACAAACTATTAACAAAAAAAAATTAAACATGTATAAGACTAGAGTGTTTTATATTTGGATCATAAAATTTAAAGCATGTTATTTTTATTGCAACATTTTGTGTATGTTTTATTGACATCCAAATTATCAAACAAATATGCCATATATCGTTGTGACGTTTTACATAATATTTAAGTAAATTATTGTTGTAGTCCATCTATACGAATATTAAGTCATATATTTTAAAATCCACTATCAATAAAATCATATGTGCACATTCATTCTTCATTTGTTAATAACAATTTTTTTCTTTCTAAAATCATTTATCTGAATAAAATCTCTGTATAGTCATTTCACATGTACCCATATCAAGATTTTTTTTTTTAATTTACATATTATAAAGGTTTTCATTACATTTTTAAAGCAGATTTTGTAAAATCTTATTTACTGTTGTCATACAAGGTTACAAATTATAAAGAAAAAAACAACCTTAAAATAAACACAAAAAAAATATAGGGGCAACAATATGTCTCATCTTTCACTAGTCCAAAAATAAAGTTTTTTTTTTTTGGTGAGCAGTCCAAAAATAAAGTTGAAAGAAACAATACAGTGCACGCTATTTTTTTCGTTGAAAAAGACAAAAAAAAAATGATTAAAAGAAATTAGAAAAGAAAACGCCCACAGCTTTCGAAACCAAATATAGCCTAAAAATGACGAATGTAGAATTGTGGAGAATATTTTACACTAACATTTTAGAAGAAAACGCCCACAGCTTTAGTGTTAATTTTTTCTGAGATGTAAAACAAACTTTACTTTTGTACAAATATTGAAATATATGTATATTTGGGATTATCATTTTCTTGCTATTTAATAGAGCTGTATGTTGTTGTATAAATATCGTTTTTTAGTCGTAATTTGCTTTCGTACACCACTGAGCGTATAATGAAGTATGAACTTTAATTGGCGATATAAAACTCCAAAATTTCATGTCAACAAAAAAGAAAACTCCAAAATGATTTTGGAAGAATTTAGAAAGATAATATTCTTTTATTAGAAGGAAAAAGAGAACTCCACACTCGACAGTTTCCACTAGTGATAAGATTTGTATTTATGTAATGGTGGAGTGTCTTTCCGACAAACTTCAACAGTCGACTCTTTCAATAACCACTTATAGCTTTTGCCGTTTTCCATCATTCTTATTGGTTATCGACAAATTAAAAGTTCACTAATTAATTAAATTAGTCTTTGTGTCATGAAAAATTAATTAAAATTTTTTACTTCATACTTTATGATCACAGACGTAAGAACAGTGACCGGACCAAAAAGCTTGATTTATGTATTTTACTATCTCGTTAAATCATATTAATTAAAATGAAATGTTTTGGACCGAATGTGTCGGTTTCAATAGATCTCTCCCTCTCCAATCCCAAATCTTTGATTTGTCTGTAATTGGAAATTTTTTTTGCATCGGCAGGTAGCTACTCGTTTTCTTTGAAACTGTTTTTTAATAATGATTTACTATTAACATACAGAATATAGATGGACAATTTAATATGCAACATACGTGACTTTCTAAGATTTCAAATCCACGATATATATTATTTTAGAGCCATATCATAAATTTTTAATCCTGAATCAACATCATAAGTAAATTTGCAATTCAATTTTGTTTACCTCCAACTTATTGTCGATAGCTTCATAAGAAACATTTACTTACTATCACTCACTCTACGTGGAGAGAGCATGGACTATTAAACCTATTTCGGATGTCTTTCTTATTCATTGAGGTTTCAATTGGGTTTTTGTTCAGAGTCAACTTCTTCTTCCTATGGATTCTTTGTCTAGGAAAGTATAAACATAAAATGTACCAACCAAGTCAAAGAGTAATACTCCATCCGTTTCAAATGAAGTGTCATTAATTAACGATACTTTTATCAAAAATATGTATTGAAAACCTAAAACGATACTTATGAGCAAACAAAATTTAATTTATAAAAAAACATTTAAACTAAAACAAAAGGAAAATAAATCAACATTAATTAAAACAAACAAAAAAACTTGGTTGTAAAGTTTTAATATTTTCTTGACGAACCCTTAAATATAGCTAATCATACTTGGGTAACTATACTTAATTAAGAAGAGTATACAAGGGGTCATTGAATAAGTTATTTTTACGAAATCCCATGTACAAACTACTCATGCAATATATAATTTGGACATACATCATGAGTGTTATTATTACAAATTGGTCAACTCTTGTTGTAATTATAAAAATCAATGGTAGTTAATTTGTCAAATTAAGAATGCAACAACCCTATTGATTACATATTATTATTCCTTCTTTTTGTAACCTCTCCCTGACTTAATATTCCTTTTTAATTTCTTCAATCCAAACGATTGAGGGTTCGATTGATAACATCGTTTAAATATAGCGGTTAAATTTTTTTAGAGGTTGTACAGAAGGTGGTTAAGGAGAAAGTGGTTATAAGAAATACTATAGAGTGGAAGACATAAGGCAGTTAATTGTCAAAATACTTGTCCAAGATACTTGTCCAACTTCCGATATCTTATATATACTGTCAAGATACTTGTCCAACTTCCGATGTGGGATATTGTTTTCCCTAATACGCTTCCTCGAGATGATGGTTCTCTACCCATTGTTCTTGGTATTTCAGGCAAAGATCGACAGACCAAATTCTGGTCAGGCCGATTGTGGAGACTGGACAACTTGTGGATCGGACTCTGATACCATATTATGTTTCATGGGCTTCCAACTCAAGACTAATTGACAATGAGTGAATTGGCCGATATCTTATATATACTGTCAGAATCCTTGTCCAATTTCCGATGTGGGATATTGTTATCAACCATCTCTTCCAACCGCTTTTTCTAGTCGCTTTATTGATTGATAACCTTCAAGGCGGTTCGTTTGCAAACAAAGCGGTTGAAGGTTACCAATCAAACCTTGAGTTAATAGTATACCTAACTAAACCATTTTTAAAATGAAATTCTTATAGTTTTAAAATTTTAATCATCCCAAGAAGTTAGTTATACATATAGTCAAAAAGCAACTCTCATGATCAAAAGTATTCAGCATGATATTGATGATTAGCTCCCCTTTAATCAATCAAATTATCTCTTAAAACTAATAAAAATTATTCAAAGGATATGGTTTAGACAATACGAAAATAATTTTTCTTATATATATCATTAACAAACACAGTATATGAACATATTTTTCTTCACTTAAATTCAAAATCGTAATATAAAGTTCAGTCTATAATTTTCTGTGTGTGAATTCTTACATCTATAAGTTTATTCTTCAACACTTTGTTCCTCAAGGCAAGAGGTTCAAACAAAAAGAGAAAAGATAAAAAAGAACAAGAGAGAGTAGAAGACTGTTTAACCGAAGTAGACAAAGAGACTAGAGACGTTACTTTGACGGTTGAAAGAGCATGAAAAAGAAATAAAGCAAACCAAAAGAAAAGCTCTTTCGGTTGATGGAAATTTAAATAAAAAAATAAACAAAAATCTAAAACTAGATTGTAGATCAATTTATTTCTCAATGAAAAGAACTGGTCATGGACTTTAAAATCACAATTAATTAAGCAGAAGATCACTTCCATATCATTATGGCCCCTACCTAACAATGAAATTTTCGTCGACAACATTAATGCTCACTACTTATGTTAAAAGTATACATAAAAATAATATTTTGGGTATATAATTCTATAATCGTATTCGCTAAAGTTGTTATATTTTTCTGCTAATCGAAATCAGGATAGTTACACTGCTTGCCACTTCATTTTCTTCATTCTCCTTCCCTGCAAATGCATTGCATGCGTATGACAGAAATTGATTTGAATATTTGTTAGACGTTGAATTCTTAAATGAAAAAAACAAAATTGATGGTCTAATAAGAATCATCAGTTTACTTGGTTATACTATGGTGAGCAAATATTTACTTTTGGACACGTCTTGGAGCAATTGGTGGATAATAAACATACACCTTTTTAAAAATAAATTAAACATCTTAATACACCTGATCGTTTCATTCATTCGCTTGAGCTTATATATTGGCCAACAAAGTCAAGATATATGACTGCCACAATCAACAAATTAAATTTTGAACTGGGTAACTAGCTAGAAAATCGTTAAACGTTAATAAAAAAAATTCCTATATGTGATCGAAATTCTATGATATATTTTGTTTGTGATATCTTGAAAGATACATCTATTATTGTGGATTTGTGGGTAAATTTCCTTTTTCCATGAACAAAAAAATAAGAAAGTGATTGGTGATAAACTGATAATACATTATCATGCAAAAGATTCTTCACAGAGAACTCCTATATAAAATTATCCCCAATAATAAAACATTAGGGTTCCCCAAGAGGACCTTCCTACTCACGCATCTCCACACTTAAGTCGACAAACATATCTCAGTAAGTTTCTTAAAGTAGGGATGTTGTATCGTTAACCATTGACTATTACAAAGCTCATTAAATACATGTCAGATTGAGCTCTATGCCACGTAAGTGCGTTTATATGGAAGATTTTTGATCGTTATAACATTATCAGATACAAATCGTAGTATAAGCTTCACTAACACTAGGGGAGGATAACCTAGCAAAAGAAACTCAAATAAGGTAAAATTTACAAATATCTTTTCATTTCACACATAAAAGGGATCCAAAATCTTTTTCATCGTAGTGTAAGATATTTCAGCGAGCTACCGGTAGTTTTGAATATTTATGTTTACACAATGTCATTTTCTACCTAAACCACCTACAAAACACCTTATATATCTTATGTTCTTAGATCTAAGTCTGAAATTATGATTAATTGAACGTTAAAGAGTGTAGTTTACAAATGTCTTCTGACATTCTAAGTGTTGTTGATTTGTGCACATATTTGCTTACTCTCGAAAATCATCTATCCTCGAGATTTTATATTAATTTAGACATAGTGGTCAAGGCTGTGGATTCTCAGGCAAAGTTTGATCTTTCGCCAACAAATGATACATACACGTATTACTCAATCCAAACCCGGTCTAGTTTTTAAAGCATAATTTTTTTTAATTTTTTTTAAATCACAGAATCTACTAAAAGTGGACTTAAAATGTGATACTTGTAGCCAAGAAAGTGGAATTCAACCACTACACCACAACAATTTATTAAATTGGTGTCTTCAAATTGTTAATAAATATTAATGTCTAAAGCACCAGTTTACCAGAACTTTGTTTGTTTTTAACTAATTGTTGGTTACACTGTAGAGTTAACACTACTATATATGTGATTTAACTAGTTTATTGAAATTATAATTTTATATTTAGCATATAATAGCTTACTCTATCTAAGTAAATTAAAAAGAACCCCAAAATCTTCAACGCCATTTACTTCTTTTTTTTCTAAGATTATGTTGGAATATTACGTAACCGAAGATATGTTGAAATATTTGTGAAGAGAAGTGTAAACGTTTTACTTTTTAGTATTGAAATAAATAGAAGAAGGAAAGTTAGCTTTTGGTGACCGCAACGGGAAATATATATAAATTGTTGGAGGGTTACATCATGGAGAGTTTTTAGTGTCTTGTCGTTTAAGCATAATTTGAAAAAAATAACAACAATAATTGAAATGAAATTATCAAACTTTGAGTATTTGTCAACATAAACCCAATTCAATAAAGTAATTACCATAATGACTAGGTCAGCATACTAAAATACTAGATAAGAATCATAAGATACTCCACACTGTCAGAAAAATCTAAAATGTTACTAATAAAATGTTACGAATGATAATTTTTTTAAGAAATAGAAAAAATTCTATACAATAAGAAACATTAAAATTTGATTATCGTCTCAAAATAAATTCCAATCAAAACAAAATAATTAATTAGCATAATTATCAGGTTGACAAAGAGACTAAGGCGGTAATGTACTATACATTTACATATAATTTTGCGTGAATATATTGTTTGGATTATGATTTCTTCTTTCTTCCAAAAACTTTTCGTCTGTTGGGCCTTGCACTCATGCTTTTAGAATAAAACAACGGATTTTTTTGTCCAAGTTGTGCTTCAGTCACTAGAAATATTAATATGTTACTGATCTTTAAATCGCTTCATTTGCGATAAAATATATAACAAAAAAATCATAATTTTTTTCAAAGAATAAATAATTGCATTTTAGTTATATAGATAAAGTATTAATGATTTTCACATGCGTTACCATATTTTCAATATTCGGGATATTACAACTAGCATTTTTTAGTTTATGAAATATCCGAAGATTATAGAAAATATAATAGAATGAGAAGGTAAAAAACAAGTTGATATATATATATATATATATATATGTAGTATTATAAATATGCAATCATGAACCTCCTATTTGTTATGTGAACTTCTATATAATCGGATACTTAAAACTTTACTCAATTCTACCAAATCATTAAAATACCCAAACAATGCAAATCATTGGTGTTTATAAAAAATTGCAAAGAAAATATTAATTTTTTAGCTGAGGAATTATTGTGGTCGAGCCGACAAATATGTTGTAATCTTGAGCAGGAAATTAAAGAAGATACGATAAGATCGACGACAATGCATGTACATATCCTTATTTACTTTCACGTCTTGTCGAGTTTAAATAAACCATCTTAATGTAAGTTAATCTGTTGATCAAAAAAAAAAATTTGATCAAAACAAATATGTAAGTTAATTTCATTGGTGATCGTTTTCTATGTTAAAGATTAAGGTTAAAAGACCTATATATTTATATCATTTATGATTTTCCTCAATCCAAGTTTTAACTTCAGTCAAACATTATCTGCTTAATTTTATAATAACATGAATAAAAAGTATCAAATTTCCGCTATATAATGTATCCGTGGAGAAAACTATTTATTTTTGTTAGCCGGATTAATTCAGTACTATTTTTATTTTTATTTTTCTGGTCAGAAATTTAGTACTATATGACGCTTTTATTTACTTGAAGACGAAGAAAAGTATATACCTATCTTTGGATGACGGTCTAGCCATACGTATTACTTTATGTCGCATATAATATTTGGCCGTACGTGATCGTAACTTTACAATGTTTATAAGAAAAAAATCACAAATTAGAAATGACTTTAGTTAAATGGTATATCTACATGTTAACACTTAGATTGTATTCATATATTTCGGTTTTACATATATTCTCAACATGTTTGAATGATTATTGTTTAAGGAAGTTTGGGACCCATGAGGGTTGATTACACTTTTTGGTCATTAAAAGTAAAAAACATATAAAGGCATGCCCAACATTTGGGGACCTAATGTCCAATTTCAATGGGGCAGTAAGAATTACCATATAAATATTTGAAATTAAAATTATTCTTTACATATATATATATATATATATATATATATATATATATATATATATGTGTGTTTGTTATTATTACTATCTAACTGATCATAGCATCCGATTAGAGCTTTTATCTTCGAAAGAAAATATATGGAACTATGGAGAAGAAGAATGACCATGGATCAAACCAAATTCCTATGCTTCACCAAAGATTTACTACTGAATCCACTACATCTTAATTGGCTCAATCGTCTCTCTTCTATTTACAGAATGAGGCACTAGGGTTCGGAAGAGGAAGAGACCAAGCTATGTACATCATCTAATTAACAAAACTCTCTCTTACACACACACACACACACAAAAAAACAATCCTCTCACACGTGCTACATCACAACTCTAGTGGATCTTGTACAAAGGCGGGCTTCCGATTAGTAGATAAGATTACAAGTATTAAATTATGACTTTGTTCAAAAGTGCACAGGCCCATAATATTATTAATGAACCGGGCCTGCCACAAAGTGTGACTTGAATGAAAAAGATATTAGATCGAAAGGATCACGGCCTCTCTCGATATCTCTCATTCTCTCTCGTTCCCAGTTATTGAATTTGATTTTGTTTAGGTTGGATGATGAAGAAGCCTACGATGGAGGAGGCTGCGGCTGTAACACTCGTATGGTGAATGCTTTTTTTTTTTTTTTTTTTCCTTCTAATGCTTTGTTCTACTTCTTGTGTCATCTAACCAAACTTATTTATTTACAACTCTCGTTTTTGAATTAAATGATTAATACTGTGACAAATAATTATATGTTTTGAAACAGTAAAGTGTGAAATTGTGAATGTTTGATAGTACTTGCCGGCGTTTGATAGTACTAACGCCGGCTTATAGCTCTTTCTAGTTTCTACAATTGAAAACTTCTTAAAATATACGCTATCCGTTTCAAATTAGTAGTTGTTTAAGGTTTTTTCAAGCATATTAAGAAAATATTTTATTTTTATGTTTTATCCCTAATTAATGTGTTATTTTATTTGATATTATGAATTAATAAGCTGAAAGAATATAGATAAAATTAAAAAATCTGTAAATTTGCATTGAAAACCTAGAACGACAACAAAATTGAAACAAAGTTTAACTTCTAAATTAATTTAAAACGGAAGAAGTATTTGTTTTCATAGGAAAATAAATTAAACAACAGATATTTATTATTAACATGTTAAAGAAAAAATTAAAATATTACACAGAAAATTTTATAATTATCGTCCAATATTTTCCAAAAAGATCTTAAAATCTTTATAAAATTTGCATTGCAATTTTCTGAATTTCTTTTCATTATTTTCACTGTGTGCAATACTCTAAAAATAATTTTTTACACCTTTTTTTTTATAATATCAATTGACTTAAATGTTAAAACTAACTGAAAACCAAAAGGAAAGTTGTTATATAAGTATATATTTTCTTACATCAATTGTTATATTGTTGCGAAAATAATGTTTTTGAGTGATTGCAATTGCAAATCTACAAAAGTGATTGGTCAAAGCGAATACTTGGGTCCTAGCTGGCTATTAAATTACTAGAAAAGAAGACGCTGACGTGGCGACGCAGGCTTTTCAGTGTCCTGTCTTAAAGGACGAAATGGACTTTTGTTTTTTCGTTTATTTTTTTAAAACCAAAAATATTATTTTCGCTAGAACTAGAAGAATCAAAATACCATGTTGTCCTCTTGACCCAATCAAATCCATTATTGTGGGTTGGAGAAAAAACAATTCTCTTAATAATATTTCAATAAAAAAGTAAAGACATTTTAGAAGTAACAAACAAAACATTTATATACGACTAACAAAACAAAACATAATGGTTATATCATTTGGTTTAGCAATCTTGTTTCGTATTTAAAGATAAAAACACCAAAAACTTAGATATAAATCAAAGAAAATATAGAATCGTAATTCCAAACTTCGGTTTGAATATTCTAACAATAAAAATTTATATTCCAGTAAAATTTATTACCAAATAATAAATTTAAAATCGTTATATTACAGTTTTTTCCTAAATGAATTTTCGCGCATCAAAATTTAATAATTGTTAAAAAAAAATCGATCAATGTAGCACACACATCATTTAATAATTTTAATTAGAAACCACATTCAAAAAAAAATTATAGATGCTTGCGTTTGGTATCAAAGCATGATATTCAGAAAAAAAATTAGAGACAACATCAAATATGATCTATGATATTCGTTTAAAATTTTAAGTGTTTCAAATCAAAAATTACAAAACAGAATCGATAAATCAAGTTATAAAACGTTTTTGTTATGTTTTTTTTTTTTTTTTGGTGGAACGTTTTTGTTATGTTTTCTATTTATAATTTGTTGCCATAGTTCCATAGGTTTTTGTTTATTTCATTGATATATATATATTAGATTTCACTTTACATATCAAAATTTTATAGTAAACTGATATGAGGAGCAAACGCCTAAAACATGAAGAGTAGGTATTTTTGTGATTTCACTGTCTTAGTCAACTTTTGATTCTAATTTTCGAGAGTGTTTTCTATTTAACTATAAACTTTGGGTATTATATATTTCCCTTAAGTGTTTAATATTATCGAACCGTCAGAAAAATTTTGTAACAAAATTTTCAGTTAGTTAAGAGTTTTTCGCAAACCTAGTATCGGATAACCTATTAGGTTGAAGTCCAAAACTTAGTAACTTGAATCAATTAGACAACCAAGATTTAAACTATGTGTCCGTCTAGAGGTTTTGTGGCACATTTGGGATAAAATGAAACATAATTTTGAGTTTTGACGCAGGTTTTCTATTTTTTTCGAAAAGTATAATTGGAACAATTTGGTTCAAATAATCTCTCTTGGCCGTATTGATGAAATTAGTTTGTTTCTCATGAGATTTGTATATCAAACACCATCTGTCAGATTTGGTAGGAACGGAACAGAGGACGCCATGTTGAAGTCTCTCTATCGGAAATATATAAGATTAATGAGCATTATTGACCAAACAGTTAGAGATAAAACTCATCTCCATCCTAGCTCAAGAAGATCACAGATATGATGCTCTCTTAGTGACTTGGTTTGGAACTCGTAGCTAAAGAGATCTTCGTCTATTTCATATATTATTTCAAAAAAGAAATTCACTCTAGTTCTTTCCAATTATCTTAATCTTTTTCAAAATAGTTACATTTGATTGTACAACGTCTTTTTTTGTTGCAATAATGTTTAACATTACAAACAAAAAATACATGCAAACTATTTAGTTTCTATTAATTATGTGCAAAAATACTTTCGATCACAAGTTAGTTATATCAGATTATTTTTCAAATCTGTTTCACAAGTTAGCTATATATAATTCATGCATATTATACTGTACGGTCTACCGAGTCGTGACCATCGAACCATCAATTCATTGCAAATACTATTTTGCATTTGATAGATTTCGATTTCATAGCTTGAAGTAATATTTTAATAAGAGCAAAAATATCAGTAGCTTGATCATATCATGACAAAAAAAGGTATTCATTTAAAAATTTAAAGGATATACATTTACCTTAAGGTTTCATTGTTTTGACGTGACTAATTATAGTGGCATGCATGTCAACCATCAATCAAATATAAATAAGCATAGAGAGAGAAATAGAGACTTCACATTTTAATGATTGTTAAGTTCGTAAACTTGTAACCTCGGTCTGGTTATTAATTCATGTATGCTTTTGATAGTAGATCCCTTTGATTTATTTATTCAAAGCAAATAAACTTTGGAGGTTTTAAAGATATGATCTTTACAAAAAAGCTTTCGATCCATGCATGCAGAAATACATATGATTCAATCCACTCCCATCATGCAAATTTCGATAGATCCTCTACTTAATTAATTCCATCCTACTCTACTTTCATTTCTATATTTATTTTATAGATATATCATCAACTTTTATTTTACTTTGAAAACACTCACACACACACACACACACACACTTTTTCATGAAAAATTCTTTGTTTGATTTTTTTTTCTTTTCAAAAAAGAGTATTTGATGTTGTAAGTAGAGTTACCATACATCCAAGAATTGTGTGCAAATTTTTTTTTTTTTTTTTGCTTTTTAAAAAAGGATATTCTATTATTGAAATAAATAAAATAAAATGTTAGCCTCATGTATCACCAGCTTGTTAGAAAAAAGCTCTTTTTTTTTTTTTTTTTTTTTTTTTAGAAAAAAGCTCTTCCCATATCAATCCACACGAATATATACATTTATTGGGTCGTTCGATCATCAGTTAATTTCGTATCCACTACGCATTTCCTACGAAATCATTTTTTTTTTTGTTAAAGACCTACGAAATCATTTGTTTTGCGCCTTTTTTAAGAGACTTGCATGCAACTCTGTATCGTAGATTTGTAACGTGGGAGCTTGATTGTTTATGTCTTATTTTGCAGACAATGATGAACGGTTTGTGTTTTCCATATGGAATGCAATAATACCGATCGCCATGCAATGCAACTTACGTAATTTACTCAAATTATTATCTATATATGTTTATATATTTGGGGCTGAGGAAGTTCTTTTGGGATAATGATACTTTTACGTTTCTAAAGAAAAAAAATGCTTATTTATTTCAGTAGAGAGAAAAAATTTATAAAGTGCACCATGCAACACATTACACTGTCGCATCTTGTTTTTTTTTTCATGAAATGTAAAACAATTTATTGATAAACTGAAAAATGCTTATTTACAAAATAATGAGAATGAAAAAAATAGAGTTATATATCTTTCTAAAGTTGCGTATTTAATAAATTTCCTAAAAATGGTCATGTTGAGTGAGTTCAGAAATTGATTTGCATTAATTAGACTCATTTTTAGTTATTGCATTCTGTATAATTCTACCCATTTCCAGTTACAAACTAAACGGAAGAAAATGAGGGTTTAATAATTTAATAAATAACTTAAAAAAATTTATATTCATAATTTTCAATCCGAGGACAAACGGGTATATTTCTTAACATTTTTTTTTCTAACGGAAGAAACCTATGACCTATAACAAGAAATATATACCTGTTTTACTTTAAATCCTTATACAGGGATTCCGATTGTAATAAAGAAAATTAACATTCACGTATTCTACGAACATACGTGCGTATAAATAAGGTTCAAGTGTTGAAGGCCAAAAAACTTTAAAAAATAATTATTCTACTTATAGCTCGTGCACATGAATTAGAGATTCGGAAATCAAATCCTTTTTAAAAAGAAAGTATGAGAAGCAATCATGCAAAACCAATAGCTTTTCGAAGTTTGAAAAAAGTATATACATCACTATATTTGTTTTATTAAAATGGAAACGAGATCTACATAGGATGCCTCCAAAATCTTCCAATTTCTTATAAGTTTGATAACAGATACATCACTCATGGATTTGCCTTGTTGAATAAGACCGCTTATGAACTATTTGTGGTCCTAAACTAAAATTTAGCGAATCGTATTGTTCTTATTTGTGGTTTTCTTGATATTTGTCGTATATATATTACACGCTAGCTCGGTCTACTTACCTTTCATAACATATAAATTTTATGGTATTTAATTATGTAGCAATGGTGATTTAAGAACCTAACAATAAGAAAAACTTCTATAGATGATCTTCTCGATTTTCATTTACTAATTTTTCATCTGATTTCCGTATATATAGTACCAGATTTACTACGTTTTAAGAAATCTACATTTCAATTTTTACCATTGAGATTATTTATGAAAGAATAGGGAAGTAGATTTTATGAAACATTGACCCATTAACTCCACCTATTTGAAATTGTATACATAATTAGAAATGCTAGATTCACCTAAGATTTTCTGTCCCCAAAGAAATTAAGAGAGACATGAATGAATGAATGAATGAATGAACATTTTATAAAAATAAAAAGAAAAGAAAATGGTCAATTTAATAAATAAATGAATGAATATTGCCAAAACAAACAAAAATTTTTTAATGAATGAATGGGTTACACTACATAGTTTTCTTTTCACTTGGCTCCCAATTTTGCAAATACTTGTCCTTTTTCATTGCACTTGGTGACAATCTTAGTACTACAACAAAAAGATTTTGACCAGTCTTCTCAATCACACACCCACATGAAATAAAAATAATAATCAAAACTTAAACACACATAACACTACACCTATCCCCACCTCAAAGACAATCCCTTTCTTCTCCCCTTTCTCCAACACCTACCAAAAGCCTCTCTCTTTCTCTCTCTAGTTCTTGATTTTTCAAGATTTCAAGAAAAAACATGGCTGACCAAAGTGGTGGGTTGGTTATGATGAGAGAGTATAGAAAAGGTAATTGGACGTTGAATGAGACGATGGTACTCATTGAAGCCAAGAGGATGGATGATGAGAGGCGGATGCGGCGGTCCATCGGCCTTCCACCACCGGAACAGCAACAAGATAGCCGGAGTAGTAGTAGTAGTAGTAACAAACCGGCGGAGCTACGGTGGAAGTGGATAGAAGATTACTGTTGGAGAAAAGGTTGTATGAGAAGTCAGAATCAGTGCAATGACAAATGGGACAATCTCATGAGAGACTACAAAAAGGTTAGAGAGTACGAGAGACGAAGGGTAGAATCGTCTTTTACCGCTGCTGAGTCGTCTTCATCTTCAGCTCCAGCTGGAGAAACGGCGTCGTATTGGAAGATGGAGAAGAGTGAGAGGAAAGAGAGAAGCTTACCAAGTAATATGTTACCTCAAACATACCAAGCTTTGTTTGAAGTGGTTGAGAGTAAAACGCTGCCTTCTTCCACCGCTGCAACCGCTGTGACCGCTGCAGTTGCGGCTGCTATAAGTAGTGGAAACGGCTCAGGACAAATCCAAAAAGTGATACAACAAGGTTTAGGATTTGTTGTTCCTAAAGTACATCAAATCATTCAGCAACCTGTTTTATTACCACTTCAGCCACCACCGCCGCCACCACCACCACCACCGTCTCAGCCGTTACCACGACCACTACTGCTGCCACCGCCTCCACCGCCTTCTTTTCATGCTCAGCCAATACTGCCCACAGTAGGTACCTTCTTTCTCTCTCTTCTTAACTTCTACCATTGCTCTAAGTTTTATTATTTGAGAATTAAATAATCTGACATTTAAAGACAAAACACACATTGTAATTTATGTCTATTAGTCTGATTAATTACACTTGAAAAATAAAATCTTTAATATACAATTTAATGCAACTCTTATGTATACTTTTGTTTGATACAACTTTTAATTAATAATATATACATTACATTATCTTTAATTTTTTTATATTAACAAGTTATTTGGTTCGGATTATGTTTAATAACTTTGTTGAAGAAGGATAGTAGTAGCTCAGATTCTGATACGAGTGAGTATTCAGACACATCTCCGGCGAAGAGAAGGAGAACAATGCCGACCACAACCGCTGGTCCTAGCGACGGCGGTGGCCTAGAAGCGGAGGAGGTTGGACGTAGTAAGAGAGATGAAGAGACGACAGTAGCGGCTGCGTTATCAAGAAGTGTGTCAGTGATCGCAAATGTGATTAGGGAGAGTGAGGAGAGGCAAGATCGGAGACATAAAGAAGTGATGAATGTACAAGAGAGGAGACTCAAGATCGAAGAATCTAATGTTGAGATGAATAGAGAAGGCATGAATGGATTAGTGGAAGCCATTAATAAGCTAGCGAGCTCTATTTTCGCTTTGGCTTCTTCTTCTTCTCGTCATAATAATCAGCATCAAGGAGGCCCAGTACCATAATAAGTTAGATAATTATGTAGTTAATTTGATTAGGGAAGTGATTAAATTGTGGAGAGTGATGATCGGAGTACATACATTGTTATTGAAGTTTAATTCTTGATCACTCTCAATGTTTTTAAGTAAATTGTTGATTTCATGCAATATTAATTTAAATGTATTGATATATAGTTGATTTAATACACATGGTTAAACTGTGGATCATCACTTTCATATCACAATAATGCGATATGTGTCGAGATAATGAGTTTAGACTTTAGACTAGATTAATATGGATTCATAATATGTGGTTATGAATAAACTACACCAAATTATTGTGCTTAGTAATATCTTGTTTAATTAGGTCAAAACTATATCTTTTGTTACTTATCATGTAGATATTTTCATTACCATATGAACGTAAACTGCATTCTAGTCGATTTAGACAGTTTGAGATCATGAAAGTTCAAGAAAATGAAGCTTTAAACGAATACACGTAAATGTAATGCAAGATTAGCTTTGGTGTAACCAAAAAAGACTTGGAAGGACGTAGTCGATAGCTAATCATGGACATAATCATGCAATTAAAGAAAGAAAGAAGCTGTGGAACTTTTGGATTGGGAGAGTGAGTGAACGCAGCGAAGAGAGGCGCGTAGGGAAGCATTTAAGTGAGAGAGAAAGTGGTCAAAGGGGGCAGAGAGAGCAGTCAAAGGAAGGGGAAGAGTGTGGAGGCCATTCTATTGAGTATTATTGGTTCCCCTCTCATTCTTCTCTCTCTCTTCAATACATCAAAGCTTAGTCACAAAAAAACTTTATAGTGATTCTTTAGCTTCTAGATTTCTGAATGTTAATCAAATTTTAAGTTGGTATAGTACTTAAAATAACTAAATTGTGATGAAAGTAAGACTTATGTAGTTAATAGTGAAGTTAACTAAAATCGAGTTTTACAAGTTATCCATGAATCTTAGCATACCATTTTGTAAAGAAAAAAGATTTGGTCTACAACTTATAATTGTTTGCTCTAAGAGATATAGAACGGTCTAGTTAGTAAACAGATAACTTGTTCCATCCGCTACAACCATTCAAACTTATAATAATCTTATTCTCTTAGCTTACAAAGTATACATACTAATCCAAAATTGGTATATTGTATGTGATCTCATTACACAATAAACCGGTCTTTCGGTAAACTCATTTCACAAGACCTACATTTTTGCAAACTCTAATATAAATTGAGAAATCGTCCCATAGCATAATGAAACAACGGATTAGACACGACCCACGTACTTTAACTTTAACTCTAGCTAGTTAACACATCTACCTTGGTGTCTTTAGGTAGAATACTTAACCCACGCTTCAATTTTGGATTTTCTCTTTATTTAGATCTCAACATCTAAGAATGTGGTTAAAGAAAAGTGGAAACTAATCGATCTAAGTGGAACTTGAATAACCATGCTTCATATAGATATATAGTCAATGCAGATCCTAAAAACACACGTAAGGTCCATCTTATGAACACGATAGTTCAATATTTTATTTGTTAGTGAAAAAGGGGAAATAAAAGGAACCCATGAGGGGTCACAACAATAAATCACAATGGGCCAATTTGGGGAAGCAATATAATATACAAATGTTTATAGAAAAAAGAAGTGATGTATGTAATGTGTATAGTGTTGTACTCTATGGCCAAAAGTGCTTCTCTTTTTCTTCCCCCACACCCTTCAGATGCAGCTTTTCTACAGAGAAAGTGAGCTGTGTTGAAATAATGACCAATAATATTGAAATAAAATTAGAAAATACATTTTAGATAGAGACTGGTGCGTTATGTTAACTTATGACACACCAAATTGTACCTGAAAATCAAATCTAAAAAAATCTATTCGTGTGATTATAAATAGTTTACTCATTACTGTGACTGATATACAGACAAAACAATTTTAGATTACATGGTTGATTTATGTGGTTAAAAGTTAAAACATTAAATTGCTTCACAAATTACGACTAAATATCATTTTTATACATTAGTTTGTATTAATGTCCTCATTCCATCACCATTCGGATTCAAAACCGGTAGAATGAATAGTGTTGACAAAAAAAAATCTAATAAAAGAAGCACTATTCTTTTTGACAAAAGAAAAAAGAGACACTATTTTTTTTCTTATAGAAACAAAGGAAAATAAAGTAAACAAGACTAAATACACACAATCAGCTACATAGCTTTGTTTATATCCGTACATTATCTTGATTATTATAAAAAGAGAACTCTCAATGATGTGGACATACGAATACGCAGTTCATGTGACATTGCAGTAATTCGTATTGTGCAATTGTCTTCATTGATGGGCCGACGATAACCACAAGGTCCACAACTTGTCATATAATGGCCTTCACGAGCCGAGTTTACATGTATTCCACCAAACTCTAAGCTATGTCTATTTTATGTCTATGTATGTATGTGCAAATATGTCCATGTCTGCGACAAAATACCTCTACTTATGTTGTTGTTACTTGTTACTGAGAATATTGAACCAAAAATAGTAAACCAGTCACCAAATGTTTTTTCTTCTAGTTTTCACGCTATAGAACTTGAACACCAAATAGTTTCATCATTTGGGTAGTACTGTACCGATCTCCGGTAAAACCAAATGTAGCAGAAATTGAATTAAAACCCTAGAGACAAAGCTATAAGAATGAAAACAGAATTACATTGTATAATGAAAAACGTAAAGAGACTTGAATTTTTGATCATTTACAGAGTCAGAGGATCGTATCATTAATCATTTTAGCTTTTTTTGTTTTTCTTTCTCCATCAGACAAAAACTACTTACACTAGAGAGACAGACATATGTCAGAGGGATGAAGAAGAAGAAGATGATAACTGATGAAACACAAGTGAGGAAGACTCACCAATCTCAACATTCACATCTCTTTGCTAATGTTTTCTTTACCCCTCTCACAATCTTGCCAAACCATATCAAGTTCATGACACCAAGAGCAGCTGGTACGCCGAATACCAGAACGTAACCGAAGATGTGCATCCTCATGACCTACCACAAAACAAAATTCCATTCCAATCACACCCAACAAACCCGGAAATGAAAGCATTGTGATGTATTAAGTTCATGGGGAAGGTTTTGAAGCAATCGGGTATCAACATAATCAATAAAACCAGCTAGATAGTGAAGAGAATGACGAGAAGGGGATTATGAGTTTTTACCTGGTTGTAGTGGAGATAAACATGATAAAACATGTATATGAAAAGTAGAATTCTAGCAACCTGACATGAAAGTGTTTAAGTGATAAGTAGACATATTAATGCCTAGCATCAAAATGAGTCGAATGTTGATTAGGATTTTAAGTACCAGCCAAGCCAAGAAGATGAAAACGCCATTAACAACGTATGCCAATGACTTCTTCATACCAGCCGTGTCCAGGTACCTTCATAAGACCCCCGAGACAATCCGCTTTTTTTGTCAGAAGAAAGATTGCTAATGTGATAAGTTTTGTGTGGTATACGAAGAAAAGAGGAAGTACCATCTCAAGTTGATCTCTGGGGTTGTAATCTCGGAGATGAGGACCATGTAGGTATATAACTGTCCTTCCCCAGAAAACAAAGAGTAGGCGACTGCCACTCCCGATAGCGAGTGATGCACAATCTGAAATCATAATGTCAACTCTATCTTAGTTTTGGCGTTAGCTATCTTTACACATTATTACTATTGAGCAATGTAGCGAGGCAAGTACATAAACCGAAACTGAAACATCAACATGCCGAATATTATTAGGAAGGATTTTGCATATCTTTGGAGAAATCAGTAGATAGAGCAAAGTGTTTGGTCTAGAAAAGTTACTTACATACTCAATTCCACCCAAAGAAGGATATTTCCAGAAGATCATCCCAAGATCGGCAAGGAAATAACCAATAGATATCTGCAATCATTAATGTAATAATGTTGAAAATTCTTCTCTCATAGACTCTATATTAGCTTTTGAATCCACTTAAATGAGCGCTTACCCCTAAACCAAGAGAAGAAAGCCGTGAGCTCCGGAAAACAACAAGATCATTATGCCACCTATCGGAAAAGAGATCGGACCAGAAGACAAAGTACAGGGACAAAGCCGAGATAAAAATAGCATGAACTGTTGAGATACCACTGCCAAAAAAGACGAAAACAATTTAAAAACCTAGACACACACACACAACACATAAAGAGTCAACAACCATCAACACAAACCGGTTATTCCATTCGATTCTTTGAATTTTAGTGAGGATGATATAAGTCTTAGAATGTGAGTTGCTGATAAAGTGACAAAGATCATAAACCTACAAAAAACCAAGAAACATTCCATCAATAATCAATCGCCGCTATAGAATTAAAGTAACAAAAAAGACCTGAACTTACCACTTTGCAAAGGAAAATGCCGGTGAGGACAGAAGTATAAGGAATAAAAGGATCAGCTAAGAGATAGTTCTTAACCAAATGCTGAGCTTGATGATGATAAGACTTAATAGCACCAATCGTTTGCAAAGACGTCGACGACATTGCAGACATAATACAGATTTTGCTGCTCTTTCAAACTCTTATCTATCGGTTCTCATTTCATCATTCTACCACCTACACCAAAAACCCATATCAACAAAGCGATCAATCTCGAAACTTTTAATCAACCCAAATCCAGAATTTGTTGAAATTTCTCAATCTTAATAGATTCAAAGTAATCTGAGTTATGTGAATTAGAGATATGACAAACAAATTCCACAAACGAACCCTAATCTCAAAAATTTCGAAACTAACAAAAATGCAAGCAAGGCAATACCTAGATTGGGGAAGATCCTATAACAAAGAGTGAAATTAGCGAAAGCAATAGAGGGATAACGAAACTGGGATTCAAAATCGAAGTCAAAGAGGATCCATTGAACCGATGAAGAATCGGAAAAAAAAAAAACGCAAAGAAAGAAGAAGGGTACCTTGGGAAGAATCTGAATTGAAGAAATGTACGCAAAGGGAGGAGAAAACTGATAGAGAGAGAGTGAGAGAAAAGCAGAGGAAGGGTGAATCGGAAGTAGCAACAATTGAAGATGAAGAAAGCTTTAGCTTTAATCAAATGTGAAACGATAGAGAAGAAACAACAAAACACTCGATCTCTGGAAAAAAAAAATTATAAAAAAAACTCCAGCTGTTGCACGAAAAAAGAAAAAAAAACAAATAACAAGAAAAAATATAAATTGTTAAATTTTAAAAATTTTAAAGGCTAGAAAATTAGGTTTTAAATTCATAGGTTTCAAGTGTTAAAAATAAATAAATAAATAAATAACGTATAAATATATGCCTAACTTATGTTTATTGAGTGGGGTAAAAAAAATCGTATTTATTTGATAAAAAGAAAAGAATATACGTTTTTTTTTATTTTGGCTAACAAATCTATACTAGTATAATTGCAGCATTTTTTGTGACGGGTGGGTAAAAAATCTTATGGGTATATCGGATATCCGACCCGTTTTAAAAATTCCTTCACAAAAATAAACTTGGATCGGGTTAAATTAAACCCAACTCATACACCGGATATTCCATATTTAATAATTTAGATATTTAGAAGATTTGATTAAAATTTATAATTATGATTCTCCTATCATCTTTGTTTGATTTGTTTTTAACTGTTTTGAATCATCATATAATACATAAAGTAAAAAAAAAATCAATTTTTTTTTCTGCATATACTGTGATTCGAAATTTAAAAAACGGACATATATTATCTAATTGACGAAAATGTGTGTTCAACGTTCTACATCGATTAAATTATTTAGACAATGATTCAGAATCGTATCATAAATAAGAACATTAATAAAATAAATGAGTTTTTTTGCCGGACGGGTTTGGCGGGACGGGTTTTTGAATCAACAATAATAAAAAAAATTAAAATATCATTAATCCGCCGCTTCAATACGGATTAAATCTTCTTTGTTAATACCACAAATATTAGACATATTAAATCAGTCTCATTTAGAAAAGATTGTATAAAACCAAAAATTGTCCCGTGGTATAATGTCCCGTGGTCTTAGAGAATGATATGATTTATAAATTTTTATATATAATAAATAATCATTAAATTTTAAAATAAAATAAATCACGGGACGGGTTAAGAAATTACGGAACGAGTTATATTTTGGAAAGGGTTTATATGGCGGACAAATTTGAATAAATATTTATAAATATCATTAACATGGCACTTTAATACAGATTAAATCCTCAGTTTATTGACAATTGTCTCGTGGACTCGTGGTATACCGTTACTTAATAACAATTGTAAAATATAATATAAATAAATATTTTATAAGAAGATACAATTTACAAAATATTCTTATACTAACTTTAAAAATAAATCATCCCGCGGTGTACCGCGGGTTAAAATCTAGTGAATATATATGAAAATAACATGAACCAGAGGATAACACAAAAAGATGATAAAGTGTGAAAAAATAAAGAGTATAGATTATTATAGTTTGATTCGTGTGAATCACTTCGACTATCATGTCTTTTTCATTTGGTTTGGTGGTATCATTGCTCTAAAATCATTTTTGTACATTTTGCTTCTTCTTTTTTTTTGTTGCTACTTTTATATACACGAAAATAGGAAAAAAAATGTTTGTGACATTCTTATAATTTTCAAGAAAAACATATAAGGAATCTACCATTAATAAAATTCTAAATGAGAAGATACATTTGATGAAATATAAGACTCGAGTGTCAATGTAGTAAATAAGATTCTGCAAGCAACAAAACAACCAATCAATAAGAATATACATGTAACATTGAAATCGTGCAAAATCCACCTTCAATGATTGGTATAGCTATGGTTCATGAACCCAAAGAAATATCAGTAAGCTCCATAAAAAAAAACACAGAGAGCCCATAACTGATTTTATATCGAAAACAAAAAGAACTCCATTATGTTTTTTTTTTAAAATAAAATATGAGCTATTTATTGAATCCAAAGTCTGAAAACTATAATAAAATACCACATGACATAGTTTCAGCTCTAAAGAGCATTACAAATTATTTTCAACACACCAACGACCAAAGGAAAAGAAACAAACTATATCGATTAGATTCACGCACAAACATCCTTTCTAATCAGAAAAAAGGAGTAACAACTGCGTTATTGAGACATTCCTATTTAGATAATTATTTTAAGATCAAACCCTTTTTTCAGACGAAGAACATAAAGTTCTCAATCTCTGTGTGAACCTTGAAGATCTCTTTGTCCTCCACTGTGAGAGAAGAGGATGAAGAGGCAACCGAAGCAGCAGAAGACGAAGACGCTCCACGCGACTGCTTAGAGTTCTTCTCCATAAAGCTTGCCTCGTAGTACAACCTTCCTCTAGAAGCAGCCTTGTCAGCATAAGAAACTGGAGGAACCAGAGCGACAGGTTTGGTGCAGCGAGTAAACGTGAAGCACACGTCAAATATGAGCTTCTGAATCTGATCCGACTTGAACCCGATTTCGTCGTAAAGAACATAGTAATGAGTTGGTTTGCTTGTCCCAATCGCTCCATGGTGACTACAGAGATAGAAATCATACTCAAATGGGTGAATGATCTTTGTATCAACGACCGTACCTGAAAGCACATTGCCCTTATCATTCTTTGTGGCTGGGAAGAAACGGGTTTGATGACGCTTCTGTGCCACAATTACCGTTATCAACGGATTATATTCAATCTTTTTAAAAGCGTCCTTAACATTCTGTAACTCCACATTGAGAACCATATCGAACTGACCATCACTGACACCATCACGGAATATCACAATCTTGTTAGGTCGTTTCTTGGTGGCATTAGAATGAGCATTGACAAGCTCTAAGCAAGTTTCACCAAACCCTTGTATCTCTTCTTTACGGTGAGTCTGAGCTTTGACTCTAGCTGCGTAGCGGTTAGCTTCAGGCCAGTTAAGAGTGCCTACAACAGCAACAATGGATGGACTCATCTTGTCGTGAGCAGCGGGATGATTGACATCAGCACCAATGAACATGACCTCATCTTCTTTATTGAAGAAAGAGAAATAATTATCCACCAGCTCCACGTTCGTTCCACCAACCTTTGCGTTTATCTTGAGGGCGAGATTTGCCAAGTACTGATCACCTCCCCTATTCGCAGAACCGGTCAAGAAACACTGAGTCACCAGAGTCTCGGCTAGCCATTTCAGAGTCTTGTAGCCATCGACTTTCCCAGACATAGCACACAGAACAAGAGTTGGACGAGCCCGATAGTTAAGTAAAGCCTCATCAATCACGGATCGAAGCAATTCCTCAAGATCATTACCATTAGAAAGCGTATCCATACTTAATGTTTTGCGAACGATAGGATTCTCCAACGTCATCCCAAGTCTGGAACAACGCGCAGTGAGTTCCTCAACAAAGTTATCAGGCATCTTGTAATTGTGCGGCTTCTTAGACGCGGTGAAGTCAAGAACAGCCCAATGCTTGATTTTTGATCCCTTTGTGACTCGCTTTATTGTAAGGTTCCATTGATTGTTCTTGCGGGGTTCCTCAGTGACGGGATTTCCTTTCTGATCAGTCAACATCAGTGTAGGAGCCTTGAGTACACG
Organism: Arabidopsis thaliana x Arabidopsis arenosa; assembly: GCA_019202795.1. NCBI lineage: Eukaryota > Viridiplantae > Streptophyta > Magnoliopsida > Brassicales > Brassicaceae > Arabidopsis > Arabidopsis thaliana x Arabidopsis arenosa. Next base: position 9,709,119 of record CM032918.1, on the reverse strand, counting down.
ACCTTCCACCGTTGTCATGTTTGTAGCCACTTTCAGTACAAAATTCCCAATGATATCTCCACTGTCATAAACACACATACAAAAGGTTAAGACTAACAAAATTTTAAGAAGGTAGAAAATAAAAGTGAAGTTCTTTGTGCACATACCCGCTAGGTCCATCACTTAACTTTATCATCTTATCTATATTCTCCTTCCTTCGTTGTGGATTGACAAGGGACAACTGTTTTAACCACGAGGCTGAATTTTTATCCAATTTTTCTTTTGGATAAATCTGCCCCTCGACCAAGTTACAAAACTCCATGGGTACAAAATTTTGCCGACCTTTTTTCCCCAAACTTAGGCAAGGAATATCCTTGTAACGGATGTCTTTTCCATACTTTTCCATGAAATACTTAACAATGGATACTTTCCTTGGAGGCTCGTCTCCCGCATGATCCATAAGATCGAATGTGATATCTTTTGTGTTGTACTCACTCAACCCTACAATGGTGAGTTTCTGCTTGTTCTTCCGATGGTTGACGGTGACTTTCAAACCAATCAATTCCTTTTCTGCATCACGCTTCGTAAACTGACGCATATCATCACTCCAGCCAAAGTACAACTTCAGGTAGTCAATGACCGACATTGCATTGCGGAACGCCAAAACCGAGTAGTCCAAACACAAAGACAAACCTTGTGCTGTGGGCTTTAGAGTGTGGCGATACCCTTTCGCAGCTACAACCCCGAAGCGAAAGTCTTCATCTGGCTCACGAGTGAAAAAGCTTTTACCAACAGTCATCATACGCTTTGAAGGATGTTCCTTCATCACAACATCCATTCCTTGCAACACATCACGCGGAATGAAAGAGGAACTTCCCCTTATGTAGTCTTCCAAGTCACGTAGCTTAAGCTCATTCACCTGTTTGATGGTGAATGTATAGCTTCGAGCTCTCGTCTCTTCAGTTTCAGGGAACTCCACCTTATATGAACCTGTAGGCAATTTAGCTGCGCTGAAAATGTTCTTCTGACCATCATAAGCTGTCATAGCAAAGGGAAACTTATCGGGATTGTCGGTGAACACCTTCTCTTTGACCATAGCTAGCTCATATCTTGATATCTTTTTTAAAGGATTTTCTCCTTTGATATCAACATCGTAGTGCCTTATGACACTTTCACTTTCAGAAGGGAAACTCACATTGAAATGATTGACAGAGAGATTTACGCGTTGCACAAGCTTACTACCACCTCTATCAGGACGCTTCATTGGTTCTTTCTTATCAGAAGAAGATGGCTTCGGAGTCATAACTTGAGAACCTGTGAAATTAAAATACAAACAACTTATTTGTTAATCTCTGTAGCTCAAAAACACATAAATATTCATTAAACTATAAGGTATATTCTTATATTATATCTTTGTTTATGTTTCATATTCTTATATATATTCAGAATAAAGTTCTAAAATTATTGATTGTAATAAGCAATTCTAAAATTATTGATTTTAAACAATTTTGGGTTATTTAAATTCTCCAAGGTGGAAGTGTGGAACATAAGTTTTTCTCAAATTCATTCTTTAATTACTTGAACGTTAGAAAAATAGCAAATGCTTAAAGATATATATGAAAAGAAAAAATCTAGAGTTATGGTGCTTGCTTACCACTAGCGGTTTGAGAAGCCACGACGGTCGACGAAGAAGAAGGCAAGACCGCCGAATCAGAGAAAAGTTGTGGCCTACGAGCCCACGCGCCTCCTGCTGCAACGGCTTGAGCCACTTGAGCCTGCGACGACGACTGAGGAATCGGCTGTGGCCGACCAGATGATGGTCCCAACTGACTCTGACCACCGGAACTCTGCCCACGATTTACCAAACCACCATCGCCGCCTTGATTGAAGCCACGACCACGACCGCGTTCACCTCCGCCATAACCACGACCACGGTCTCCAACGCCACCTCTACCCACGCCTCCGGTTGCAAAGGCTTGACTCACTCGTGCCTGCGACGTCGACGGAGGAACCGCTTGTGGCCGAGGTTGTTGCAACTGCGTCCCACGACCACCGTGACCAAACGATGGTCCCAACTGACTCTGACCACGGTCTCCGACGCCGCCTCTACCCACGCCTCCGGCTACAACGCCTTGAGTCACTTGAACCTGCGAAGACGACTGAGAAACCGCCTGTGGCCGAGGTTGTTGCAATTGCGTCCCACGACCACCGTGAACCTGACCACCGGAACTCTGCCCTCGATTTACCAAACCACCATCTCTGTCTTGATCGAAGCCACGACCACGACCGCTGTAACCACGACCACGATATCCGACGCCGCCTCTACCACGGCCATCACCACGACCTCCTCGGTAACCACCTCGCTCCATGGTATTTGATTGGATACGATCGGGAAGACTCTTGAGTGACAAAAGATTGAACTAGAATTTTTTTTTTAATGAGTTTGCTTTCAAACTTGTGAATGTGAAGTAACAAATGGGAGGGCTATAAATAGAAGAACAAAACGTGTAGGAACAGAGAAGCTTAGTTCGTAAGGAGTTTGTAAAGTTGTCGTAATCTTCCACGAAACCACCAAAAAGTAAAGAAAGTACAACTGTATTAAACTTGTGTCACAATTAACATAAAACAGAGTCAGGTGCCACTGTAAGACGTGGCATTTTATTTTATTTAAAACTCTCTTCTTAATTATAATTATGTTTGCAATTTATTTAAGGAAACCATTAACAATAAAAACAAAATTCTCATGTTTACTTTCTTTCATCCACCCACGATTTTTCTTTTGTCCACTATCTCTCTGTTTCACTTTCGATCAAAAACGACATTTTAATTACCCACTAGTCACTAGATGTGTCCAAAATTAAGGTTTTTTAGCCAAGAAAATAAAATTATCATTTTTCTTATTTTTGGATCAACTTTTATACTTCATAATAATAATACTGGTTATTTTTTTTTAATACATAATATTATGTAGTTGTAAACTTACTTGTACGTGTATCTTGTCTTTAAAGTTTGGTCATGGTAATAACGGTAGTTTTTGATTATGGACTTATTCTATGTGTTATACATTTGATATATCATATACAGATATATTGATGAGTATACGCGTTATGTGTGGGTTTTCAGTTTTCTAACAAGAAAACTTTAATTGTAAATTTGTCTTTTTACCATTTTATGTAAAGAATCTTTTGATGTTGTATTTCCATTGGTTTTTATGTGTCTTTTTCATCTTTTGAAAAATATTTCCCTCACGCATTACCATTTCTAGTTAAGAGATTGATGAAGTCAATTACACAAACACTCATCTCCAACAGAACGATCACTTTTACTTACTCATCGGTTCACTCATACAGTCATACGCATACTTTTTTAAAAAGGTAATAAAGAAGATTGGAGGTTCAATTACGCACGTAACATAGTTTTCTTAGTTCGATTTAAAGATCTTTAATTTTGTTTTAAACTTCATAATTTGATACAATTAACATATATCATGTGTAAAAGTTAATTAATTATTATTCGACTTAATCGCTATAACATGAGATAACTAGACATATTAAAAATCAGGTTGCTGAATGATAGGCCTAACTCAATTTCTGACCTGTATAATATATTGATATCTATTTCACAACATTCACTAGCCAACACCGTTTTAAATTCGTAACGTTCACATCGGTCTATATATTTAGCTAAATTCTAATAATGTATTAAACAAAATCGGCTACGTAAAACACTTGCTTGATTAGAAATTTAGAATTATTTGATACAGTATGCGCATATGAAATCCCTCTGCACATTTTTAGAAATGTTTATTGTGTCAGTTTTTTGATAATCAAGTATCATTTCTGGAAAACTTGAATTTATTAAGAATTTTTTTATTTATTTGTAAAATGTGTTATAAAACAATTACGTTGAACGCTAGTGTTAATTGAGACACTGGGCAGATGAAATCAATTTGGCCTGCACATGATACATTAAAAAGTTGGATGAGTGGGGATAGGTAGAAGTAATTAATGTATTTGTCATAAAACTATTTATATAAACACCTCCATTGAGAGATTATAATCAAATTCACACAACATAAACTTATAATAAAAATAATAATTTGAGAATAGCACTAGATGTATGGAGCTTAAAATATCTTGAGTTTGACCTTAAGTCTCCGGCAGACAAATTGGTTTAAAGCTTTTCATCGAAGCATTGAAGGCGATGGTATAAACAAGAGTTTTACTATGTCAAAATTAAAATGAATTTAGTTAGGCAGTTCACTAATTAATATCATTTTAATTATGATATAGTCATACTTATGTAAAATGATATGACTATCTCAAAATTAAAATGATTTTAATTAGTGGATATGTAGTTCGACCACTCAAACATACTAACTTAAATAAAATTATTTTTTAAATAAAAAAAAATGATTTCTCTAAACCGCCAAAAAGAAACAGTAATATTTTTAAAAATATATCTTAGATTTTTCACTAAATGAAACTAAGTTGAGAAAAACACAAATATATAAATTTTCTCAAACACATACACCAAACATTTTGAGAGCTAGGTAGCTAGTGTTCTTTTAAACTTTTTTTAAAGACTTCTTAGGGTTCTTGTTTTATTTGATTTCTCTTCAAGATAAATATGTTAATTTTGATGAAAAACAAAGTTATTTGTTCTTCAATAGAAAATCCTTTATATAAAAATGGGCAAGATATATGTTGAGAAATGGATGTAAAGATATATATATATATATATATATATATATATATATATAGTGTATGCTCGTGAGTCAGAATGGTCATGTTTTGTTGGAAATGAGTGTTTGTGGTCATTAATCTTTTACCTAGAAATGACAGTAAAAACATGGTTTGGTGAATCGTTCATCACAACTTTATGAGTTACCAAACGGAGGTTTTTCTTTCTTTAAAGTGAGTGTTAAGTAATTGATTGTTTTTTAGTTCTAAATATGATTATGTGGGCTGATCGAATCTGAAGTAACGAAAAAGATTTTGACTAATGAGTATCAAATGTTGAAGTCATGCAACTAAGAAATTGTAGCTTCAACTACTATAAGAGTATCCAATGCTAGAAGATCGAAGAACATTTCAAGAATCTCATGATTCTTTGGATCTGCTGATTTGTGTTGTTTGACACTCAACACTTAGCTTGTTTGTAATTCTTGTTTTTTTGGCAAGTTTACAGTCTTTAGGTTAAGCTCTTTTGTAAAACCTCAACTCTTCGTTCCTTGATGATAATTCACATTTCTATAGAAAAAGAGAGCATCCAATGTATATGACACCATTTCATACAATACAAATAACAAAACAATAAAGTAACTATTTTTAATCATATTAATTGTATCTGATTGACTCTAAGGCGAAACAGGCATTTCAGTACTCTAAAACAAATATCATTTCTGTTTATTTTCTTCGGAAATTACCTTTTACTATTAAAAAAATATCATTTCTGTATTTTATTTTCTTTTGTTTGTGAACCCTTATAAAACTTATAAACTCTTACTACATTATAATCTTGTAGTATTTGAGAATTTTTAAAGTTTTTTTCGTAGTTTTGGACTCAAACAATGTAAATTGGATGTTTAGGGAATTTCTCTAAAACAACCATACTTTGATCATTCAAACATACTTAAAATTGGATGGGAATTTCTCTTATTTTTCCATTTTTTCGGACACAAATAAACTTCATTGATTAAACTAGGATACATGTAGGTTTATTAGCCTCAACATACTACCATGTCTTTTTTTTCATTTGGTTTGGTATTTCACTTCTCTCAAGACATTCTGTACACTTTTTTTTTGTCCCAAAATATATATGTGGGATTTATATTATAGGTATGACGAATTTATCAATACATAAAAGCCTAAGAGAAAAAGATACATAGTAAAAATAAAAATAAAAATAGTTACAATTTGGTCAAATTGGGGGACTCGACTCTTGGGAGTATGTGGTGTATAAAATTCTGCAAGCAACATAATCTTTACGAAACGATTGGGAATAAAAACAAATGTTTCAGATCAGGTCTCAAGTTCAGAGATTAGCAAATTACAGATTATGTTTTGTATTGTAACATGATATACAGAGTTTCATCATTCTTCAGTAGCAACCGGACATGATCAAGATCAATGCAATCACTAAATTTCAGACACAAACGGAACATGTAAAAGCCAAGACAAGAATATATTCCTGTTACTGGTTTTCTAATCTCTGAGATCTTAAGCATTTTAACAAAACTCAAAAACAAATTTGCAAATATGAAATCATTACTGAATCCAGAGTCTTACATACAATAATACCAAAAGAAAATACGTAGTTTCTGCTCTGAAGAGTATTACAATACCAAATACCAAATACAAATTCGTTTCAACACACCAACCAAAAAGAAATAAACACACTGCGAAAAACCCAATTAGATTCACGCACAAACTCCTTTCTACCAGAAAAAAGGAGTTAAAACTGCGTTATTGGGGCGTTCCGATTTCGAATATAGTTTTAAGTTCAGCTTGAGACCCAAAACACAAACAACTTACTCTCTTCTTCAGACGAAGAACATAACGTTCTCAAGCTCTGCATGCAGCTTGAATATCGCTTTGTCCTCAACTGTAAGAGAAGATAATGAAGAGGCAAGCGAAGCAGCTGAGGTAGACGCTCCCCGCGGCTGCCTAAAGTTCTTCTCTCGAGAGCTTGCCTCGTGGTACATCCTTCCTCTAAAGGCAACCATGTCAGCATAATACACCGGAGGAACAAGAGAGACAGGTTTGGTGCAGCGAGTGAAAGTGAAGCACATCTCAAAGATGAGCTTCTGAACCTGATCCGAAGTGAATCCAAGTTCGTCCCAAAGAGTGTAGTAATGAGTCGGTTTGCTTGTCCCGATCCCTCCGTGGTGACTGCAGATGTAGAAATCATACTCATACGGGTGAATAACTTTAGTATCAACGACCGTACCTGAAGGCACATTGCCTTTATCACTTCCATCATTGCTTGTGGCAGGGAAGAAACGGGTTTGATGGCGTTTCTGGGCTACGATTACCGTTATCTTTGGATTGTAACCATTCTTCTCAAAAGTCAGCTTCACATCAAGCAACTCCACATTGAGAACCATATCAAACTGAGCGTCGCTGACACCATCACGGAATATCACAATCTTGTTAGGTCGTTTCCCGGTGGCCTGAACATGAGCTTTGACAAGCTCCAGGCAAGCATCGCCAAATCCTTGTATCTCCTCTTTACGGTGAGGCTGGGCAATGACTCTAGCTGCATAACGGTTAGCTGCAGGCCAGTTTAGAGTACCCACAACAGCAACAATAGACGGGCTCATCTTGTCCCGAGCAGCAGGATGATTGACATCGGCACCAATGAACATGACCTCATCCTCTTTTTGGAAAAAAGAGAACGTATCCATCAACTCAACATTGCTTCCACCAACCTTTGCATTCATCTTGAGGGCAAGATTTGCCCGGTACTGATCACCTCCTTTAGTGGCAGAACCGGTCAAGAAACACTGAGTCACAAGACCAAGTTTGGTCTCGGCTATCCATTTCAGAGTCTTGTAGCCATCGTCCTTCCGAGACATAGCACACAGAACAAGAGTTGGACGAGCCCCATCATGCTTACGAAAAGCCTCATCTATCACGGATCGAAGCAATTCCTCAAGAGCATTACCATTAGAAAGTGTTTCCATTCTCGATGTTTTGTAAACTATAGGAGCCTCCATCTGCATCCCAAGTCTCCAACAACGGTCGATGAGGTTATCCACAAAGTCATTAGGCATCCTGTTAAATCTCTCGGATGCGGTGAAGTCAAGTACAGCCCAATGCTTGACTATAGATCCCCTTGTGACTCCCTTCTTCATAAGGTTCCATTGGTTGTTCTGTCTTGGGTTGGGTTCCTCACGCACAGCTCTCCCTCTCTCTGCCAACTTCAATGTTGGAGCCTTGAGTACACGACCTTCCACCGGTGTCATGTTTGTATCCACTTTCAATCCGAAGTTTCCAATTATTTCTCCACTGTCATAAATACACATACAAAAGGATAAGACTGATAAAATTTTAAAAAGATAGAAAACAAAAGTGAAGTTCTTCGGACACATACCCGCTCGGTCCATTACGAGACTTTATCATCTTATCTATATTCCTCTGCCTTTGTTGTGGATTGACTAGTGACAACTTTTTTAACCACAAAGCTGAATCTTTATCCAAGTCATCCTTTGGATAAATCTGTCCCTCAACCAAGTCGCAGAACTCCATGGGGACAAAATTTTGCCTACCGTTTTTCCCCAAATCCAAGCAAGGAATATCTTTGTGAACAATGTCTCTTCCATACTTTATCCTGAAATACTCAACAATGGACGTTTTCCTTGGTGGCTCGTTTCCCTCTTGATCAATAAGATCGAATTTGATGTCTTTTGTGTCTTGCATACTCAGCCCTACAATGGTGAGTTTCTGCTTGTTCTTCCGATGATTCACAGTGACTTTCAAACCAGTCAGTTCCTTTTCCACATCACGCCTACAATTCCTAAACTGACGCATATCGGACCAGTTAAAGTACAACTTCAGGTATTCAATGACCGACATTGCTTTGCGGAACGCCAACACTGAGTAGTCCAAACACAAAGACAAACCTTGTGCTGTGGGCTTCAGAGTGTGGCGATACCCTTTCGCAGCTGCAACCCCGAAGCCAAAGTCTTCATCTCGCTCAGTTTCACGAGTGAAAAAGCTTTTACCAACAGTGATCATACACTTTGAAGGATGCTCCTTCATCACAACATCCATTCCTTGCAACACATCACGCGGATTGCAAGACGAACCCCCTGTCATGTACTCTTTCAAGTCGCGTAGCTTAAGCTCATTCACCTGTTTGATAGTGAATGTATAGCTTCGACCTCTCATCTCTTCAGTTTTAGGGAACTCCACCTTATATGAACCTGTAGGCAATTCAGCCGCGCTGAAAATGTTCTTCTGACCATCATAAGCTGTCATAGCGAAGGGAAACTCATCAGGATTATCAGTGAACACCTTGTCCCTAACCATAGCTAGCTCAAACCTCGAAATCTTCTTCGTAGGATTTTCTCCTTTGATTTCAACATCATAATGTCTTATGACACTTTCCGGATCGAAATTCACTCTAAAATGATTCACATAGAGATTAACCCGCCGCACAGCCACAACACCGCCTCTATCAGGTCGCTTCATCGGTTCTTTCCTATCAGAAGACGTAACTTGCACAGATGGCCTCGGATTCATAACTTCAGCTACTGTCAATTTCAAAAATACAATTAACTTTGAGCTAAACAAAAAATCACATACTAACATTCCCAAAAGCTATTGATTAATTCACATAAATCTGTCTAATGATTTCATAATTAAGTTCTAATCATTTATTGTAAGCTTCTATGAATTTGCCCTAATCTCAATTCCCAAAGAGTTCTTGAACAAAACAAAAATTGAGCATATACCACGAACGGGCTCAGAAACCACGACGGTGGTGGACGGAGAAGCCGAATCAGAAGAAACCTGTGGCCTACGACCCCACGCGCCTCTACCAGCGACTCCTCCAACTGAACCGGCATAGCTCACCGGAGCTTGCGACGGCTGCGGAACCACCTGTGGTCGAGGTTGTTGCGACTGCGTCCCACGACCACCGTGACCAGGCGGAGGTCCCCACTGACTCTGGCTACGAAAATCCTGCTGTTCACCACGTCCCTGCCCACGATTTCCACCGCCACGCTCTGAGCCACGACCACGACCTTGTTCTCCTCCTCCTCCGCCGCCATAGCCACGACCACGACCACCTCCTCCGCCGCCTCTACCACGGCCATCACCACGGCCATCACCACGATAACCACCTCTCTCCATTGGATCTGATCGGGAAACACTTGAGTATAAATAAGCTTGACTTAGTTCAGAATTTGCTTTAACTTGTGAACTAATACCAAATCCGAGGTTTTTAAAGAAAGAATAAAATGTGTCAGAGAAGCTATTTTAAAAAAGAAAAAAAGAAAAAGAGAAAGCTTAGCCCTTAAGGAGTTTATAAATAAACGTTCGCGAATGTTCCTTGAAACAACCGTAAAGTAAGGAAGTAGAATCGTTTTTTAACTTTTATCCAAGGCAAAATACGTACTTGAGGGTAAAAACACTTCCAAATATGTACATTAAACTTTTTTTTTTTAACTGTCGTCAATTTTATTATTTTGTAATTTATTTAAATCATTAAAAAAAAAACCAAAGTCTCATTCTCATGCTTTATCTTTTTTTGTTTTTCATCAGTCTCATTCTTATGACCACGATTTTTTCTTGTGACCACGATCTTTCTGTTTCACGTTCCATCATAAGTTAACCACTACTAGGGTGTAAGAAATTCTTTAATTGTGGAAATTTATTTTGTCTTTAAAGTTTGTTATTAGTTGCTGTCATGGTAGTTTTAGATTTTAATTACAAATCATTTATTTATATTATAAAGCACAAGTCATCTTACCAATAGGAATGTGCCACATAGATTTTTTACCAAAAATAAATTATTTAAAAAAGGAACAAAAATAGACGATGCAAAAGAAAAAATAAAATTGTGCCAACTGAAATTTGTTCATAATTTAAAAAATAAACTAAAATTATCAAAGGCAACTTCCTCAGATTTTCAATTTTTTCTAAATATTTAAAATTAAAATTTTAACAACAAAAGAATCTGAGAACCCCTAAATTTTGTCACACTATGATTATTATCACACGATCTTGGGAAGTTTGAGATCATCTCGATATTTTTCAAACCGTGTCATCATTCCTCTATAAAAATCCAATTCACGTTTATCAAACAAATCCATATCTTGCTCTTGGTCTCTCCAGCTTTCCATCATTTAAAAAAAAAAAAAATTCTCAGATCCATTTATCTTTATTTCGATTGTATGATTCAAGTTTATTGACTTCTCTTGATCTTAGATCCATTTCCCTTTATTTCAGATTTATTGATTTTTTAAACCCCATAGAACATCAAGTTTCATTACATCTACAGTTATGAAGAGAAGACGTGAGTTTCAATCCACTTTTTTTTTGTTTTTTTTTTTAATTAGTTTCACTATGCTCTTTTCTAAATAAATAGAAAAATCTGTTTAATGCTCAGAGTTTGAAACAGGTGCAGCAATTAAGGAATCAATTACAGGAAGAAGCCGAACAACACTCATCTCTGTAGTCGAAAGCTTCTGATCAAGGAGACAAGATTAAGGTGTCCCAAACGTAACGCACATCTTCTCTGTCACAAAAAGTATGTTTATCTACCTAGCTTTAAGTTCTAAGTCTGCATATTTTAGAGGAACCATACAAGTGTTCCTAAAATCCATTTAAGGTTCAAGAACTTCTCTCCGACATCATAGTTATGGAAGGGTTTTTAAGCTCAAACAAGAGATCATTATGCTACATTTCTATATGACTCAAGAAACAATACGAGAGAAGACTCGATGTGTACAAACCTCACGTTATTTTTCATTTCCATGTTATATTAATAATATTTCTCATGTATATGTGCTATCCGTTCTAAGAGAGCAATATATAAATAAATTTAGAATAGTTGTTTTTTTTTCTTTCCGTGTATTTCATTATGAAATTCATTTTTTATATTATAAAATTCATCGTTATCTGTTATCTATTATTTATTGCGATACGTACAAAATTCAATGATTTGATTTATTATTGCCTCAAAGTTGTTTGAAAAATCGCTAGACGCTAGTCAGGCGTTTGGTATGGACCTAGCGATTAATCGGAAAATCGGATTAAAATCGGGGATTAATCGGAGACTAGTTTTAGGGTTATTTTAATATTTTATAAATATATTAATCTAATATTATTTTCAAAATTGCAGTAAACACATAAAAATATATTTTAAGGCAAATTTTTATGATTTTTTAGTTAAAAGTTTATGATTTTATTAAAATTTGAACACAAATTATTGGTAAAACATCACAAACTACCAATTCAAATGTTTGAATAACAAAAAAAAGTTTTTTTATACTTGCAATAAAAAAATAATCGGGATTTGTAAATAGGCGAAAATAATCGGATTAGGCGGGAATTAATCGGATTAGGCGGAGAGTAATCAGGTGATTGATTTTTTTAAGGGATTAGTCATTAATTGAGGCGGAGAGGGTGGGCCTAGCGATTAAGCGGGGAGTAATCGGGTTAGGCGGGGATTTTTAGAACAAGACTCAAACATGTAATAATTCAATAATTCTTTTTAACATGCTTAAGAAATCATCGGTATTATATCTATGTTTTAGTTAGATCGTAAATTCGTAAAATTTAGATTTTACAAAACAAAAAATGCTACCTAATATAAAAAGTAACTACCCGTCCATAGGACGGATCATAATTCTAGTTTATTATAAATGTTCTACACTAATTATATATATATCTGCCCTATGAGTATCCCATAAATGTTTCTTGATAAAAAACTTTAATCGTATAATTTTTCCTTTTTACTATTTTAATATTTTTAAAATTTTCATTATTTTAAGGATATTTTTATGTTAATTTTCCATTAATTGTTTTCTATGTTTTATTTCATCTTTTGAAGATCTTCTTTGGACGTAGCCACGTAGGTATTGATTTCTTTTTGTTTGCGTTAAGATCATATTATTGTGTTCATGTAAATGACCCAAATTGACCCTATTAAAATCACAAATTAATTTTTTTTTTTATCTTAAAAGTTATATAATATTTAATTTTAAAAAATTCAACTAATGATAACTTTTAATGTGTGATTAAACGTTATTATTTAATATTTAATTTTTAAAAATTCAATAGAATAGAAATGGTCACATTTTTTTATAGATTAGTTACATTTATTTCTATGTTGGAGTTGTTGAGAAAATTATTCTAGTTGTCGTTCAATCATTGAATGTTTTCTTCAGATCATTAGAGTAGCGCGTGAACCTATGTTATTATCTGATTAAATTAAAGAATGTGATTTGGCACTTGGGCCTTTTGTTCGATTAAAGAATGTGACTAGAACTTGGGCCGTAGGTTAAAACTTTCCTCAGCCCATGTGTGTGGATAATTAACAAACTAGTATTTGAGTGATTTATATTTAGTTAACTTTCGTGAATCGTGATTTAGCATTATCGAAGTCATAAGAAATTTTTTTAAGTTTTATAATTATTCTAAAATTTGCGTATTCAAAATTTTTAAGTTTCGGTCAAAGTTCAATTCAGAACTTATTAATAACAACAAGAGCCATCGACAAGGCCAAGCGAACAAAGCTAACTGCCTTATATATAAAATCGGCTTCATTTTTTGCAAAATTGTTTAAGTTCAATGAGAGGTGCACAGTTTGAGTTCCTATCTTTATTTTCAATATTTTTCAATTTTTGTTTTAACTTTCTTTATAAATAATACGTCTTTTTTTTTTTGCTTATGACCTTCAAATTCTCGGAGACGGCTCTGATAATAACTAGTAATATTTTTTTTTGTTAAGCAATGCAACAATATTAAGTTTAGAAGATTAAATATTTGTTAATTCCATATGAACATAGTTGGCTTAATTAAAGACTCATCTAAAATTTGAATAATTTATCACAATTTCATCTCTAAATGAACACAACTTATTTTGTGAAATGCCTTCTCAAACAACGCAATGTTATATCGATTTCAAGACACATAATTGCTCAGTTTTATCTCTTTGGCCACATGAGTATAGATCTATTGTTTACGGTGAATTTGAAAACTTGAGAGAACCAAACCCGTGGAATACTTTGTCCCAGAGATTAGTTATAGACTCCTCTATATATGTAAAATTTTTCCTGAGTTATATAAAAAAAAAAAGTTATATCGATTTTTTATTTCCAGGTTTACTAGTTGTAATCTATTTATATTTTGAACTCATCTTCTATATAGTCATAATTAAGAACTATCGACAATATCTCATTTGATTTTCTCAACCAATCTCTAATTTCATTGACTTTTAACGACTCGTCCAGCATTATTGGATATTGAGATATAATAGATTAAATTTGTTCTTCAAATAATTTTATAATCTTTTGACTCAAACGACCAAAATCCAATATTCATTTTTTTTTTTTTTTTCAAAATCCAATATTCTGTATGTACGGCGTGTTTGTGCAAACGTACATTTCCAAAGCTAGCTAGTATTAAAATTTTAAAGCCACTTGACCAAGCATTACTTAGCACAATTCAACTAAAAAATAAAATTTTAAAGCCACTTGATTCTAACTATCATTAGTAGGTCTTATAAGGGCATATGCAACGCCAAAACAGTTGGTGTGATCTTAGTAATTAAAAATTAAGAAATAATGGAATAGTGCGTTTAGTTCTTGCTCAAGACCTGTTCCTGGCCCTGTTCTTGGGTTTGGGTCTTATTTATTTTTTTTTTTATTCTAAGCACACCATTAAGATGATCTTCCAATAATTATGGTCTAACAAAATATAATAGATATATTATGTTATTGTAATCATATAACAAAATTAGTTATAAACAGTGTGTTTATTAATGGTGGATGCACGGTTTCAAAACCAACACGACTAAAGTCTGACGGGCAGAAAAAAAAAAAAGAAAGAAAAAAATTAAAAAATTAAAAAAAAAAAAAAATGTGTGGTCTTAACATTTATTAAAGGGTTTTCTACAAAACAACCTCTAAATCAATTTCGTTTGCAAGTTTACTCTCCAATTCCGAATTATGCAAGTCAACACTACAATCTCAAAAGTCACCCGCCGCAATACTGCCCTACCGTGTAGCACAAGTGCCAAGTCATCACTACACGGGAGGACAATATTGCGGATGACTTTTAAGATTGTAGGGTTGATTTTCATAATTCGAACTTAGAGGGTAAACTTGCAAACAAAATTGAATTAGAGGGTTGTTTTGCCGAAAAACCTTTTATTAAAACATGCAGTGGCGGAGGTAGTGAAGAGGGAGGGGGGTCAATTGACCCCCATAACATTTATGATTTTTTTGTTTTTTTAAGGTAAGTGACAATAATTTATGGATATTTTAGTTTAATTTTTCCATAATGACCCCCATGCCAACAATCAATTCCTTAATTTGACCCCTCACATGTTTATTTTTTATTTAGCATTAATTTATTTTCCATTTTTTGTTTTATATATTTTCTAATATATGGCTACAAATCTCTAAAATCATGGTACATATTAATTTTTTAGATATATTCTATTTTTATCCTTAGTTTTTTTTATTATTTTTTTTTAGAAATATTTTATTTAGTTTAAAATAAATGATTTAATATTAATATATAATTAAATAAAAATAATTAATTATATATGACCCCTATAAACTAAAATTATAGCTCCGCCACTGAAAACATGTCGTATTCTGTGTGACGTTTAGTAAGTAGGTGGAAGTAATGTCAGCGAAGTACTTTTGTACGAATCATATGTCAACCACGGGCTTCTGATCTCGAAGGTCTTAAGTGCATGGTCTCACATCAAGATGAGTTCAAGACCTCTAAATATGGATCGTCCTTCAAGAACTACTAGAATCAAATATTGAAACCATTAAACCATTTCTTTTAACTGCGATCAAAATTTTAGATTAATAATTCGGCACAACTCCTAAGCAAAAAAAAAAAAGATACTGGAGTAGCCTTGCCTTGGCACATGAATTGTCACATATCTTGTCTTCACAAAAATATGGATCATAATTGTAAACCTAAAGTTCGTTAAGAAGACAAGAATCATAAAGTTCGTGATATCTTGAAAATCTAGTGTTTGTATACGTTTATTTTTAGTGTTTTGAGTCCAATACAAGTATACAACGTGTATGTGAACAATCAAATATAACCCAAAGTTTCCACGTGAAAATTAAGGCAAGTGGTCCACTCCCACGTGAAGTCGTCAACTGATAGCTCAAAGTTTTTAAAACCGAATAAAAACCGGTAGTGTACGGTAGTCATAGTATTCAACGGAATTGAACCACAAAAAAGTAAAAACTAACATTAAGAATGCAAGATACTTTATGAAAGTAAATGATAATTGTTTTGGTTTTTCTTCTAAAAAACAACCTAAAATGATAAAGTTAAAATCAGTTAAACAAGAACTAATGAATTCGAACAAGCACGCAAAAAACTAATATCAAATTTAAAGAAAAATAAAGCAAGAAACAAGTGAAGTGATAAGCTAAACAATTGGAAATTAAATAAAAGAACGAATTAAGGGTAATGGTAATCAATTCGGGCAAATCCGAGTTATCTTTAGGCCTTAGATCACTAATTTAGACTAATCCGAGTTATCTTTAGGCCTTAGATCACTAATTTAGACTAAGAAGCATGATGCTCAAACAATCTACAAACGTTAATCTTTAGGCCTTAGATCACTAATTTAGACTAATCCACTTCCATGACATTAGTTATATATATATTTGGTCGTAATCAAATGTAAGAATGCATTAATCAAGACATTAAGTTTGAATCAAGACATTAAGTTTCATTAAGGTTCTTTGAGTTCAGTTTTCCATAATTTAAACTTCACAAACGTTGCACTAGTTGTACAAACGATATTTTTTCTTTGAATATAACTTAACATTAGATTCAAAAAAAAGAATGCATTAATCACAAGTAGTCTACATAGATAATAATAAACATCATAATCATTAATTCCATTGGCAAAATATGTAAAGCACTTATGACTCAATCCGGCATTTCATCGAATATCTTTCGGGCATAAATCTGTTGAAGCTCTAAACTAGTTTGATAAGCAATAATATAGCCTTAAATACACTCTGTAAGCATGGATCAATTGAAATATATCCCTACGTACCACGAACCAACCATTATTCACCCTAATCTACCATAAATAAAGTTCCAAAGAGAACTACTCACTAGCTAGTCTCCATGAAAACACAAATACCCATGATGCTTCTTCCGTTTCATAATATAAAATGTTTTGGAGAATTTTTTTTGTTTCACAATATATAATGTTTTCAAGTTTTTATGCAAATTATAGATTAATTTAATATCTTATGATTTTTATATTATGTTGTCTCTTTCATGATTGGTTGAATATTTTTAAACTAAATATTTCTTAATCTGTATGTTTTTAGCTAAAACATTTATTATTTTGAAGCGCAGAGAGTAATATTTTGCATAATCAGAAGAATTTATATAAAAGAAAAATAAATCTAAGATCTAAAGCCTATAAATTGTATAAAATTCAACAAGAATCTCATGAAAATGTTTCGAAATGTAAAGGAGGTTATGAGTATTCAAAATAAACATGAGATGTCTAAAACTTATTTATACATAATCGAACTAGATCTATATATACATTTTTGGAGTACATTTAGCAAATAAATCCTGGAGTTGTGAAGTATTTACAAGGTCATGCCACTGGAATTAATTTTTTTGTTTAAAAATATCAAATAAAAGATGGAAAGAATATTGCCCTCATCAAACAAACATTGCCACAAATCTCTCCATAATTACTCCACGACTACTTTTTAAAATTCCACATCCAAAATTTCTTCCAATATCTCTAACTAAATGATTTTAAGAAACAAATTATTGACTTTTCTCCATAAAAAAACTCTGCAGTTTCTTTTTAGAATATAGATTCTGAAATATCTTATTTCAACTAATTACTTATCAAATTCATTATCAACACAAAATCGCACCAATATAATCATACCAACAAATTTAAAGAAAGAATTAAATTATAATAACAATTGTAATTGTAGCATAATCTTCTAAAATACCGATTTGATATATTAGATTCTGATTTAGTTTATATTGCAAATATATAGATGTATATAAATCATTATACGGGCCATACACTATATATGTATTTAAAAAATACAATATAATCGTTTATATCTATATATAAACTTCAAATTATTTACATTTCACTATTTTTTTTAAAATATAGTCCCGCGGTGTACCACGGATCAATCCCTATATATATATATATATATATATATATAACCCGATGATGCTACCTAGAACATTGTAATTGTACACTTAATAATATATATATATATATATATATATGTATATTTTTAAAATACTAAATAATAGGTTATATATATAAAAATAATCTATTAAAAAAATTATAGCCCCGCGGTACACCGCGGGTTAAAATCTAGTTAACCTTATACAAACCGGATATAAATGAGTTAAGATCGACCTTGAGGTTGATTAAATGTCCCATGAAACTTCTAGTTTTGATTGATTGATTAACATGTCGATAATGCTCAAATCCGTAACATTGCTAGCATCCAATGGACTTATTGATCGACTAATCAAACATGTTGATCGACCTCACTACAAGAAATATCTACATTGATAGCACATGACGATAGCTCATTTTCCGTAACTGTTATGATAGATGAATTTTATTTTTGATTACTATATAATAGCACTAAAACAATGCTAAGATAAAAAAATCACCAAATCAGAAGCGAAAATCACTTATTCCACCAATACTTAGATGAAAATTTCATTTAAGCGCCATAAACTTCAGATCCAAAAATTTTAAGTGTTATTTTTTTTTTGTAGAAAAAAATTGAAGTGTTATAGTGTATAGCCAAAGCCAAAAAAAAATTTATTATCTCTTTACGACTAAACACAGAAAAAAAAAAAACAAATCCCCCAAATCAAAACCTAGGTCTCATCGACTCCGACTCCACCGTAAGCTCGTCGCCGGCCTCATTTTGTGTCCCTTCATTATCCTTCAGTCTCCAGCTTGGTTCACAAACTCGGTCGATTCCTCCAATGCAGACAACACCAATCTGGACAAGGATCGAGACCGAGATCGGGACCGAGAACGTGACTGCGACAGGGAGAGAGATAGAGGGCGAGATCGAGATCGTAATAGGGATAGAGGCAGAGAGCGAGAGCGAGAGAGAGACCGTGAGCGTGGTCGTCGTGAACCGGATCAGAGAAATAGAGATAAGGATCAAGAGGAGGAGACTAAGGCTAGGAAGAAGGTAAGGGTTGAGAAATTGGTTGAGAAAGAGAGGGAGAAGGAACTCATTTGATATGAAGGTTTATGAGAAGATTTATTTGTTTCTCTAGCTCGATGCTTAGGTTAATTGTTGCTGTAACTTGTCTTCGTTTTATGTTCTTACTGTGATAGGAAAAACTTGTTGACAAGGTTGCAAAAGCTGGATTCTATGTCGTGGTTCCTGATGTCTTCCATGGAGATCCATATAATCCGAGAATCAAGATCAGACCTTTTCTATATTTCCTTATTCTTGATGCCAAAATGTTATCACTGTTAGTTGTTGATTGCAAAGCTAAGAACAAGACAGTGATTTATCTCTTTGTTGGATAATAAGTAAACCATGGTCCATTGACATGAGCTTACACATGACTTCATCTTTCCTGTTTTGTGTTTAATCTCAGCAAAAGTTGAGGTGGAAATGGCAAAACAGAAGCTTGTTGACGCTACCATTTTATTACATCCTTCTCGTGTGATCAAAAGATTGAAAAAGAGTGAGAGTCATCAATCTTGCTCTAAAAGATGGTAAAACACATAGAAGCTTTCTTTTGATAAACTCGGGACTTGTTATAGGTACAATAATCAGTTGTGCAGTTTGTAATTGTTGTTGTTTTGCCTTTCTTATAGGTGAATTAATCTTTTGACGCTAGAGAAATGGAGTATGTGTGGTTAGTATCCTCTGTTTGTTTGATATATGGTGAGATCACATTTGTTTTGAAATTGTTTCCTAATGGTAAGTTTGATAATATAGGTTTTGTTAATATTGCTTCGGTTATATCTTGGCACGATTAGTCTTATGAAAATATTGATGGTGTTTTTGTTTGATTGCAGGTTGGGGTTTGTGGAAACAACGTCATGAATAACCAACTAACAAGTGATCTCATGTATGAGTTTCTGTTTTTTTTTCGTATGAATCTATAAATTATTTATGGTTCAATATTTGTTTTGTCTTTAGTGAGGGTATTGGATAGAAAGCTTCGATTCATCTTTTGGTGAGGTAAGCTTTCATTGGATCTCAGATATTTTTAAGAAATTTCTGATTCTAAATTCTTGTGTTCTCTGTGAAGTATGTTCTTCATAAGCTATAATTCAAATTCATAGTCTCTAGTTAAGTTGTGTTCTTTTTTTGTCTCAGTTTCAGCTGTGGTAGGCATTGGTAAGACACTTTGCTGCTCCAAATAACTTTCCTAGATTATCTATTCCCTGCTTTTTAGATTTTGTTTATTCATTCTATGAAGAGAACAAATGGGGATTGATATCAGTTTTTCTCTATGTAGATGCAGAAGGAGCTTGATGAGTATGAGAAGGAAATGTCACTCGGGGGGGAGCTGCAAAAGAGATCTCAGGTTCCTTATCTTTCCTTCTTTCCTCACGCTTTTATATATAGTCATTATCTAGTATAAGCATTTGAAAAACTCACTTGTTTTACTTATGCAAAGACAGCCAACGACAAAGAAAAGAACCAAACTGCAGAGGATATGGAGAAGGCAATGAAGTGTGGACATCAACCTAAGTTCTTGGAGGGAGAGAAAGAGCAAACCAATGGAATTCTTCGTTTAGTCCATCTGAATTGCAGTACTTATGATGTTGTTTAAGACCTTGTTTTAACAAATGGTGTTGAATGCTAAACTATGTAACTTTTGATGATCTATGGAAAGAAACATGCTTTTAATTAATTGGTTTTGTAGCATATTTAGTAATTGGATTTCAAATCTATATATTTAATTGCATATAATGTATTATAGCATAAAAAGGCGCTATAAAAAAATTAAAGCATTTTAATAAAGCTATGGTAGAAAGCATCTATAATAGCACGAAAAATGAGTTATTACATAATTAAAAAATAAAATAAAGTCGTTATATCAAAGCGTTTAACTAATGCTATGATAGAATACTCTATCATAACATACGAAAAAAACGCTATCGTATGTGGGGGGTCTACCATAACAGGGGCATAAGACAGCGTTTATGAAAACGCTATTAATGACATATAATAGCTCTTCTCTCTTGCTAATAATGTAGATATTTCTTGTAGTGCCTGCATGTCAATCACAGTCTCTTCCTTCTTGTTCATGCTTATCTTCATCCTCTCGTGATTTCTCCTTCATTCATTTGCCTCATTTTCACTTATTTTTGATTCAAAATGCTCCAAAGAACCTTCATTTTCCACGATGCAGTACTCCCTAATCTAATAATGGTTAAATGTATATGTATATGTTCCTAATAATAGCTAAAAATGAATGAAAATGAAGAGAAACAATAAGCTAAAACCGTCAAATTAAATACGCAACACATCATCCACAATCAACTTATTACTTAAATTTGACATAATTACCTCATTAATCATGTACTAATATTACTTAATTCTAAATATGCTTATGTCTTTCATTTAGGACGAAAAGTAGAAAACAATAGTAATTTGAAAATTTCCCTTAGAAAAGGATCGGCACATGTGCCTTGGTATACATACTTGGCAACTGATCAACTGAGGCATGCCATTAAAACTTAAGCTCATGGCAGGTAAGGACAACCACCACGTGCAAGAAATAATTACTCTAGCATCTCATTTCTTTGTTTTCTCTCTATAAAATGGCTTATGTCAAATTAACCAAAACTCACATTTGTCTTAGCGGAAGAGAGAACGAAAAATGGGATATCATGTCGTTCGTAACGCACAAAAACCACACGTAGTTTGCGTTCCCTATCCGGCTCAAGGCCACATCAACCCTATGATGAAAGTAGCTAAACTCCTCTACGTCAGAGGCTTTCACGTCACCTTCGTCAACACCGTCTACAACCACAACCGTTTCCTTTGGTCCTATGGGTCCAACGCCCTTGACGGGCTTCCGTCATTCCGGTTTGAGTCCATTCCTGACGGTCTGCCAGAGACCGATATGGACACCACACAGGACATCACAACCCTTTGCGAGTCCACCATGAACAACTGTCTCGCTCCGTTTAAGAACCTTCTCCAACGAATCAATGCCAGAGATAATGTTCCTCCTGTGAGTTGCATTGTATCTGACAGTTGTATGAGCTTTACTCTTGATGTTGCGGAGGAGCTTGGAGTCCCGGGGGTTCTTTTGCGGACAACCAGTGCTTGTGCATTCTTGGCTTATCTACACTTTTATCTCTTCATCGAGAAGGGTTTATCTCCCCTAAAAGGTACGTATTCTTACATAAATTATTAATTAGTTGATGTTATAATATATGTATATTTTTTGAAAAAAGGAAATTAACGTAAGTGTCTATCTTAAAATATGCGTAACAACCCTTTTACGACACTACGAGCTCGGTGAGTTTAATCTACGAGATCGTTTGTATATTGTACGTGCCTATCCGTAGACTATAGTTATACCTAAACCTAGATGTTTGAGTAATGCATCAAATTTTGTGTAGTGAGGTCCTTTAATATTTATTAACTAATATGGGGAGACTAATTTGTATAAATAAATGGTGATTGATTTGGCAGATGAGAGTTACTTGACGAAGGAGTACTTAGACATTGTTATAGATTTTATACCGTCGATGAAGAATCTAAAACTAAAGGATATTCCTAGCTTCATACGTACCACTAATCCTAATGATGTTATGCTTAAACTCGCCCTCCGCGAGACGGCGCGAGCTAAACGTGCTTCTGCTATCATGGTAAATTCATTTGATGACCTTGAGCATGACGTTATTCAGGCTATGAAATCCATTTTACCTCCAGTTTATTCAATTGGACCACTTCATCTCTTAGCAAACCGGGAGATGGAAGAAAGTAGTGGTATTGGAATGATGAATTCGAATTTGTGGAAAGAGGAGATGGAATGTTTGGATTGGCTTGATACTAAGGCTCAAAACAGTGTCATTTATATTAATTTTGGGAGCATAACGGTTTTGAGTGCGAAGCAGCTTGTCGAGTTTTCTTGGGGTTTGGCAGGAAGTGGTAAAGATTTTTTGTGGGTGATCCGACCAGATTTAGTGGCCGGGGAGAAGGCGCTGGTTCCACCAGAGTTTTTAAAGGAGACCACAAACCGAAGTATGTTGCCGAGTTGGTGTCCTCAGGAGAAAGTTCTTTCTCATCCGGCAATCGGAGGGTTCTTGACTCATTGCGGATGGAACTCGATTCTAGAAAGTATATCGGGTGGAGTTCCAATGGTGTGTTGGCCATATTTTGCTGACCAACAAACAAATTGTAAATTTTGTTGTGATGAATGGGAGGTGGGAATTGAGATCGGTGGAGATGTGAAGAGAGAGGAGGTTGAGGCGGTTGTTAGAGAGCTCATGGATGGTGAAAAGGGAAAGAAAATGAGAGAGAAGGCGGAAGAGTGGCGGCGCTTGGGGGAGGCAGCGACGGAGCATAAACATGGTTCCTCAGCTATGAATTTTGAGATGGTTGTGAGCAAGATACTATTGGGACACAAATATGAGGATTAGCTAAAATATAAGATGGTCACATAAATGTATTATTTATAGAATAATTATTAAATGTTTTTCGTGTTTTTATCATGTCTGAGACTCTCTTAGTTTCATCTTATAAGATATTTTATAAAGAAAAATATCAATTTGTTTGATGTTTTCAAATTTTTATGTCAAATTTTATATTATATTAATTTGTTTTATTTGATATTATGTGATCAATATTCCATAAGTTGAACTATGTGTGTGGCTTGTTATAAAATTACTAAGAAAAAAACCAAGCAAAATTATGTTTCCGTTAACAAAATAGAAATTATCTTCCTTCCAATATAGTGATATAATGTATATAAAAACATTATATCATTCTATTCAAAATTTTGGCATTTACTTTCGTTTTCATTAATTATAATTTGTGATGTCAATTTTATAAATTAAAAAATCTTATATAGTTCAGTCGTCGATCATAATGTTTTTATTTAGATCATTAATGCTACTAGATGAATACCCACGCTACGCGTGGGTTTTTGTTTTGAAAATTACAGAAAAAATGTGATTATGGTTTTTGTTGCTTTTTATGTTCATTTTTATGTGTGTTATTATGTAATTAATAAATTCATATCTATTTTCTATAGTATAAATATAATTATTCATCTTTGACTTAAAATATCAATTCTATGTTTTTCAAGTATAAATATGATTATTTATGTACCTACAATCCTAATCTTTCACTATCATGAATACATACAATAACAATATATGATATATTGATACAATAGTATAATTATGCTACTTATGTGGTTTGAAAGTTGCATAACGAAATTATAAACAAACAATTCTTTGTTCCATATACTCTCTCGTCACCTAGTACGCCAAGCACATAATGATATGTTAGTAATTTAAGTCAACACTTTAGATCTCTTCCCTTTCATATAACCGAAAGTCTCGTGTTTTATATTTCTTGGTATGTCTAAAGTTTCAAAAGACCATTAAGTGAAAAAAATTGTATGTCAATATTACCAACTTATCATAACACACAAAAATAAAAAAGAGTGAATGTCATATGATAAATCATATTCACAAAACGTAACAATAAGAAAATATTCAAAGAAAACTACTAAATTAATATGAGGTTAGGTAGCAAACTTCTAAACTACAACACAAGTAATTTTTTAACCATTATCGAATAATGACCATTGATAATTTTTTTAAATAAAATAAGAAGAGTAGAATGAAAAGTAGTGTTTAATACATTAGTATGATTTTTTACTTTATTTTTTTAGTTTTTAAAACATCAATTAAAAGTGAGATTAATGGAGAATTTAACACAACAAAAGACTTTTGATTTTCCCTCAACTAATTTTACTATTTTTTTTATTTAAATAATGTAGTATTGATGGAGGATTGATGCAATGAAGAACTTTTAATTTTTTTTCTCATTTAATTTGGCTATTTTTTTTAAATAATATAAAATGGCACATGTCATTTTCTTGTATGATGATGTGACACTCATATGGAGAGAGTTTGACCACTTTTATATATATGATTGTTTAGTTAGACTAAAGAATGGGAATTAGCAATTGGGCCTATTATTTGATAAAAGAATGTGATTAGAAGTTGGGCCTTTTAGGTTTAAACTTTCTTCAGCGGATATGTCATGTGGATAATTAACAAACTAGTGTATTAAGCAATAAGCATGTACTGCGGACGGGTTTGCCAAAGCATATTAGCTAACTTTTGTGACTGATGCACAATTCCAAATCGTGATTTAGCATTATCGAAGTTATAATCAATACTTTTTAATTTTTGTAATTTTATAACTATTCTAAAATATGCGTATAATAACAAAGTGAATATCAAATTCAAGACTTTTTAGTTTTGGTCAAAGTTGATTCAAAACTTATAAATAACAACTAGCAAAGTAACAATATTACGCTTATAAGATTAAATATTTGTTAATTCCATATGCACGTATAACGTACTTGACTTAAAGCCTACCAAAAAACGTACTTGACTTAAAGACTCATAAACTTTGGTTAAACTTGCTATCACAATTTCATCTCTCAATAAAAAAAATAAAGATGGAGAATCATTTTCATAATTGTGCCTTTTCAAACAACGGATAGTTATACCGTTTTTTTTTTTTTTTTTTTTAATTTCCAAGTTTGCTAGTTGTAATGTATTTTTATTTTATCTCATCTTCTAGATAGTCATAAGGACGATCGACAATATCTCATCTTATAACCCTATAATTCCATTGACTTTTAACGACTCGTCCGGCATAATTGGATATTGAGATATTCTAATAGTTTAAATTTATTCTTCAAATAAGTTTTTAATTCTTGACTCAAAACGACCAAAAGGCCAAACTCCAATATAAGTAAGGCATGTTTATGACATAAACTTTATGTAATGTACTTTTGTAAAGCTAGCTAGTATTAAAATTTTATGCAAAGCCACTTGACCAAACCAATCATAACATATTTTCGAGATCTTTCGTTGCAATTTTCCGATGAATTCATATAAGCTTTAACAACGAATGGGGTGGATTTGGATGACTGATTGTTTATTAACGGTGGTTGCACGGTTTCGAAATCAACACGACTAATAACGTTTACTAAAACGACGTCGTATCAAAGTGATGTAAGTAGAATTAAAGTCAGCCAAGTACATTCGTACGAATCATATGACAACAAAGTCGTATTATTCATCAGTCATCACATTACGATAATTGTATTTTGTTGTTCGAATCGTAAAAAACAAAAAAAAGACTCAAAATCTGTGAAAGAATCATGTTTTTACCCGATTCATAGTATTGTTGGTTAAACAAAATTCACGTCTTTAAGTGCATGGTCTCGCATCAAACCGAGCTCAAAAGCTCTAATGGATCCTTCAAGAACTGGAATCAAATATATTTAAACCAGAAAACCATTTCTTATAACGGTGATCATTTTTTATAGCTTGTTAATTCAATGTCTTTGTAAGACAATCACATCAATGTTCATTTGTTGAAGCATTCCTCATCCTCATCCACATGGATTAGCAACTTAAAAAAAGTTAGAAATCAACTTATATAAGGTTTATACAAAAAATACTATAATTGTTGTCATGTACTTAAAAACGTACACAACGTACATATATATATGCACTGTGGAGTGTGTCTTATCCTTATGTACATTATCTAGCTAGTACAATAATTAAAAAGAAAACGCATATAAACATTATATCACTCTTCATATGAAAAATGTCTAAAGCGACTTTTACCAAAAAAAAAATTCTAAAGCGACATGATTAAAGATTCAAAAAATACTTTATCAAAATAAAATAAAAAGGTTACTCTCTAAAATATATTTCAAAATATTAGTATAGATTACAACAAAATTGCTTTAAAACCCCCAAATCTTTTTAAAAATGATTTAATACCTCAATTTTGTACATATGATGTGGAATATGTTATATGTAATTATGTAACACAGAGATAGCAAATACGCTGATATTTGTATAACGTGGGTAACATGATGTAGATAATTTTTATCAAAAAAAAAAAAACATGATGTAGAATTGTAGATAAAGTTTTTCAACATG
This sequence comes from Arabidopsis thaliana x Arabidopsis arenosa, assembly GCA_019202795.1. NCBI lineage: Eukaryota > Viridiplantae > Streptophyta > Magnoliopsida > Brassicales > Brassicaceae > Arabidopsis > Arabidopsis thaliana x Arabidopsis arenosa. The sequence continues at coordinate 9,682,197 of CM032918.1, read as the reverse complement.
TAATAATATACATAGTTTTGAACAAGTGTCAAGAAAATTGACTTATACCTCCATATCTATACAATAATATATCAAACTTTCCTGAGTACTTTAAGTTTATTACATCCGAATACACCGCGATATAACACCGAATTACAGTTCATTTTATATAATCCTAAAAATTTGATGGTTATATGATTTTATATACATGAAATTGTATATATGTCTTATTTCTCTCTATATATATATCTTTATCTTTAACTAAGAGCTACGATCTTAATTTATTTTATTTTGCAAGGGAGAATCTATTCTCGTAATTTTTATGTGTGCGCCTAGAATTAGTTTAGACTTTGTTGAGTATTTCAATATTTTCTAAACAAACATGTTGACAATTGATTAATTAGTAATGTCGACACTTACTTTGATTGAGATCGAGGCTGCAAGTCTTGTCCTATAAGAAGATAAGACAAAATGTACTTTGCATCAAACTCAAAAAAACTCCACAAGAAACAAATAGAAAGATGACTAACTCTCATGTCATTTTCTCTGCCTCCATCGCTCTCTTTCTCCTCCTCTCCATCTCGCATTTCCCGGGAGCTCTCTCTCAATCTGTCAAAGTTTGCAAGTCCAAATCCAACAACACATGTATAGACAAAGACAAAGCATTAGATCTCAAACTCATAGCAATCTTCTCAATCCTCATCACTAGTCTAATCGGTGTTTGCCTCCCGTTCTTCGCCCGATCAGTTCCCGCTTTCCAACCCGAGAAATCTCACTTCCTCATCGTAAAATCTTTTGCCTCCGGAATCATCCTCTCCACTGGTTTCATGCATGTCTTGCCTGATTCTTTCGACATGCTTTCATCTCCTTGTCTTAACAATAACCCCTGGCACAAGTTTCCTTTCACAGGATTTGTTGCCATGATCTCGGCCGTGTTCACACTCATGGTTGACTCTATTACCACTAGCGTCTTCACCAAGTCAGGAAAGAGAGATCTAAGTGCTGACGTAGCATCCGTTGAGACTCCTGACCAAGAGATAGGGCACGTACAGGTTCATGGCCATGGTCATAGCCATGCTCTTCATCATAATCTTCAAGGAGAGAATGATAAGGAGCTTGGTTCTGATTTACAGCTTCTGCGGTATCGTGTTATTGCAATCGTGAGTATTCAATTCACTCTAGTGTTTTTTTTCAAAATTTTATTACGAAAACAAAACACTTTACTTGATTTTAGTAAAAATAAAAAGCTAACACTATAGGTTCGTTTGCAGGAAAAATTAGTCTACGACGATATTTCTACATGTGAATGAAAATGATTATTCACATACGAAGGCTTTATAATGTCATTTTTCTAAGGTTAACTGGTAACTCAAATTTTACCAATTGTAGGTTGAAAAGTGTAAAATTAAGTTCTTACCCTATTTCATGTTAGTTAGAAGAACAACGAAGAGAAAAAAAAGAAAAGAAGACATTTCTTTATTAAAAAAAAGAAGGAACAAGTGAAATGAATAATTATTAGATTTATATATTCATTTCAACAGTTGACAAAAAAAAAAAAAATTCATTTCAATTTATTCCAGTAATTATAATTCATCTTATTTTTTGAGTGACAACCATTTACACTATTTATGATTTTAATAATTAAATGAGTAACTGAAATGAATAAAATGGAACAGGTACTGGAACTAGGAATAGTGGTGCACTCGATAGTGATAGGACTATCCGTAGGAGCCACTAACAATACTTGCACCATCAAAGGTCTCGTCGCTGCTCTTTGCTTCCACCAAATGTTCGAAGGCATGGGTCTCGGCGGTTGCATCCTTCAGGTGAATTCCTCCTTTCCAATTTATTAGTTCGGTCTGAGTTACTCCCAACCACTGTGGCTCTCTAAACTAAGTTCCATATTGTTTGATTTCTTCAAAAACGTTGTGCTTTTGAATGATATGAAATCATATGATGAGAACTTGATAATACATGTAGGCGGAGTACGGGTGGGTTAAAAAGGCGGTGATGGCTTTCTTTTTTGCGGTGACGACGCCTTTTGGAGTGGCTCTAGGGATGGCATTATCTAAAACATACAAAGAGAATAGCCCTGATTCGCTTATAACAGTTGGGTTGCTCAACGCTTCCTCGGCTGGACTACTCATCTACATGGCTTTAGTCGACCTTCTAGCTGCCGATTTTATGGGTCAAAAAATGCAGAAGAGCATCAAGCTTCAATTAAAGTCATATGTCGCCGTTTTGCTAGGTGCTGGTGGCATGTCCGTCATGGCCAAGTGGGCTTGATGATGTTTAAGCTAAGGGTGGGAGCTTACAAATAGATATGTATTGACTTTTTCTCTCTTTTGCACATCAAATAATGTGCACATATCTTGTGTAATAGCTAATAAATGTAAATATCTAAATAATGCGAATGCGTAGTTGAATTTGGATAGTGATAAAACAATGATACTAATTTATTCCATAATATTACATGTTAAAAATTAACCAAGCAAAATGCCATTTTCACAAGCTCTTAGTAAATTACGTATGTTTAATTTGACATTTATTGAATGCAAAGTTATAAACAGAATCAAGACCTAAATGAATCCAGGATGTTAGAAAAAAAAAATGAACTTCATGTAAATTACCAATATTTAATATATCGCTAGCTGGTATCTAATCGTTCTATAAAAATCTAGCATATATATATATACGCAGTGTAAATCATCAACATACATATACTAAATTAATTTGTTCTGGTCAAATGCCAATGCAACTGATATAACATATCGTAGGCGTTAGATATATTAGAATCATATAGACGTGAACCACCAATGTAAACGAATATGCTTGTATATATATTTTCGTATGTTCTATATATTTATGTAAATAATGAAACTAATAGAAATTATAAGACACATATCTCATCTCATCCAAGCTCTAGAATCCGTTACTTAAATTATGCATAATATACTTTAACAAAAAAAATAAATTATGCATAATATGATTATGATGTAAAGGAGATATGATTTAAGTAAAATTTTAGATATGAGTTATATATAAACAAAATCTAATATTTAAAGTATATTATATATATATATATATACATATTTGTTTTCCTTCTCAACATTATTAAATCAAGTGTAGTTTTAGCAAAGTAAATAAAAAACGTTTTTAGAATATAATACAAGGTAAAGTGGTAAAACTGTAGATTTATTATATAATATTTTTCTTTGTGGAAGATAGACTCCATATCATAAGACTCATAACTGAAAATAAAGTCTTCTCTATATTAGACAAAATGAAGTTATAAATGGAAAACAAAATCTATTCTATATTGATAAAATATAATATTTAAAGTATATTTTCAAATAAATTAAATATATATAAAAAAATTCTTAAATAAATTATTGCCCAGTCGAATAATATAGCTGTGATTTTATTATAGTAATTGTATTTTAAAAACCTGTGAATTTATAATGGTAATTGTATTTGTGAAAATAGACTATGTATCTTGGATCATTGAATGAGTGTCATATTTAAAAATAAAAATCTAGATATATACAAAGCTTGAAATTTATAGTACATAAGAAGTGAATTTTTTTGTTTTTCCATCCCATATATAAATGGACTCAAGACAAGCTAGTTCTCTCACAAACCAAACTCATCAAGCATCCAAATACAAACATTGTTTAGCTATGACCAACCTTTACTTTAGGATCACTTTTCTTCTCTCCCTCTTGTTGTCATTCTCTCGTAAGTAAATGCGAATTTTCATTGGTAATTCATAAATAGGTGAAAACGGTTGCAGTTTGTGATCAATTATGTCGGTTCTAAGTTAAATTCAAGCGATTTTTCACTTAAATTTATGTTTCTAATTTTTTTTTTGTCATCCGAAATTAATTAACGCTCAAAAGAGCCATTCCTGGGGAATGTTGTTTACATATGTGATATGAAGCGGTTCTGCACGAACTTTGTTTTTATTATATTCATGAATTTTGTTTTGGATTCTTCTATATATGTCACGAATATTATCAGTTGTATACTAATTTGACATTTTTTGGTTTTTTTCTAAATTGAAGATCAAAACATAATAATCGAGGCTAGAGAAGGCAAAGAATGTATAGGAAAATGTTATAGATCCCTTACTCGTTCTCTTTCGATGATAGATTCAGAAGAAGGAGCCAACAAAGAATGCATAGACCATAATGGACTTAGTAGCAAATGTTCTCCTAATACTTCCCCTTCTGTGATTGATTCAGAAGAAGAAGTAGTACTCAACGAAGAATATATGGATGGTACTAAAGAACATAAAAGAAAATGTCATTGCAAATGTCGTAAACATAAATCTCCAACTCATTCACCTTCAATGATAGATTCAGAAGCAGGTGTCAACAAAAAACATAAAAAAAAATGTTATTGCAAATGTCATAAAGCTAAAACTCCTAAATGAATATTATATTTAAAATAGATGTAACTCTTAAATATATTTTCTTCATATAATTAATATTAATAAAATGATATATTCTCTATTATTGTTTGATAGTGATGGAATCAATTTCCAAATGACAATTCTTAATCTTATAACATTAAATCTTTCAAATTTTTCGAAGTGTATGAACGGCCTCTAGAAAAGAATGTGGGATCCAAAAACCAAAAAATTGGTTTAGACACATGACAATTGTGTGAGTGTTTCCGCACAGATAAATTGGATGATAAATCAAGTCGGTTTTGAGGAGGATTTCAACAAGACTCGAGCTTCACCATGAGAGATAACGCCCCGATCGTCACTTATCTTAGTGGATCCCACGTCCTCTCTCGGCCCATGGGCCCTCCCGTTCTGACGGCCGGTCCGCTACGTCCGGGATGCTTTAAAGACTTGTTTACCGATCCTACAAATCACCACATTATCATTCCCTGTGTTTTGTCCTCACTCACACAGTTCCGACAATCACTTTCCGAAAGGTCACCCATCCTGAAATTGCTCTAGTTCAAGCACCAATAACATTGGAGTTCTCTAAGGACAGATGATCGAAAAGATAAGTGCACTTTGGTGACATAGGTGGCCAAGTCAATTCTTTTAAATCTCTCCGCATGCACCACCATATTTTTGAAACCAGAGTGTTACAATTCACCCCCACTAACAGACCGCAACGTCCTCGTTGCACACCAAGACCGTCACTCCGACGGTGTGAGCCCTCTTGACTCCACACTCATCAGGGTTCGGCTCTGATACCACTTATAACGCCCCGACCGTCACTTCTCTTAGTAGGCCCCATGTCTCCTCTCTGCTTGTGGGCCCACCCATGTATGACTGCCGGTCTGCTACGTCCGAGAGGCTTGAAAGACTTGTTTATCGACCCTACAAATCACCACATGATCTTTACTTTTGTTTTGTCCTCACTCACACAGTTCCGACAATCACTTCCCGAAAAATCACCCATCCTGAAATTGTTCCAGTTCAAGCACCCTTAACTTTGGAGTTCTCTCAGGACAGTTGACCGAAAAGATAAGTGCACTTTGGTAACATAGATGGCCAAGTCAATTCTTTTAAACCTCTTGGCATGCACCACCATATTCCTGAAACTGGGGTATTACAAGAGAGTTGACTATTTGGAATATTTTGTTTATGATATAGTTGAACCTCATGGAAGTTGCTTACGCACCCATGTAAAAGGATCAAGCATTCAAAATTCATACTAAAAAAAGTTTTCTAGGTTTTTGTGTGAGAGATTTCATCCAAAGAGATGCTTCTCTCTTTATATGAACATGTAGTCAGTTTCGAGATATGTACAACTTCCTTATTTATCGAACATAGATATGTATCTTTTCCTCTTTCTTGGATTCTTAACTTATCTTCTTAGAAGATAAAGGAAAATCTTCTTAACTTATCATAAGACTCATAACTGAAAATAAAGTCTTCTCTATATTAGACAAAAGGAGTTATAACTGAAAAACAAAATCTATTCTATATTGATAAAATCTAATATTTTCAATAAATTAAAAATAAAACTGTTTAAATAAAGTAATGCCCAAATCCCAATAGGATACTATAGCTCTGATTTTATTATTTTCAAAATCTGTGAATTTATTACAATAATTGTATTTGTGAAAAGTAATTGTATTTGTGAAAAATAGACTTTGTATCTTGGATCATTGAATGAGTGTCATAATTAAAAATAAAAAATCTAGATATATACAAAATCTGAAATTTAAAGAACTTAAAAAAAAATTGTTTTTCCATCCCATATATAAATGGACTCAAGACTAGCTAATTCTCTCACAATCCATACTCATCAAGCATCCAAATACAAACATTGTTTAGCTATGACCAACATTTACTTTAGGACCGCTTTTCTTCTCTCCCTCTTGTTGTCCTTCTCTCGTAAGTAATGTGAATTTTCATTGGTAATTCATAAATTGGTGAAAGCGGTTCCAAGATTTTGCATAATTTAACCAATTATACAAATTGTGGAATTGTAATTTATATTTAGCCGTTTGTGATCGATTTTGTCGTTTCTAAGTTAAACTCAAATGATTTTTTGCATCATCTATGTTTCCATTATAATCATGAACTTAAATGCTTTGAGATTATTCTATGTTACGATGTTACCAACATTATACAAATTTGACATTTTTCTTTTTTCTTTAAATAAATTGAAGATCAAAGCATAATAATCGAGGCCAGGGGAGGCAAAGGATGTATAGGCATATGTTATAGATCTCCTACTCCTTCTCCTTCGACGATAGATTCAGAAGAAGGAACCAACAAAGAATGCATGGACCATAAAGGAGTTGGCAGCAAATGTTCTCCTAATCCTTCCCCTTCAGTGATAGATTCAGAAGAAGGAGTCTACCAAGAATATTGGGACATTGAAGAACATGAAAGCAAATGTCATTGCAAGTGTCCTAAACATAAACCTCCTACTCCTTCACCTTCAATGATAGATTTAGATGAAGAAGTCAACCAAGAATATATGGACATTGAAGAACATAACAGCAAATGTCATTGCAAGTGTCATAAACATAAACCTCCTACTCCTTCACCTTCAATGATAGATTCAGAAGAAGAAGTCAACCAAGAATATTGGGACGTTGAAGAACATAAAAGCAAGTGTCATTGCAAGTGTCCTAAACATAAACCTCCTACTCCTTCACCTTCAATGACAGATTCAGAAGAAGCTAAAGCTCCTACCCCCATTGAAAAACGTAAAAGAAAATGTCATTGCAAATGTCATAAAGCCAAAGCTCCTACTCCCATAAATGAATACTATATTTAAAATAGATGTAAAAATATATTTCTTCATTAATTAATATCAATAAAAAGGATCAATTCTCTATTTTTGTTTGATAGTGATAGAATCAATTTATAAATGACAATGCTTAATCTTATAACATTAAACAACCGAATTTTGGTTTAAACCCATGACAAACCGTTCCTCCTCTGATTTTGGTGCCATCAACTTCCGGATCACATGTCATGAAATAAAGAGTACAATACTACACCAAACGCGCAAAAATCAGTACCAACGAAGCAGTAATGCAAAATCTACAAAATTACATATCTATTTTGAAAGAATCGATTTCACATATAAAACTCTAGATCAACGGAAACTTAACTAGAAGAGAAAACGAAAGGTGTGTACTTGACGAAGGACTTTCTCCTGATAGGAGGTTTATCAAAAGAATCATGAACATCTAGAAACTCAAAGCGTAATTAATAGCTTTGTTACCGCCATTAAAGTAGCGAGCATTAGCGATTTTTGTGAAGCTATCGTTCTTGTATTCGTGATTATTGGAACCGTCAGCTGCTCTGATTAGGAATGTCAATTGGGCTGTTCAGGTCCAAATGAGTCTGTCCAAATGGGACCAAGACCATATAGAACCATGATAGTATAAACCCAAATAGGACCGTGTCTAACTAAGACCAACCCCAAATAAGACCATGACCAACTGGACAGTCCATGGGACCCAAATAATATGATTTTCTATTTCCCGCCAAAACCACAAAAGCACATTTTCTCTCAAAATCGAAGAATTGCATTCTTCCGCCAAATCGTAAAATCACATTTTTCCGCCAAAACTGTAAAAATATTTTTTGGAGTGAAAATGTCAGTGTAAATCCTAATTTTTAAAGAAATAAAGAAAAAGAAAATTCTCCAAATTAGTAACCCTAATTTTTAAGGCTTATTGGACGGCCATGTCCAGATGGGTTCGGCCCATTTGTTTATGGACTAAATGGGTTTCTAGCCCATATTGACAGTTTAGAATTTGGGCATGACCAAATCCGGACCATTAAAATTTGGACTGGTCTTACCCATGGTCACGAAGCCCATTTGACATCTCTAGCTCCGATCAAGCTTCCGAGCAAGAAGAACAACGCAATATCCCTAACCCTAGCCACATTTTTCCCATTCTTGTTCAGGTGCTCACTCGCTTCATCTCTCTCACTCACTCAGAGATAGTCGTTTCTGTACCGTTACGTTTACGTACACATACTCTCCAAGCTATAAAAAACACGGACCAACGGCTAAGTTGTTGTATAATGGGCCATTAGGCCCAAATATTTCATTCCTTACTTTTTGTGTTATCCGCAGACTAATTAATTACAAAGGTTAATTATATACTATTTTGGTTGGCTAAGCTAAGAAGATTCGCTCTCTTAGCAAAAGCAAATGATAGAAACCGAAAGCTAAATTTTCTTAGTCCAAATCCATTAAATCACTCACGTTTTACCACAAATTCACATATTCATAATGCCCATCAATTAAATTGTGATAATAATTGTTACTCCATCCAACAACTACTGTCAAATTTTTTTCTTAACTAACAATTACTATCACAACATTTTTTTCCTTCTAAGTTGGAATCTATACTAGTTATATGCATGTGCCGAGAGCAGGCCTAGGACTAGCCTAAAATATTCGTGACTTGGTTGTGTAATTCAATAAGAAACATATGTTGACACTTATTAGCAACTAATGTCGACACTCACTTTGATTGAGAGAGTCTTCAAGTCTCTTCCTCTTATATATAAGAGTAATAAGACGAAGACAATCTTATCTGTTCCTCACTTACAAACTTCCACATAAACAAAGAAAGAGATGACTAAATCTCCTGTCAGTTTCTCTGCAGCCATTGCCGTCTTCCTCCTCTCCATCTCCTATTTTCCCGGAGCTTTGTCTGAATTCGACGAAGAGTGAAAACCCGAATCTGCCAACACATGTACTGACAAAACCAGAGCATTTGATCTCAAACTCATAGCAATCTTCTCAATCCTCACCACTAGCCTTATAGGTGTTTGCCTCCCGTTCTTCGCTCGTTCTGTTTCCGCTTTCCAACCCGAGAAATCGCTCTTCTTTATCGTCAAATCCTTCGCCTCTGGTTTCATCCACGTTTTGCCTGATTCCTTCGAAATGCTCTTATCTCATTGTCTCAACGATGACCCCTGGCACAAGTTTCCTTTCACCGGCTTTGTAGCCATGATGTCTGCAGTGGTTACGCTCATGGTTCACTCTATTACCACCAGCGTCTTCAGTAGGTCCAGTAGGAATGACTGAATGAGCCATGTGCTGATGTGGCATCCGCTGACACACTTGACCAAGAGATGGGGCGCCTGCAAGCTCACGCGCATCATGGTCATGGTCTTAATCTTAGCGATGACAAGGAGCTTGGTTCTAGTTTACAGTTTCTCTGATATCGTGTTATTGCTATCGTTAGTATACAAAAATCAAACTCTTAACTTGATTCCAATAAATATTTTTAACAAGAGGAAAATGAAAATTTGTTATAACTGCTATAATCATATATCTAGTTGCATATATACATATATCTTATTTCTTTTATATATATGCAAACAATTACATCTCATCATGAATTTCACTAAAGTTCTCCACATTTTACAAAAAGATTATAGGTTCTCCCCTAGGGTTAGATTATTGAATCGGTTTTTTTTTTTTTTTGGAAGTTCAAGCTCGAGGGTCTTATGTTTCCCAGAGACGGGACTCATACCGGGTTAAATTCATGGCCTTCGGAGAAGAGATCCCTCCCACTCGGTTTCTTTTCAATTACCCTGTTTTTTGTTTGAAACGAATCAGTTCAACCAAATTGGAAATCTTTATTTTGAATGCAGAAAATTTAGAAACTATATTGGATCACTCCAACATATTCACCATTTAGTACCTTTATATACTGATTTAATAATTGACTGAATGACTGATATTGAGAGGAATAAATGGATTAGGTATTGGAGCTAGGAATATTGGTGCACTCGAATCGGACTATCCGTAGGGGCCACTAACAATACTTGCACCATCAAAGGCCTCATTGCTGCTCTTTGTTTCCACCAAATGTTCGAAGCCATGGGACTCGGTGGCTGCATCCTCCAGGTCATCTAAACCAGTTTCAATTCGATTTTGTTTCTCCAAAGTTTGTGTTTCTGGAATAAATTGACTCATGAGATGTCTTTGAGTGGTAACGCAGAAATAGGATAACTACTATAGTTACTAAATTAATTAGTAATACATAAGATGAGAGTTTGTGAACAACTGCAGGCAAAGTACGGGCAGGTGAAAAAGGCGGTAATGGCCTTCTTTTTTGCGGTCACAATGCCTTCCGGGGTGGTTTTAGGAATGGCTTTATCTAAAACGTACAAAGAGAATAGCCCTAACTCACTTATAACGGTGGGACTGCTCAACGCTTCTTCAGGTGGACTACTCATATACACGGCTTTAGTGGACCTTATCGCGGCAGATTTTATGGGTCAAAAGATGCAGCAGAGCATTAAGCTTCAGATGAAGTCATATGCCGCTGTTTTGCTTGGTGCCCGTGGCATGGCCGTCTTGGCTAAGTGGACTTGATGATGTGCCAATAATGGTACCTTTGACTCTTTATTTTCTTCTCTTTTGTACATCTACTAGTGGATTTGTGAGATATATGTCAATGAGATAATCTGATCCAAGCTCTAGTAACCGGTTACTTAATACTCCCTCAGTCCCAACTCCCAAGACTTCTTTTTCTTGTTTCATTTTATTCGATTTTTTTGCAAATATTTATGTTTATATAGTATATTATAACCATTTGTATTCTAAAGGTTATTTCTATTTATTAATTTCTTAAAAAGAAATATTGAATAATATATTTTATGTAAAAATAACAAAATCTGATAATATGGGACAAAGGGAGTAGATCGTTACTTAAGTTACGCATAGAATGATTTTTTTGGTTGAAAAATGCATAAAATTGTTATGATGGTACTAACAACAATGATGTATAGGATAATATAGTTAAAGTAAAATTTATGAGTAATACTTGGAAGAAAAAAGTGTGTTATATATAAATAATATTTATAAGTATATATATATATTAAGTAAATTTTTCTATTTTTTTTTAATACAAAAAGCAAAAACGAAAGAAAGAAAAAAGCAGATTGAAAAACTGTAGTAATTTTATTTGTGGAAGATATACTCCCTATTTTGGATCATTTAGTCATAACTGATAATAAAGTCTGCTCTATATATATAGACAAAATCTAATATGAAATATAGACAAAATCCGAAATTTCATAATAATAAGTGTCATACTAATAAAAATAATATAGACAAAATCTGAAACTTTAAGTACATTCCAAATGCGACAAAAAAAAAAGTACATTCCAAATAAAGTTAAAAGCTGTTTTTTTTCATCGCATGTATAAATAAAAGCAAGACTAGCTAGTTATCTCACAAAACCAAACTCATCAAGCATTCCAATACAAAAACATTGTTTAGCTATGGCCAACCAATACTTTAGGATCGCTTTTCTTCTCTCCCTCTTCTTGTCCCTCTCTTGTAAGTAAATGTGATGAATTTTGATGCAAATTCATAAAATGGTGAAGTTGTTCAAATTTTTTTGCATAATTAACAAGTTATACAAATTGTGTGGAATTGTAATTTATGTTTAGTAGTTTGTGCTAAATTCTGCCGTTTTAGAAACAAAGCAAAAAATCACATGTTCTAAGTTAAACTTAAGCTATTTTGCACTTAATCTATGTTTCTATTATATTTTTGGATTAAAAAAAACATTTGGGACTTTTCTTGTATTACGGATCATATATGTGATTAATGTTTCTAGCTTTTGAAAACATATAATATACTAATTTGATGTTTTTTTTTTCTTAAAATGAATTGAAGATCAAAGCATAAGAATTGAGGGTAGGGAAGGCAAAGGATGTATAGGCAAATGTTACAGATCTCCTACTCCTTCCCCGTCGATGATAGATTCAGAAGAACCAGCCAACAAAGAACAAATCAACCTTAAAAGACTTACGGTATCTCCTATCGCTTCTGCTCCAGTGAAACTTACGCCTCCTTATGCTTCTCCTTCGGTGAGACTTACGGGCACAACTCCCAACGCTTCCCCTTCGGTGAGACTTGCAGGGACAACTCCTAACGCTTCCCCGAGACTTGCAGGGACAACTCCCAACGCTTCCCCTTCGCTTACGCCTCCTAACCCTTCCCCTTCGGTGAGACTTGCAGGGACAACTCCCAACGCTTCCCCTTCGCTTATGCCTCCTAACCCTTCCCCCTCAGTGAGACTTGCAGGGACAACTCCTAACGCTTCCCCAAGACTTGCAGGGACAACTCCCAACGCTTCCCCTTCACTTATGCCTCCTAACCCTTCCCCTTCGGTGAGACTTGCAGGGACAACTCCTAACGCTTCCCCGAGACTTGCAGGGACAACTCCCAACGCTTCCCCTTCGCTTACGCCTCCTAACCCTTCCCCTTCGGTGAGACTTGCAGGGACAACTCCCAACGCTTCCCCTTCGGTGAGACTTTCAGGGACAACTCCTAACGCTTCCCCAAGACTTGCAGGGACAACTCCCAACGCTTCCCCTTCGCTTATGCCTCCTAACCCTTCCCCTTCGGTGAGACTTGCAGGGACAACTCCTAACGCTTCCCCGAGACTTGCAGGGACAACTCCCAACGCTTCCCCTTCGCTTACGCCTCCTAACCCTTCCCCTTCGGTGAGACTTGCAGGGACAACTCCCAACGCTTCCCCTTCGCTTATGCCTCCTAACCCTTCCCCTTCGGTGAGACTTGCAGGAACAACTCCTAATGCTTCCCCGAGACTTGCAGGGACAACTCCCAACGCTTCCCCTTCGCTTACGCCTCCTAACCCTTCCCCTTCGGTGAGACTTGCAGGGTTAACTCCTAACGCTTCCCCGAGACTTGCAGGGACAACTCCCAACGCTTCCCCTTCGCTTACGCCTCCTAACCCTTCCCCTTCGGTGAGACTTGCAGGGACAACTCCCAACGCTTCCCCTTCGCTTACGCCTTCTAACCCTTCCCCTTCGGTGAGACTTGCAGGGACAACTCCTAACGCTTCCCCGAGACTTGCAGGGACAACTCCTAACGCTTCCCCTTTGCTTACGCCTCCTAACCCTTCCCCTTCAGTAGTCTCTCCGAATGCTTCCCCCTCCTTCCATACATGAATATTATGTCCTAAACTAGATGTAACCCTGAAATCTCTATAGTTTGTTTTATAATTAGTTTACATTAATAAAAAGGATCAAATCTCCGTTTTGGTTTTAAAGTGATGAAATCAATTTCTATATGACGTTGCTTAATAGTATAACATTAGATCTTTAATTTTTTTTTGAAATATATGACCTACCCAAGAATATGGATCCAAAAACCGGAAATTGATTTAGACAGATGACAATCTACGGATAATTATAACATGTGGTGTGTTACAAACGATTTTAGTTTAACATGAATATCTTAAAATGTATAATGCAAACTATTTTAGCTGTAAACCAAATGTTCAGGTTATCAATGTATACTGTCTTCAAATCTAGCATTAATTAATTATACTATGTAATATTAAAAATATATATATACAACATGAATCTTCAAGATTTTTTGGTCATCACTTAAACTATACACTACAAAAAAACTGTGATAATAGCTCCGCATTTTTCTAAGCTCATTAATAAAAGAGTCATCCTTTTTTATATGGTACGTCTGTAAATACAATTGTTAATATTGCGAGCAAATGAGAAATGACTTATATATATGGGTATTCAAGCTTATACTTGATTATCTTACTCTTTTGTATATAAAGCAGAAAATACGTAACGTAGGCGTATATAATTAAGTACATGAATCATATATTTATTAGACGTGTAAGAGTAAACTTAGGTAGATGCGTGTTAAGGGTTATGGGGGAAGTATAGTTTTCCTGTACGAAAGAGAATTCTCATTTGTGACTAACATTTAATTCATATGATCATGAAGGACAAGATCTTGCAATGCGACATAAACTCTGAGTGCCACAACCTACTTACTTGTCAGAGAGGTCTGTCATATTGCGACAATGGAAATTGCAAGTGTCTTACGTTACTAGCGATGGATACAAATAGAGTCGACGTGAATCACATAGGGGAATGTAACACACACCTTGACTGCCAAAGCATGCGTAGTTGTGACAAAAGGTCGAATATATTGTGACAACGGAATTTGCAAGTGTTTAACGTTACAAGCTATGAATACAAAAGGAATTGATGTTATCATGGAGGGATATGTGACACATACCTTGAGTGTAAGCACAAAGCCGGGTTGAGAAAAAAAAAAAAAAAAAGCACAGAGCCGGCTCTAAATATTAATGGGCCACAAGCCAATTTTTTTTTTTTGGGCCGATTAAAAAACTTAACTTTGTAGGAAAATAAATAAATGTAAAAACTGTAACAGGGAAGGATCGAACCCTGTGCGTCAAGCTACTATACTATTGACACAAACAAATTCGGCTACTGATGCTTTTACGAAAAATCGGCCAAAAAAATACATATTATATATGAGGCCACAAGCATGTGCTTGATCAGCTTGCGTCTTAGGCCGGCTCTGAGCATGCTATGTTTTGATTATCGTCGGGCGTGTTGCGTAAATGGAAAATGCGTGTGACGCAAACAGGGCCAATTTGTGCCCAAGTGCCCAAAATAAATTTTGTGAAAATTATCTTTGTAACCAACTCAATGCACCCTAGTTATGTTGTTCTATCATGCCTCCAATATTTAATTTGATGAAATAAGTTATTAAGCACTTTGTATCTATAGACAACCTTCTAATAAAATTAGATGCTTAAAAATAAAATAAAAAGTCTTATTTCATCAAATCCTTATAAACCATTTCTTAATTATATATATATATATATATATATATATATATATATATATATATCAAACTTTTGTTTTAGAATGTGTGTTCTTAGCTCATTTTATTATCTTATTATGTCATGTCTATCTTTTTAAGTATACAATGAATGATAAAACATACTTAGAGAGATTGAAATGGATCGATCAAATTTTTGATTTAGGTCTATGGATTCAGATATGTTAAATTTAAGGTTAAGCTATCCAAATCCTGAATTCGATATGTGATCTTCAAAAATCTCAAAACTCGAATACATTATCAATGTTTTCGTCGAGAATGGTTTTTACCGGTTCACCGGTTTTCATTGGTTTTAAAACTTCATATATTCAACTCGGGTTTTCCATGATAAACATGACCATGCAAGGGTATCTTTCGCGGTACGATGGGTTCAAACCGGTCGATCTGTTTCGGTTTACAGTTTTTATAAATCAATGATAGTTGTACGTGTCAAATTGAGCACTTAACTAACCGGAGAGCTTAATTGAAAGAGATAGAATTGCGAGAAATGTTTTTTTTTTTATTGAATTCAGGAACAATAGAATCAATTACAAAGAGATCATCCTTGCGTTGATAGCGCGTTAGGATTTTTCTATGATAGTTGAATGTCTAGGGTTCTTGAGAAGCGAATTGTGGATCCCTTTCTTGGTGACAGCTCATTTCTCTTTACATTCTTTCTCCTAGGTCTTCGAATATGATTTCTTTCCATTTTTTTCTATCCAAGATTTTCCTTCCTTTTCTCTTTCTCAATATTGCGTAATATCGAACGTATATTCGAGTTAATCTTTCCATTTTCCGTTAGGTCGATCTCGATCTTTCTATTTCCACGTAATTGGATCTTACCCCAAAATAAGTGGATATCCTTCATTGGATTGGATCGAACCCGATAAAGTATTTCTAAAGTTTGATTTATTCTTGGTTCGAGTCGAGTTAAGCGGATGGTGCTAAATCACTCACCAACATTAATCTTAAGTAATATTGATAGGGGAAAAATGTCATTTAATAGCCCAACTTTCAAATTTTGGCCATTCTATACACCAACTTCATATGTGGCCATTTTACTTCATATGTGGCCATTTTAAATATGAAGATAGCGTTGACTAGCCATTTGAACCATAAATATTCGTTGACCAGGCCAAAAAAACTAACCGTTAACAGATTATTTAACATCCGTTAAAACCCGTTAACATCTCCGTTAACCACCCCAAAACGACGTCGTTTTTAAAAAAAATATATATATAACAACCCTGGGATTCAAACCTATCTCCTGCAAGGAGAACCTAAGGCTACATAACCAACTAACCTGAAGCGTTTTATTGGTCATTATACACAAACACATATTCTTATATATTCTTAAAACGGTTCTTCTTCATCTTCAACCTACGAAACAAAACATCTCCATAACCGCCTCCGAATCCGTGTTCTCTTTCGTATGATTCTCTTTAATCCAAACCATATCGTTTTTTTTGTTGATTTAATAGATCTCGAATTTGCTAAATTCAATTCATCAGAACCTGTTTCTATGGACACCACTGATGGATTTGTCAAGTCATATGAAATCAGCAACACAAACAGCACTAGTTCTTCGTCGTCTCACACATGCACCTTCGTTGTCGCACCTGTACGTTATGTATCTGCTCAGCAATTGCTCTCACCAGATCTGATGTATCTATCGTCATCCAGGTATATAATTATGTGTTTGTCAATAATAGTCATTAAAACTCTCTAGCTTAGTTGGTTTGGTAAGTTTTGTGAGCACTCGCAGGTGGCAGGTTCGAATCCTGGGTATGTTATTTCTTTTTAAAAGACAAAAACGACGTAGTTTTGGGGTGACTAACAGAGGTGTTAACGGATCTTAGCGGATGTTAAATAATCTGTTAACAGTTAGTTTTTTTGGCCTGGTCAACCAATATTTATGGTTCAAATGGCTAGTCAACGCTATCTTCATGTTTAAAATGACCACATATGAAGTTGGTGTATAGAATGGCCAAAATTTGAAAGTTGGGCTATTAAATGACATTTTTCCCATATTGATAGTAAGCCTATGGATGGTACTAAAGAACATAAAAGAAAATGTCATTGCAAATGTCGTAAACATAAATCTCCAACTCATTCACCTTCAATGATAGATTGAGAAGCAGGTGTCAACAAAAAACATAAAAAAAAATGTCATTGCAAATGTCATAAAGCTAAAACTCCTAAATGAATATTATATTTAAAATAGATGTAACTCTTAAATATATTTTCTTCATATAATTAATATTAATAAACTGATATATTCTCTATTATTGTTTGATAGTGATGGAATCAATTTCCAAATGACAATTCTTAATCTTATAACATTAAATCTTTCAAATTTTTCGAAGTGTATGAACGACCTCTAGAAAAGAATGTGGGATCCAAAAACCAAAAAATTGGTTTAGACACATGACAATTGTGTGAGTGTTTCCACACAGATAAATTGGATGATAAATCAAGTCGGTTTTGAGGAGGATTTCAACAAGACTCGAGCTTCACCATGAGAGATAACGCCCCGATCGTCACTTATCTTAGTGGATCCCACGTCCTCTCTCGGCCCATGGGCCCTCCCGTTCTGACGGCCGGTCCGCTACGTCCGGGAGGCTTTAAAGACTTGTTTACCGATCCTACAAATCACCACATTATCATTCCCTGTGTTTTGTCCTCACTCACACAGTTCCGACAATCACTTTCCGAAAGGTCACCCATCCTGAAATTGCTCTAGTTCAAGCACCAATAACATTGGAGTTCTCTAAGGACAGTTGATCGAAAAGATAAGTGCACTTTGGTGACATAGGTGGCCAAGTCAATTCTTTTAAATCTCTCCGCATGCACCACCATATTTTTGAAACCAGAGTGTTACAATTCACCCCCACTAACAGACCGCAACGTCCTCGTTGCACACTAAGACCGTCACTCCGACGGTGTGAGCCCTCTTGACTCCACACTCATCAGGGTTCAGCTCTGATACCACTTATAACGCCCCGACCGTCACTTCTCTTAGTAGGCCCCATGTCTCCTCTCTGCTTGTGGGCCCACCCGTGTATGACTGCCGGTCTGCTACGTCCGAGAGGCTTGAAAGACTTGTTTATCGACCCTACAAATCACCACATGATCTTTACCTTTGTTTTGTCCTCACTCACACAGTTCCGACAATCACTTCCCGAAAAATCACCCATCCTGAAATTGTTCCAGTTCAAGCACCCTTAACTTTGGAGTTCTCTCAGGACAGTTGACCGAAAAGATAAGTGCACTTTGGTAACATAGATGGCCAAGTCAATTCTTTTAAACCTCTTGGCATGCACCACCATATTCCTGAAACTGGGGTATTACAAGAGAGTTGACTATTTGGAATATTTTGTTTATGTTATAGTTGAACCTCATGGAAGTTGCTTACGCACCCATGTAAAAGGATCAATCATTCAAAATTCATACTAAAAAAAGTTTTCTAGGTTTTCGTGTGAGAGATTTCATCCAAAGAGATGCTTCTCTCTTTATATGAACATGTAGTCAGTTTCGAGATATGTACAACTTCCTTATTTATCGAACATAGATATGTATCTTTTCCTCTTTCTTGGATTCTTAACTTATCATCTTAGGCTCCGATTGGTGACAAAAAAAAAGAACAATAGGAACAAGAAAAAAAAGGAATGAAAAGGAACAAAAAGGAAAGGAAAATGATCAAAACCAGGAACCAAATGAACATAAGAACTGAACAAATGATTATGGTAAATGGTAACCAAAAAATTGAAAAAATATTTAACATAATAATTATTATAAATTATATATTGTATTTAGTTTATAAATTTTATTTAAAATTAATGTTTTATATAAATTTAAAACGAAATATAGTCAAATATTTTATTTTAAAATAATATAAATTTCACTTGAAAGCATTTATTTATTTATTTTAGTATAAATACTAATTTAAAACAAAGTCATAACATTCATTTAAATTAAAGTTTTGATAAAAGTTTATTTATACATAAATATATAATAAAAATATAGGAATTATTTATGTATAGAAATGTAAATATTATCAAAAAAACTATTTTAAAATTATTTAAAAATTAAAAAACGAATTTTAAATTTTTGTTCCTTGTCGTTCCTCTACAATTTTGGGGAGGAACAATTTTGTTCTATCATTCTTTTTTTTTTGAGGAATGAAGAGGAAAAATGTATGACCCACATGTCTGAAAATGGAACAAAAATTCCTTATAAATGGTAAAAAAAAAATGAGGAACAAAAAGAACATGACATTCCTACTCATTCTTTTCCTCAAAATAAAGGAAAATCTTCTTAACTTATCATAAGACTCATAACTGAAAATAAAGTCTTCTCTATATTAGACAAAAGGAGTTATAACTGAAAAACAAAATCTGTTCTATATTGATAAAATCTAATATTTTCAATAAATTAAAAATAAAACTGTTTAAATAAAGTAATGCCCAAATCCCAATAGGATACTATAGCTCTGATTTTATTATTTTCAAAATCTGTGAATTTATTACAATAATTGTATTTGTGAAAAGTAATTGTATTTGTGAAAAAATAGACTTTGTATCTTGGATCATTGAATGAGTGTCATAATTAAAAATAAAAAATCTAGATATATACAAAATCTGAAATTTAAAGTACTTTAAAAAAAAATTGTTTTTCCATCCCATATATAAATGGACTCAAGACTAGCTAATTCTCTCACAATCCATACTCATCAAGCATCCAAATACAAACATTGTTTAGCTATGACCAACATTTACTTTAGGACCGCTTTTCTTCTCTCCCTCTTGTTGTCCTTCTCTCGTAAGTAAATGTGAATTTTCATTGGTAATTCATAAATTGGTGAAAGCGGTTCCAAGATTTTGCATAATTTAACCAATTATACAAATTGTGGAATTGTAATTTATATTTAGCCGTTTGTGATCGATTTTGTCGTTTCTAAGTTAAATTCAAATGATTTTTTGCATCATCTATGTTTCCATTATATTCATGAACTTAAATGCTTTGGGATTATTCTATGTTACGATGTTACCAACCTTATACAAATTTGACATTTTTCTTTTTTCTTTAAATAAATTGAAGATCAGCATAATAATCGAGGCCAGGGGAGGCAAAGGATGTATAGGCATATGTTATAGATCTCCTACTCCTTCTCCTTCGACGATAGATTCAGAAGAAGGAACCAACAAAGAATGCATGGACCATAAAGGAGTTGGTAGCAAATGTTCTCCTAATCCTTCCCCTTCAGTGATAGATTCAGAAGAAGGAGTCTACCAAGAATATTGGGACATTGAAGAACATGAAAGCAAATGTCATTGCAAGTGTCCTAAACATAAACCTCCTACTCCTTCACCTTCAATGATAGATTTAGATGAAGAAGTCAACCAAGAATATATGGACATTGAAGAACATAACAGCAAATGTCATTGCAAGTGTCATAAACATAAACCTCCTACTCCTTCACCTTCAATGATAGATTCAGAAGAAGAAGTCAACCAAGAATATTGGAACATTGAAGAACATGAAAGCAAATGTCATTGCAAGTGTCCTAAACATAAACCTCCTACTCCTTCACCTTCAATGATAGATTTAGATGAAGAAGTCAACCAAGAATATATGGACATTGAAGAACATAACAGCAAATGTCATTGCAAGTGTCATAAACATAAACCTCCTACTCCTTCACCTTCAATGATAGATTCAGAAGAAGAAGTCAACCAAGAATATTGGGACGTTGAAGAACATAAAAGCAAGTGTCATTGCAAGTGTCCTAAACATAAACCTCCTACTCCTTCACCTTCAATGACAGATTCAGAAGAAGCTAAAGCTCCTACCCCCATTGAAAAACGTAAAAGAAAATGTCATTGCAAATGTCATAAAGCCAAAGCTCCTACTCCCATAAATGAATACTATATTTAAAATAGATGTAAAAATATATTTCTTCATTAATTAATATCAATAAAAAGGATCAATTCTCTATTTTTGTTTGATAGTGATAGAATCAATTTATAAATGACAATGCTTAATCTTATAACATTAAACAACCGAATTTTGGTTTAAACCCATGACAAACCGTTCCTCCTCTGATTTTGGTGCCATCAACTTCCGGATCACATGTCATGAAATAAAGAGTACAGTACTACACCAAACGCGCAAAAATCAGTACCAACGAAGCAGTAATGCAAAATCTACAAAATTACATATCTATTTTGAAAGAATCGATTTCACATATAAAACTCTAGATCAACGGAAACTTAACTAGAAGAGAAAACGAAAGGTGTGTACTTGACGAAGGACTTTCTCCTGATAGGAGGTTTATCAAAAGAATCATGAACATCTAGAAACTCAAAGCGTAATTAATAGCTTTGTTACCGCCATTAAAGTAGCGAGCATTAGCGATTTTTGTGAAGCTATCGTTCTTGTATTCGTGATTATTGGAACCGTCAGCTGCTCTGATTAGGAATGTCAATTGGGCTGTTCAGGTCCAAATGAGTCTGTCCAAATGGGACCAAGACCATATAGAACCATGATAGTATAAACCCAAATAGGACCGTGTCTAACTAAGACCAACCCCAAATAAGACCATGACCAACTGGACAGTCCATGGGACCCAAATAATATGATTTTCTATTTCCCGCCAAAACCACAAAAGCACATTTTCTCTCAAAATCGAAGAATTGCATTCTTCCGCCAAATCGTAAAATCACATTTTTCCGCCAAAACTGTAAAAATATTTTTTGGAGTGAAAATGTCAGTGTAAATCCTATTTTTTAAAGAAATAAAGAAAAAGAAAATTCTCCAAATTAGTAACCCTAATTTTTAAGGCTTATTGGACGGCCATGTCCAGATGGGTTCGGCCCATTTGTTTATGGACTAAATGGGTTTCTAGCCCATATTGACAGTTTAGAATTTGGGCATGACCAAATCCGGACCATTAAAATTTGGACTGGTCTTACCCATGGTCACGAAGCCCATTTGACATCTCTAGCTCCGATCAAGCTTCCGAGCAAGAAGAACAACGCAATATCCCTAACCCTAGCCACATTTTTCCCATTCTTGTTCAGGTGCTCACTCGCTTCATCTCTCTCACTCACTCAGAGATAGTCGTTTCTGTACCGTTACGTTTACGTACACATACTCTCCAAGCTATAAAAAACACGGACCAACGGCTAAGTTGTTGTATAATGGGCCATTAGGCCCAAATATTTCATTCCTTACTTTTTGTGTTATCCGCAGACTAATTAATTACAAAGGTTAATTATATACTATTTTGGTTGGCTAAGCTAAGAAGATTCGCTCTCTTAGCAAAAGCAAATGATAGAAACCGAAAGCTAAATTTTCTTAGTCCAAATCCATTAAATCACTCACGTTTTACCACAAATTCACATATTCATAATGCCCATCAATTAAATTGTGATAATAATTGTTACTCCATCCAACAAGTACTGTCAAATTTTTTTCTTAACTAACAATTACTATCACAACATTTTTTTCCTTCTAAGTTGGAATCTATACTAGTTATACTAGAGTTGAACCCGCGGTACACCGCGGGGCTATAATTTTTTAAAAAAATTATTGATGTGAATGTTTATATATATAAAACCTATTGATCGTATATGATTTTTAATAAGATGTAACTCTTATAGTTAAAGATAGTATTATTTAGCTTTATATGGCTACATATTTATAGAATAAGATTTTGACCTGACCCATCAAAATCACGGAATTTTAACCGGCAGTACACCGTATTACAAACTTTTAGATAATGATTTTCAGTTTACTTGGTTTTTTAATTTTCAATTATTTATTTTTTGTCTAACTAATTTATCATTTTGTTTGGACCCGTGGTACGAAACACATGTTTTTTTATGTTTTAAAGTTATAGTTTATAACTTAAAATGTGTTTATTTTATTATATTAAATTTGTTATTGGATAAAATATAAAATTCTAGATTTAATCTGTTTTGTAGAATAATATAGAGATATATGGTAGGTTAGTGTATTTTTGTTTGTTTGATGCATATACAAATTAAATATTTTTGTTTAGAAATTTGTCAATTAAAAGTAGTTGTTTTAAAAGTAAGAAGGTGTTAGTTTGTGTAATATATTGTAGTTTGTAGAATAAATATGGATATCATTTGTAACTTAATTAATTCCACACCATGATTACAAATCCAAAACATAAATCAATAAGTTAATAGTTTTATTGTTGGTTTGATAGTTCAAACCTGCTATGCTAGGTCTGTCCCACAACAGGTTTAAAGATTTTTAACCCGCAAAAAAATATTCTACAAACCCGCAAAAGTATATAGTATGCTTGCATCCCCCTGCATCCCCCTGCTTGATTTCACAAGACTTGCGGCCATTTTACTAAATCCATTTTTCTAATTTATTTTTGTTGGTATCACTCTTCTTATTTATAAAATATATTTAAAGTTAAAAAAACTATTATTAATTAAAAAAACATAAGTTTATGGTAACTTAAGTTTTGTCGGTATCACTCTTCATATTTATAATATGATAACTAATAATAATAATATAATAATAATATTTATAATAAAAATAATATTAATAAAAAAAAACATAAGTTTTGATGATTAATTTATGTATATTATAAATTATTTTAAGAATTTAATATTATTTATATGTCTAAATGTGGATAATAATTAACCCACATAACGGTATACCGCTGAATATCATTTTATATTAAAAACATAATTTATTATTTCAATGATATACAATATTTTTTAAATAAAAGATGATCATATATTGTTTGTTTAAATATATTTGGTGTCATTTACTTTCTCAATTATTAAAAGCTATTGCAATTGAAAAAAAGGATACTCTATTTTCAAAAGTTTCAACCAATTAAAGTTATTTATTATGTACTTATAAATAGGTACTTTTAATAGATAAACGGTTCAAAAAAAAAATTGGTTTGTATATTGCCAATACTACGATATCAAAAAATTTTTACATAGTATAATTTTAGATTTTATTTTAATATTAAAAATATCTTTAAATTTTTATTATTGTAAAATGAAACTTTAATAATTATTTTTGTTTATTAAACAAAAAGTCTTTTAAATGCACCAACATTTGGAATATTCACGTGCTCAAAGATTTTTATACTCTAGATAGATTGTCTTTTATGTGAAAATGTAAAATATGATTTAGTAGAAAATTTTATTTAATTCTAATATATATGCAAGTAAGTTTTATATACACAGTTTTTGAACAAAAAAGTTTTTTTTTTGGTGAAAAAAAGAGTCGTATATACACATTTAAATCTTTAAGATTTGTTTTATTTTTTACTTTAAAAATTGATTTAAATGAGAAGCCAAAGTTCCAAGTCATATTAAATCAGATTTCATCGTTTGTTTAATTATTTCTATACATAAACTCCTTTTAAAAAAAAACAGAATCTAAAAAACAAAATTAAAATAAATAAATAAACGTTAGCATAAATAAACAGAATTTAAAGATTAGCTTCTTTTTTTTTAGCAACGTTAGCATTAATTTTTTTTTTTTTAAATAGCAATTAGGAAATGAGTGAATATATAGGTATGGAAAGATAAGTTGTAAGAGATAATTTAGGATCTAAATTGTTAATAACTTTTATTAAATTTTTCAAATTGTTAGAATTAAAGCCAATGGCATTCTTTGTAAATACTGTCCAACCCCAGGATTTATTTGCTAAAAGTGTTCCAAAAATGTATATATAGATTTGGAATATTCACGTGCTCAAAGATTTTTATACTCTAGATAGATTGTCTTTTATGTGAAAATGTAAAATATGATTTAGTAGAAAATTTTATTTAATTCTAATATATATGCAAGTAAGTTTTATATACACAGTTTTTGAACAAAAAAGTTTTTTTTTTGGTGAAAAAAAGAGTCGTATATACACATTTAAATCTTTAAGATTTGTTTTATTTTTTACTTTAAAAATTGATTTAAATGAGAAGCCAAAGTTCCAAGTCATATTAAATCAGATTTCATCGTTTGTTTAATTATTTCTATACATAAACTCCTTTTAAAAAAAAACAGAATCTAAAAAACAAAATTAAAATAAATAAATAAACGTTAGCATAAATAAACAGAATTTAAAGATTAGCTTCTTTTTTTTTAGCAACGTTAGCATTAATTTTTTTTTTTTTAAATAGCAATTAGGAAATGAGTGAATATATAGGTATGGAAAGATAAGTTGTAAGAGATAATTTAGGATCTAAATTGTTAATAACTTTTATTAAATTTTTCAAATTGTTAGAATTAAAGCCAATGGCATTCTTTGTAAATACTGTCCAACCCCAGGATTTATTTGCTAAAAGTGTTCCAAAAATGTATATATAGATTTGGAATATTCACGTGCTCAAAGATTTTTATACTCTAGATAGATTGTCTTTTATGTGAAAATGTAAAATATGATTTAGTAGAAAATTTTATTTAATTCTAATATATATGCAAGTAAGTTTTATATACACAGTTTTTGAACAAAAAAGTTTTTTTTTTGGTGAAAAAAAGAGTCGTATATACACATTTAAATCTTTAAGATTTGTTTTATTTTTTACTTTAAAAATTGATTTAAATGAGAAGCCAAAGTTCCAAGTCATATTAAATCAGATTTCATCGTTTGTTTAATTATTTCTATACATAAACTCCTTTTAAAAAAAAGCAGAATCTAAAAAACAAAATTAAAATAAATAAATAAACGTTAGCATAAATAAACAGAATTTAAAGATTAGCTTCTTTTTTTTTAGCAACGTTAGCATTAATTTTTTTTTTTTTAAATAGCAATTAGGAAATGAGTGAATATATAGGTATGGAAAGATAAGTTGTAAGAGATAATTTAGGATCTAAATTGTTAATAACTTTTATTAAATTTTTCAAATTGTTAGAATTAAAGCCAATGGCATTCTTTGTAAATACTGTCCAACCCCAGGATTTATTTGCTAAAAGTGTACCAAAAATGTATATATAGATGCATGTGCCGAGAGCTGGCCTAGGACTAGCCTAAAATATTCGTGACTTGGTTGTGTAATTAAATAAGAAACATATGTTGACACTTATTAGCAACTAATGTCGACACTCACTTTGATTGAGAGAGTCTTCAAGTCTCTTCCTCTTATATATAAGAGTAATAAGACGAAGACAATCTTATCTGTTCCTCACTTACAAACTTCCACATAAACAAAGAAAGAGATGACTAAATCTCCTGTCAATTTCTCTGCAGCCATTGCCGTCTTCCTCCTCTCCATCTCCTATTTTCCCGGAGCTTTGTCTGAATTCGACGAAGAGTGAAAACCCGAATCTGCCAACACATGTACTGACAAAACCAGAGCATTTGATCTCAAACTCATAGCAATCTTCTCAATCCTCACCACTAGCCTTATAGGTGTTTGCCTCCCGTTCTTCGCTCGTTCTGTTTCCGCTTTCCAACCCGAGAAATCGCTCTTCTTTATCGTCAAATCCTTCGCCTCTGGTTTCATCCACGTTTTGCCTGATTCCTTCGAAATGCTCTTATCTCATTGTCTCAACGATGACCCCTGGCACAAGTTTCCTTTCACGGGCTTTGTAGCCATGATGTCTGCAGTGGTTACGCTCATGGTTGACTCTATTACCACCAGCGTCTTCAGTAGGTCCAGTAGGAATGAGCCATGTGCTGATGTGGCATCCGCTGACACACTTGACCAAGAGATGGGGCGCCTGCAAGCTCACGCGCATCATGGTCATGGTCTTAATCTTAGCGATGACAAGGAGCTTGGTTCTAGTTTACAGTTTCTCTGATATCGTGTTATTGCTATCGTTAGTATACAAAAATGAAACTCTTAACTTGATTCCAATAAATATTTTTAACAAGAGGAAAATGAAAATTTGTTATAACTGCTATAATCATATATCTAGTTGCATATATACATATATCTTATTTCTTTTATATATATGCAAACAATTACATCTCATCATGCCATTAACAATTTCACTAAAGTTCTCCACATTTTACAAAAAGATTATAGGTTCTCCCCTAGGGTTAGATTATTGAATCGGTTTTTTTTTTTTTTGGAAGTTCAAGCTCGAGGGTCTTATGTTTCCCAGAGACGGGACTCACACCGGGTTAAATTCATGGCCTTCGGAGAAGAGATCCCTCCCACTCGGTTTCTTTTCAATTATCCTGTTTTTTGTTCGAAACGAATCAGTCTGTTCAACCAAATTGGAAATCTTTATTTTGAATGCAGAAAATTTAGAAACTATATTGGATCACTCCAACATATTCACCATTTAGTACCTTTATATACTGATTTAATAATTGACTGAATGACTGATATTGAGAGGAATAAATGGATTAGGTATTGGAGCTAGGAATATTGGTGCACTCGAATCGGACTATCCGTAGGGGCCACTAACAATACTTGCACCATCAAAGGCCTCATTGCTGCTCTTTGTTTCCACCAAATGTTCGAAGCCATGGGACTTGGTGGCTGCATCCTCCAGGTCATCTAAACCAGTTTCAATTCGATTTTGTTTCTCCAAAGTTTGTGTTTCTGGAATATATTGACTCATGAGATGTCTTTGAGTGGTAACGCAGAAATAGGATAACTACTATAGTTACTAAATTAATTAGTAATACATAAGATGAGAGTTTGTGAACAACTGCAGGCAAAGTACGGGCAGGTGAAAAAGGCGGTAATGGCCTTCTTTTTTGCGGTCACAATGCCTTCCGGGGTGGTTTTAGGAATGGCTTTATCTAAAACGTACAAAGAGAATAGCCCTAACTAACTTATAACGGTGGGACTGCTCAACGCTTCTTCAGGTGGACTACTCATATACACGGCTTTAGTGGACCTTATCGCGGCAGATTTTATGGGTCAAAAGATGCAGCAGAGCATTAAGCTTCAGATGAAGTCATATGCCGCTGTTTTGCTTGGTGCCCGTGGCATGGCCGTCTTGGCTAAGTGGACTTGATGATGTGCCAATAATGGTACCTTTGACTCTTTATTTTCTTCTCTTTTGTACATCTACTAGTGGATTTGTGAGATATATGTCAATGAGATAATCTGATCCAAGCTCTAGTAACCGGTTACTTAATACTCCCTCAGTCCCAACTCCCAAGACTTCTTTTTCTTGTTTCATTTTATTCGATTTTTTGCAAATATTTATGTTTATATAGTATATTATAACCATTTGTATTCTAAAGGTTATTTCTATTTATTAATTTCTTAAAAAGAAATATTGAATAATATATTTTATGTAAAAATAACAAAATCTGATAATATGGGACAAAGGGAGTAGATCGTTACTTAAGTTACGCATAGAATGATTTTTTTGGTTGAAAAATGCATAAAATTGTTATGATGGTACTAACAACAATGATGTATAGGATAATATAGTTAAAGTAAAATTTATGAGTAATACTTGGAAGAAAAAAGTGTGTTATATATAAATAATATTTATAAGTATATATATATATATTAAGTAAATTTTTCTATTTTTTTTTTAATACAAAAAGCAAAAACGAAAGAAAGAAAAAAGCAGATTGAAAAACTGTAGTAATTTTATTTGTGGAAGATATACTCCCTATTTTGGATCATTTAGTCATAACTGATAATAAAGTCTGCTCTATATATATAGACAAAATCTAATATGAAATATAGACAAAATCCGAAATTTCATAATAATAAGTGTCATACTAATAAAAATAATATAGACAAAATCTGAAACTTTAAGTACATTCCAAATGCGACAAAAAAAAAAGTACATTCCAAATAAAGTTAAAAGCTGTTTTTTTTCATCGCATGTATAAATAAAAGCAAGACTAGCTAGTTATCTCACAAAACCAAACTCATCAAGCATTCCAATACAAAAACATTGTTTAGCTATGGCCAACCAATACTTTAGGATCGCTTTTCTTCTCTCCCTCTTCTTGTCCCTCTCTTGTAAGTAAATGTGATGAATTTTGATGCAAATTCATAAAATGGTGAAGTTGTTCAAATTTTTTTGCATAATTAACAAGTTATACAAATTGTGTGGAATTGTAATTTATGTTTAGTAGTTTGTGCTAAATTCTGCCGTTTTAGAAACAAAGCAAAAAATCACATGTTCTAAGTTAAACTTAAGCTATTTTGCACTTAATCTATGTTTCTATTATATTTTTGGATTAAAAAAAACATTTGGGACTTTTCTTGTATTACGGATCATATATGTGATTAATGTTTCTAGCTTTTGAAAACATATAATATACTAATTTGATGTTTTTTTTTTTCTTAAAATGAATTGAAGATCAAAGCATAAGAATTGAGGGTAGGGAAGGCAAAGGATGTATAGGCAAATGTTACAGATCTCCTACTCCTTCCCCGTCGATGATAGATTCAGAAGAACCAGCCAACAAAGAACAAATCAACCTTAAAAGACTTACGGTATCTCCTATCGCTTCTGCTTCAGTGAAACTTACGCCTCCTTATGCTTCTCCTTCGGTGAGACTTACGGGCACAACTCCCAACGCTTCCCCTTCGGTGAGACTTTCAGGGACAACTCCTAACGCTTCCCCGAGACTTGCAGGGACAACTCCCAACGCTTCCCCTTCGCTTATGCCTCCTAACCCTTCCCCCTCAGTGAGACTTGCAGGGACAACTCCTAACGCTTCCCCAAGACTTGCAGGGACAACTCCCAACGCTTCCCCTTCGCTTATGCCTCCTAACCCTTCCCCTTGGTTGAGACTTGCAGGGACAACTCCTAACGCTTCCCCGAGACTTGCAGGGACAACTCCCAACGCTTCCCCTTCGCTTACGCCTCCTAACCCTTCCCCTTCGGTGAGACTTGCAGGGACAACTCCCAACGCTTCCCCTTCGCTTACGCCTTCTAACCCTTCCCCTTCGGTGAGACTTGCAGGGACAACTCCTAACGCTTCCCCGAGACTTGCAGGGACAACTCCTAACGCTTCCCCTTTGCTTACGCCTCCTAACCCTTCCCCTTCAGTAGTCTCTCCGAATGCTTCCCCCTCCTTCCATACATGAATATTATGTCCTAAACTAGATGTAACCCTGAAATCTCTATGTTTTGTTTTATAATTAGTTTACATTAATAAAAAGGATCAAATCTCCGTTTTGGTTTTAAAGTGATGAAATCAATTTCTATATGACGTTGCTTAATAGTATAACATTAGATCTTTAATTTTTTTTTGAAATATATGACCTACCCAAGAATATGGATCCAAAAACCGGAAATTGATTTAGACAGATGACAATCTACGGATAATTATAACATGTGGTGTGTTACAAACGATTTTAGTTTAACATGAATATCTTAAAATGTATAATGCAAACTATTTTAGCTGTAAACCAAATGTTCAGGTTATCAATGTATACTGTCTTCAAATCTAGTATTAATTAATTATACTATGTAATATTAAAAATATATATATACAACATGAATCTTCAAGATTTTTTGGTCATCACTTAAACTATACACTACAAAAAAACTGTGATAATAGCTCCGCATTTTTCTAAGCTCATTAATAAAAGAGTCATCCTTTTTTATATGGTACGTCTGTAAATACAATTGTTAATATAGCGAGCAAATGAGAAATGACTTATATATATGGGTATTCAAGCTTATACTTGATTATCTTACTCTTTTGTATATAAAGCAGAAAATACGTAACGTAGGCGTATATAATTAAGTACATGAATCATATATTTATTAGACGTGTAAGAGTAAACTTAGGTAGATGCGTGTTAAGGGTTATGGGGGAAGTATAGTTTTCCTGTACGAAAGAGAATTCTCATTTGTGACTAACATTTAATTCATATGATCATGAAGGACAAGATCTTGCAATGCGACATAAACTCTGAGTGCCACAACCTACTTACTTGTCAGAGAGGTCTGTCATATTGCGACAATGGAAATTGCAAGTGTCTTACGTTACTAGCGATGGATACAAATAGAGTCGACGTGAATCACATAGGGGAATGTAACACACACCTTGACTGCCAAAGCATGCGTAGTTGTGACAAAAGGTCGAATATATTGTGACAACGGAATTTGCAAGTGTTTAACGTTACAAGCTATGAATACAAAAGGAATTGATGTTATCATGGAGGGATATGTGACACATACCTTGAGTGTAAGCACAGAGCCGGGTTGAGAAAAAAAAAAAAAAAAAAGCACAGAGCCGGCTCTAAATATTAATGGGCCACAAGCCAATTTTTTTTTTTGGGCCGATTAAAAAACTTAACTTTGTAGGAAAATAAATAAATGTAAAAACTGTAACAGGGAAGGATCGAACCCTGTGCGTCAAGCTACTATACTATTGACACAAACAAATTCGGCTACTGATGCTTTTACGAAAAATCGGCCAAAAAAATACATATTATATATGAGGCCACAAGCATGTGCTTGATCAGCTTGCGTCTTAGGCCGGCTCTGAGCATGCTATGTTTTGATTATCGTCGGGCGTGTTGCGTAAATGGAAAATGCGTGTGACGCAAACAGGGCCAATTTGTGCCCAAGTGCCCAAAATAAATTTTGTGAAAATTATCTTTGTAACCAACTCAATGCACCCTAGTTATGTTGTTCTATCATGCCTCCAATATTTAATTTGATGAAATAAGTTATTAAGCACTTTGTATCTATAGACAACCTTCTAATAAAATTAGATGCTTAAAAATAAAATAAAAAGTCTTATTTCATCAAATCCTTATAAACCATTTCTTAATTATATATATATATATATATATATATATATATATATATATATCAAACTTTTGTTTTAGAATGTGTGTTCTTAGCTCATTTTATTATCTTATTATGTCATGTCTATCTTTTTAAGTATACAATGAATGATAAAACATACTTAGAGAGATTGAAATGGATCGATCAAATTTTTGATTTAGGTCTATGGATTCAGATATGTTAAATTTAAGGTTAAGCTATCCAAATCCTGAATTCGATATGTGATCTTCAAAAATCTCAAAACTCGAATACATTATCAATGTTTTCGTCGAGAATGGTTTTTACCGGTTCACCGGTTTTCATTGGTTTTAAAACTTCATATATTCAACTCGGGTTTTCCATGATAAACATGACCATGCAAGGGTATCATTCGCGGTACGATGGGTTCAAACCGGTCGATCTGTTTCGGTTTACAGTTTTTATAAATCAATGATAGTTGTACGTGTCAAATTGAGCACTTAACTAACCGGAGAGCTTAATTGAAAGAGATAGAATTGCGAGAAATGTTTTTTTTTTTTATTGAATTCAGGAACAATAGAATCAATTACAAAGAGATCATCCTTGCGTTGATAGCGCGTTAGGATTTTTCTATGATAGTTGAATGTCTAGGGTTCTTGAGAGGCGAATTGTGGATCCCTTTCTTGGTGACAGCTCATTTCTCTTTACATTCTTTCTCCTAGGTCTTCGAATATGATTTCTTTCCATTTTTTTCTATCCAAGATTTTCCTTCCTTTTCTCTTTCTCAATATTGCGTAATATCGAACGTATATTCGAGTTAATCTTTCCATTTTCCGTTAGGTCGATCTCGATCTTTCTATTTCCACGTAATTGGATCTTACCCCAAAATAAGTGGATATCCTTCATTGGATTGGATCGAACCCGATAAAGTATTTCTAAAGTTTGATTTATTCTTGGTTCGAGTCGAGTTAAGCGGATGGTGCTAAATCACTCACCAACATTAATCTTAAGTAATATTGATAGGGGAAAAATGTCATTTAATAGCCCAACTTTCAAATTTTGGCCATTCTATACACCAACTTCATATGTGGCCATTTTACTTCATATGTGGCCATTTTAAATATGAAGATAGCGTTGACTAGCCATTTGAACCATAAATATTCGTTGACCAGGCCAAAAAAACTAACCGTTAACAGATTATTTAACATCCGTTAAAACCCGTTAACATCTCCGTTAACCACCCCAAAACGACGTCGTTTTAAAAAAAAATATATATATAACAACCCTGGGATTCAAACCTATCTCCTGCAAGGAGAACCTAAGGCTACATAACCAACTAACCTGAAGCGTTTTATTGGTCATTATACACAAACACATATTCTTATATATTCTTAAAACGGTTCTTCTTCATCTTCAACTTACGAAACAAAACATCTCCATAACCGCCTCCGAATCCGTGTTCTCTTTCGTATGATTCTCTTTAATCCAAACCATATCGTTTTTTTTGTTGATTTAATAGATCTCGAATTTGCTAAATTCAATTCATCAGAACCTGTTTCTATGGACACCACTGATGGATTTGTCAAGTCATATGAAATCAGCAACACAAACAG
This sequence comes from Arabidopsis thaliana x Arabidopsis arenosa, assembly GCA_019202795.1. Lineage (NCBI taxonomy): Eukaryota > Viridiplantae > Streptophyta > Magnoliopsida > Brassicales > Brassicaceae > Arabidopsis > Arabidopsis thaliana x Arabidopsis arenosa. The sequence continues at coordinate 9,648,737 of CM032918.1, read as the reverse complement.
CACTAGTTCTTCGTCGTCTCACACATGCACCTTCGTTGTCGCACCTGTACGTTATGTATCTGCTCAGCAATTGCTCTCACCAGATCTGATGTATCTATCGTCATCCAGGTATATAATTATGTGTTTGTCAATAATAGTCATTAAAACTCTCTAGCTTAGTTGGTTTGGTAAGTTTTGTGAGCACTCGCAGGTGGCAGGTTCGAATCCTGGGTATGTTATTTCTTTTTAAAAGACAAAAACGACGTAGTTTTGGGGTGACTAACAGAGGTGTTAACGGATCTTAGCGGATGTTAAATAATCTGTTAACAGTTAGTTTTTTTGGCCTGGTCAACCAATATTTATGGTTCAAATGGCTAGTCAACGCTATCTTCATGTTTAAAATGACCACATATGAAGTTGGTGTATAGAATGGCCAAAATTTGAAAGTTGGGCTATTAAATGACATTTTTCCCATATTGATAGTAAGCCTATGGATGGTACTAAAGAACATAAAAGAAAATGTCATTGCAAATGTCGTAAACATAAATCTCCAACTCATTCACCTTCAATGATAGATTGAGAAGCAGGTGTCAACAAAAAACATAAAAAAAAATGTCATTGCAAATGTCATAAAGCTAAAACTCCTAAATGAATATTATATTTAAAATAGATGTAACTCTTAAATATATTTTCTTCATATAATTAATATTAATAAACTGATATATTCTCTATTATTGTTTTGATAGTGATGGAATCAATTTCCAAATGACAATTCTTAATCTTATAACATTAAATCTTTCAAATTTTTCGAAGTGTATGAACGACCTCTAGAAAAGAATGTGGGATCCAAAAACCAAAAAATTGGTTTAGACACATGACAATTGTGTGAGTGTTTCCACACAGATAAATTGGATGATAAATCAAGTCGGTTTTGAGGAGGATTTCAACAAGACTCGAGCTTCACCATGAGAGATAACGCCCCGATCGTCACTTATCTTAGTGGATCCCACGTCCTCTCTCGGCCCATGGGCCCTCCCGTTCTGACGGCCGGTCCGCTACGTCCGGGAGGCTTTAAAGACTTGTTTACCGATCCTACAAATCACCACATTATCATTCCCTGTGTTTTGTCCTCACTCACACAGTTCCGACAATCACTTTCCGAAAGGTCACCCATCCTGAAATTGCTCTAGTTCAAGCACCAATAACATTGGAGTTCTCTAAGGACAGTTGATCGAAAAGATAAGTGCACTTTGGTGACATAGGTGGCCAAGTCAATTCTTTTAAATCTCTCCGCATGCACCACCATATTTTTGAAACCAGAGTGTTACAATTCACCCCCACTAACAGACCGCAACGTCCTCGTTGCACACTAAGACCGTCACTCCGACGGTGTGAGCCCTCTTGACTCCACACTCATCAGGGTTCAGCTCTGATACCACTTATAACGCCCCGACCGTCACTTCTCTTAGTAGGCCCCATGTCTCCTCTCTGCTTGTGGGCCCACCCGTGTATGACTGCCGGTCTGCTACGTCCGAGAGGCTTGAAAGACTTGTTTATCGACCCTACAAATCACCACATGATCTTTACCTTTGTTTTGTCCTCACTCACACAGTTCCGACAATCACTTCCCGAAAAATCACCCATCCTGAAATTGTTCCAGTTCAAGCACCCTTAACTTTGGAGTTCTCTCAGGACAGTTGACCGAAAAGATAAGTGCACTTTGGTAACATAGATGGCCAAGTCAATTCTTTTAAACCTCTTGGCATGCACCACCATATTCCTGAAACTGGGGTATTACAAGAGAGTTGACTATTTGGAATATTTTGTTTATGATATAGTTGAACCTCATGGAAGTTGCTTACGCACCCATGTAAAAGGATCAATCATTCAAAATTCATACTAAAAAAAGTTTTCTAGGTTTTCGTGTGAGAGATTTCATCCAAAGAGATGCTTCTCTCTTTATATGAACATGTAGTCAGTTTCGAGATATGTACAACTTCCTTATTTATCGAACATAGATATGTATCTTTTCCTCTTTCTTGGATTCTTAACTTATCATCTTAGGCTCCGATTGGTGACAAAAAAAAAGAACAATAGGAACAAGAAAAAAAAGGAATGAAAAGGAACAAAAAGGAAAGGAAAATGATCAAAACCAGGAACCAAATGAACATAAGAACTGAACAAATGATTATGGTAAATGGTAACCAAAAAATTGAAAAAATATTTAACATAATAATTATTATAAATTATATATTGTATTTAGTTTATAAATTTTATTTAAAATTAATGTTTTATATAAATTTAAAACGAAATATAGTCAAATATTTTATTTTAAAATAATATAAATTTCACTTGAAAGCATTTATTTATTTATTTTAGTATAAATACTAATTTAAAACAAAGTCATAACATTCATTTAAATTAAAGTTTTGATAAAATTTTATTTATACATAAATATATAATAAAAATATAGGAATTATTTATGTATAGAAATGTAAATATTATCAAAAAAACTATTTTAAAATTATTTAAAAATTAAAAAACGAATTTTAAATTTTTGTTCCTTGTCGTTCCTCTACAATTTTGGGGAGGAACAATTTTGTTCTATCATTCTTTTTTTTTTGAGGAATGAAGAGGAAAAATGTATGACCCACATGTCTGAAAATGGAACAAAAATTCCTTATAAATGGTAAAAAAAAATGAGGAACAAAAAGAACATGACATTCCTACTCATTCTTTTCCTCAAAATAAAGGAAAATCTTCTTAACTTATCATAAGACTCATAACTGAAAATAAAGTCTTCTCTATATTAGACAAAAGGAGTTATAACTGAAAAACAAAATCTGTTCTATATTGATAAAATCTAATATTTTCAATAAATTAAAAATAAAACTGTTTAAATAAAGTAATGCCCAAATCCCAATAGGATACTATAGCTCTGATTTTATTATTTTCAAAATCTGTGAATTTATTACAATAATTGTATTTGTGAAAAGTAATTGTATTTGTGAAAAAATAGACTTTGTATCTTGGATCATTGAATGAGTGTCATAATTAAAAATAAAAAATCTAGATATATACAAAATCTGAAATTTAAAGTACTTTAAAAAAAAATTGTTTTTCCATCCCATATATAAATGGACTCAAGACTAGCTAATTCTCTCACAATCCATACTCATCAAGCATCCAAATACAAACATTGTTTAGCTATGACCAACATTTACTTTAGGACCGCTTTTCTTCTCTCCCTCTTGTTGTCCTTCTCTCGTAAGTAAATGTGAATTTTCATTGGTAATTCATAAATTGGTGAAAGCGGTTCCAAGATTTTGCATAATTTAACCAATTATACAAATTGTGGAATTGTAATTTATATTTAGCCGTTTGTGATCGATTTTGTCGTTTCTAAGTTAAATTCAAATGATTTTTTGCATCATCTATGTTTCCATTATATTCATGAACTTAAATGCTTTGGGATTATTCTATGTTACGATGTTACCAACCTTATACAAATTTGACATTTTTCTTTTTTCTTTAAATAAATTGAAGATCAGCATAATAATCGAGGCCAGGGGAGGCAAAGGATGTATAGGCATATGTTATAGATCTCCTACTCCTTCTCCTTCGACGATAGATTCAGAAGAAGGAACCAACAAAGAATGCATGGACCATAAAGGAGTTGGTAGCAAATGTTCTCCTAATCCTTCCCCTTCAGTGATAGATTCAGAAGAAGGAGTCTACCAAGAATATTGGGACATTGAAGAACATGAAAGCAAATGTCATTGCAAGTGTCCTAAACATAAACCTCCTACTCCTTCACCTTCAATGATAGATTTAGATGAAGAAGTCAACCAAGAATATATGGACATTGAAGAACATAACAGCAAATGTCATTGCAAGTGTCATAAACATAAACCTCCTACTCCTTCACCTTCAATGATAGATTCAGAAGAAGAAGTCAACCAAGAATATTGGAACATTGAAGAACATGAAAGCAAATGTCATTGCAAGTGTCCTAAACATAAACCTCCTACTCCTTCACCTTCAATGATAGATTTAGATGAAGAAGTCAACCAAGAATATATGGACATTGAAGAACATAACAGCAAATGTCATTGCAAGTGTCATAAACATAAACCTCCTACTCCTTCACCTTCAATGATAGATTCAGAAGAAGAAGTCAACCAAGAATATTGGGACGTTGAAGAACATAAAAGCAAGTGTCATTGCAAGTGTCCTAAACATAAACCTCCTACTCCTTCACCTTCAATGACAGATTCAGAAGAAGCTAAAGCTCCTACCCCCATTGAAAAACGTAAAAGAAAATGTCATTGCAAATGTCATAAAGCCAAAGCTCCTACTCCCATAAATGAATACTATATTTAAAATAGATGTAAAAATATATTTCTTCATTAATTAATATCAATAAAAAGGATCAATTCTCTATTTTTGTTTGATAGTGATAGAATCAATTTATAAATGACAATGCTTAATCTTATAACATTAAACAACCGAATTTTGGTTTAAACCCATGACAAACCGTTCCTCCTCTGATTTTGGTGCCATCAACTTCCGGATCACATGTCATGAAATAAAGAGTACAGTACTACACCAAACGCGCAAAAATCAGTACCAACGAAGCAGTAATGCAAAATCTACAAAATTACATATCTATTTTGAAAGAATCGATTTCACATATAAAACTCTAGATCAACGGAAACTTAACTAGAAGAGAAAACGAAAGGTGTGTACTTGACGAAGGACTTTCTCCTGATAGGAGGTTTATCAAAAGAATCATGAACATCTAGAAACTCAAAGCGTAATTAATAGCTTTGTTACCGCCATTAAAGTAGCGAGCATTAGCGATTTTTGTGAAGCTATCGTTCTTGTATTCGTGATTATTGGAACCGTCAGCTGCTCTGATTAGGAATGTCAATTGGGCTGTTCAGGTCCAAATGAGTCTGTCCAAATGGGACCAAGACCATATAGAACCATGATAGTATAAACCCAAATAGGACCGTGTCTAACTAAGACCAACCCCAAATAAGACCATGACCAACTGGACAGTCCATGGGACCCAAATAATATGATTTTCTATTTCCCGCCAAAACCACAAAAGCACATTTTCTCTCAAAATCGAAGAATTGCATTCTTCCGCCAAATCGTAAAATCACATTTTTCCGCCAAAACTGTAAAAATATTTTTTGGAGTGAAAATGTCAGTGTAAATCCTAATTTTTAAAGAAATAAAGAAAAAGAAAATTCTCCAAATTAGTAACCCTAATTTTTAAGGCTTATTGGACGGCCATGTCCAGATGGGTTCGGCTCATTTGTTTATGGACTAAATGGGTTTCTAGCCCATATTGACAGTTTAGAATTTGGGCATGACCAAATCCGGACCATTAAAATTTGGACTGGTCTTACCCATGGTCACGAAGCCCATTTGACATCTCTAGCTCCGATCAAGCTTCCGAGCAAGAAGAACAACGCAATATCCCTAACCCTAGCCACATTTTTCCCATTCTTGTTCAGGTGCTCACTCGCTTCATCTCTCTCACTCACTCAGAGATAGTCGTTTCTGTACCGTTACGTTTACGTACACATACTCTCCAAGCTATAAAAAACACGGACCAACGGCTAAGTTGTTGTATAATGGGCCATTAGGCCCAAATATTTCATTCCTTACTTTTTGTGTTATCCGCAGACTAATTAATTACAAAGGTTAATTATATACTATTTTGGTTGGCTAAGCTAAGAAGATTCGCTCTCTTAGCAAAAGCAAATGATAGAAACCGAAAGCTAAATTTTCTTAGTCCAAATCCATTAAATCACTCACGTTTTACCACAAATTCACATATTCATAATGCCCATCAATTAAATTGTGATAATAATTGTTACTCCATCCAACAACTACTGTCAAATTTTTTTCTTAACTAACAATTACTATCACAACATTTTTTTCCTTCTAAGTTGGAATCTATACTAGTTATATGCATGTGCCGAGAGCAGGCCTAGGACTAGCCTAAAATATTCGTGACTTGGTTGTGTAATTCAATAAGAAACATATGTTGACACTTATTAGCAACTAATGTCGACACTCACTTTGATTGAGAGAGTCTTCAAGTCTCTTCCTCTTATATATAAGAGTAATAAGACGAAGACAATCTTATCTGTTCCTCACTTACAAACTTCCACATAAACAAAGAAAGAGATGACTAAATCTCCTGTCAGTTTCTCTGCAGCCATTGCCGTCTTCCTCCTCTCCATCTCCTATTTTCCCGGAGCTTTGTCTGAATTCGACGAAGAGTGAAAACCCGAATCTGCCAACACATGTACTGACAAAACCAGAGCATTTGATCTCAAACTCATAGCAATCTTCTCAATCCTCACCACTAGCCTTATAGGTGTTTGCCTCCCGTTCTTCGCTCGTTCTGTTTCCGCTTTCCAACCCGAGAAATCGCTCTTCTTTATCGTCAAATCCTTCGCCTCTGGTTTCATCCACGTTTTGCCTGATTCCTTCGAAATGCTCTTATCTCATTGTCTCAACGATGACCCCTGGCACAAGTTTCCTTTCACCGGCTTTGTAGCCATGATGTCTGCAGTGGTTACGCTCATGGTTCACTCTATTACCACCAGCGTCTTCAGTAGGTCCAGTAGGAATGACTGAATGAGCCATGTGCTGATGTGGCATCCGCTGACACACTTGACCAAGAGATGGGGCGCCTGCAAGCTCACGCGCATCATGGTCATGGTCTTAATCTTAGCGATGACAAGGAGCTTGGTTCTAGTTTACAGTTTCTCTGATATCGTGTTATTGCTATCGTTAGTATACAAAAATCAAACTCTTAACTTGATTCCAATAAATATTTTTAACAAGAGGAAAATGAAAATTTGTTATAACTGCTATAATCATATATCTAGTTGCATATATACATATATCTTATTTCTTTTATATATATGCAAACAATTACATCTCATCATGAATTTCACTAAAGTTCTCCACATTTTACAAAAAGATTATAGGTTCTCCCCTAGGGTTAGATTATTGAATCGGTTTTTTTTTTTTTTGGAAGTTCAAGCTCGAGGGTCTTATGTTTCCCAGAGACGGGACTCATACCGGGTTAAATTCATGGCCTTCGGAGAAGAGATCCCTCCCACTCGGTTTCTTTTCAATTACCCTGTTTTTTGTTTGAAACGAATCAGTTCAACCAAATTGGAAATCTTTATTTTGAATGCAGAAAATTTAGAAACTATATTGGATCACTCCAACATATTCACCATTTAGTACCTTTATATACTGATTTAATAATTGACTGAATGACTGATATTGAGAGGAATAAATGGATTAGGTATTGGAGCTAGGAATATTGGTGCACTCGAATCGGACTATCCGTAGGGGCCACTAACAATACTTGCACCATCAAAGGCCTCATTGCTGCTCTTTGTTTCCACCAAATGTTCGAAGCCATGGGACTCGGTGGCTGCATCCTCCAGGTCATCTAAACCAGTTTCAATTCGATTTTGTTTCTCCAAAGTTTGTGTTTCTGGAATAAATTGACTCATGAGATGTCTTTGAGTGGTAACGCAGAAATAGGATAACTACTATAGTTACTAAATTAATTAGTAATACATAAGATGAGAGTTTGTGAACAACTGCAGGCAAAGTACGGGCAGGTGAAAAAGGCGGTAATGGCCTTCTTTTTTGCGGTCACAATGCCTTCCGGGGTGGTTTTAGGAATGGCTTTATCTAAAACGTACAAAGAGAATAGCCCTAACTCACTTATAACGGTGGGACTGCTCAACGCTTCTTCAGGTGGACTACTCATATACACGGCTTTAGTGGACCTTATCGCGGCAGATTTTATGGGTCAAAAGATGCAGCAGAGCATTAAGCTTCAGATGAAGTCATATGCCGCTGTTTTGCTTGGTGCCGGTGGCATGGCCGTCTTAGCTAAGTGGACTTGATGATGTACCTTTGACTCTTTATTTTCTTCTCTTTTGTACATCTACTAGTGGATTTGTGAGATCTATGTCAATGAGATAATCTGATCCAAGCTCTAATAACCGGTTATTTAATACTCCCTCAGTCCCAACTCCCAAGTCTAGACTTCTTTTTCTTGTTTCATTTTATTAGATTTTTTGCAAATATTTATGCATAATTTATAATTATTTAGTATATTATGACCATTTGTATTCTAAAGGTTATTTCTATTTATTATTTTCTTAAAAAGAAATATTGAATAATATATTCATGTAAAAATAAAAAAAATCTGATAATATGGGACAAATAAAAAAAATCTGATCATTACTTAAGTTATTGATAGAATGATTTTTTTGGTTGAAAAATGCAAAAAAATTGTTATGATGGTACTAACAACAGTGATGTAAAGTAAAATTTATGAGTAATACTTGGAAGAAAAAAGTTTGTTATATATAAATAATATTTATAAGTATATATATTTTATATCAAGTAATTTTTTCTGTTTTTTTTTTAATACAAAAAGCAAAAACGAAAGAAAGAAAAAAGCAGTTTGAAAAACTGTAGTAATTTTATTTGTGGAAGATATACTCCCTATTTTGGATCATCGAGTCATAACTGATAATAAAGTCTGCTCTATATATATAGACAAAATCTAATATGAAATATAGACAAAATCCGAAATTTCATAATAATAAGTGTCATACTAATAAAAATATAGACAAAATCTGAAACTTAAAGTACATTCCAAATGTTTGACAAAAAAAAAAGTACATTCCAAATAAAGTTAAAAAGCTGTTTTTTTTCATCCCATGTATAAATAAAAGCAAGACTAGCTAGCTCTCTCACAAAACCAAACTCATCAAGCATTCCAATACAAAAACATTGTTTAGCTATGGCCAACCAATACTTTAGGATCGCTTTTCTTCTCTCCCTCTTCTTGTCCCTCTCTTGTAAGTAAATGTGAATTTTGATGCAAATTCATAAAATGGTGAAGTTGTTCAATTTTTTTTGCATATTTAACCAATTATACAAACTGTGTGGAATTGTAATTTATGTTTAGTAGTTTGTGCTAAATTCTGCCGTTTTAGAAACAAAGCAAAAAATCACATGTTCTAAGTTAAACTTAAGCTATTTTGCACTTAATCTATGTTTCTATTATATTTTTGGATTAAAAAAAAACATTTGGGACTTTTCTTGTATTACGGATCATATATGTGATTAAAATGTTTCTAGTTTTTGAAAACATATAATATACTAATTTGACGTTTTTGTTTTTCTTAAAATAAATTGAAGATCAAAGCATAAGAATCGAGGCTAGGGAAGGCAAAGGATGTATAGGCAAATGTTACAGATCTCCTACTCCTTCCCCGTCGATGATAGATTCAGAAGAAAAAGCCAACAAAGAACAAAACAACCTTAAAAGACTTACGGTATCCCCTATCGCTTCTGCCTCGGTATCTCCTATCGCTTCTCCTTCGGTGAAACTTACGCCTCCTTACGCTTCTCCTTCGGTGAGACTTACGGGCACAACTCCCAACGCTTCCCCTTCGGTGAGACTTTCAGGGACAACTCCTAACGCTTCCTCGAGACTTGCAGGGACAACTCCCAACGCTTCCCCTTCGCTTACGCCTCCTAACCCTTCCCCTTCGGTGAGACTTGCAGGGACAACTCCTAACGCTTCCCCAAGACTTGCAGGGACAACTCCCAACGCTTCCCCTTCGCTTACGCCTCCTAACCCTTCCCCTTCGGTTAGACTTGCAGGGACAACTCCTAACGCTTCCCCGAGACTTGCAGGGACAACTCCCAACGCTTCCCCTTCGCTTACGCCTCCCAACGCTTCCCCTTCAGTGAGACTTTCAGGGACAACTCCTAACGCTTCCCCGAGACTTGCAGGGACAACTCCCAACGCTTCCCCTTCGCTTACGCTTCCTAACCCTTCCCCTTCGGTGAGACTTGCAGGGACAACTCCCAACGCTTCCCCTCCGCTTACGCCTCCTAACCCCTCCCCTTCGGTGAGACTTGCAGGGACAACTCCTAACGCTTCTCCGAGACTTGCAGGGACAACTCCCAACGCTTCCCCTTCGCTTACGCCTCCTAACCCTTCCCCTTCGGTGAGACTTACCCCTCCAAATGCTTCACCCTCGCTTACGCCTCCTAACCCTTCCCCTTCGGTGAGACTTGCGGGGACAACTCCCAACGCTTCCCCTTCCCTTACGCCTCCTAACCCTTCCCCTTCGGTGAGACTCACTCCTCCAAATGCTTCACCCTCGCTTACGCCTCCTAACCCTTCCCCTTCAGTAGTCTCTCCGAATGCTTCCCCCTCCTTCCATACATGAATATTATGTTCTAAACTAGATGTAACCCTGAAATCTGTATGTTTTGTGTTATAATTAGTTTACATTAATAAAAAGGATCAAATAAATCTTTGTTTTGGTTTTAAAGTGATGAAATCAATTTCTATATGACGTTGCTTAATCGTATAACATTAGATCTTTAATTTTTTTTGAAATTTATGACCTACCCAAGAATATGGATCAATATATACTGTCTTCAAATCTAGTATTAATTAATTACACTATAATATTTTTTCTAAAAATATATATACAACATGAATCTTCAAGATTTTTTGGTCATCACTTAAACTATACACTACCAAAAAAACTGTGATAACAGCTCCGCATTTTTCTAAGCTCATTAATAAATGAGTCCTCTTATTTTGTATGGTACGTCTGTAAATACAATTGTTAATATAGCGAGCAAATGAAATGACTTTTATATATATATATATGGGTATTCAAGCTTATACTTGATCATACGCATATCTCCACATCTAGAAGGTCACAGCAATGGTCAACTGACGAAAGAGAATTCTCATTTGTGACTAACATTAAATTCATATGATTATGAAGGACAAGATCTTGCAATGCGACATAAACTCCGAGTGCCACATCCTACTTACTTGTCAGAGAGGTCTGACATATTGCGACAATGGAAATTGCAAGTGTCTTACGTTACAAGCGATGGATACAAATAGAGTCGACGTGAATCACATAGGGAATGTAACACACACCTTGACCGCCATAGCATGCGTAGTTGTGACAAAGGTCGAAGCTATTGTGACAGCGGAATTTGCAAGTGTTTAACGTTACAAGCTATGAATACAAAAGGAATTGATGTGAATCATGGAGGGATATGTGACACATACCTTGAGTGTGGAAGCATGCTATGTTTTGATTATCGTCGGGCGTGTTGCGTAAATGGAAAATGCGTGTGTCGCAAACAGGGCCAATTTGTGCCCAACTGCCCAAAATAAATTATGTGAAAATTATCTTTGTAACCAACTCAATGCACCCTAGTTATGTTCTATCATGCCTCCAATATTTAATTTGATGAAATAAGTTATTAAGTACTTTGTATCGATAGACAGCCTTCTAATAAAATTAGATGCTTAAAAATAAAATAAAGTCTTATTTCATCAATTCCTTATAAACCATTTGTTATATATATATATCAAACTTTTGTTTTAGAATGTGTGTTCTTTCTCATTTTATCATCTTATTATATCATGTCTTTGTCTTTTTAAGTATAAAATGAATGATAAAACATACTTAGAGATTGAAATGGATCGATGGAATTTTTGATTTAGGTCCATGGATTCAGATATGTTAAATTTAAGGTTAAGCTATCCAAATCCTGAATTCGATATGTGATCTTCAAAAATCTTAAAACTCGAATACATTATCAATGTTTTCGTCGAGGATGGTTTTTACCGGTTCGCCGGTTTTCATTGGTTTTAAGACTTCATATATTCAACTCGGGTTTTCCATGATAAACATGACCATGCAAGGGTATCATTCGCGGTACGATGGATTCAAACCGGTCGATCCGTTTCGGTTTACAGTTTTTATAAATCAATGATAGTTGTACGTGTCAAATTGAGCACTTAACTAACCAGAGTGCTTAATTGAAAGAGATAGAATTGCGATAAATGCTTTTTTATTGAATTCAAGAACAAGAGAATCAATTACAAAGAGATCGTCCTTGCGTTGATAGCGCTTTAGGATTTTTCTCTGAGAGTTGAATGTCTTGTGCCTATAACTACATGAACAAAACTAAAATTTGAATTTTCTATATGAACAATCAAAATCTGGTCAAAACCATCAAATCGACTAATGCTATTACTATTCCGTTAACTATATGCTGATTAGGACGCCACGTCAAAGCTGTAAAGGACTACAATGCAAAACGGCGTCGTTTTATCATTAAAAGAATAAATTATTACAGTATATCTGGGAATTAAACTTGCGATCTCTGGCCTATTTCTGAGAGTTTAATACCAATTGAGCCAAATTAGAAATTATTACGCTATAATACTAATGTACATACATATAAAGTTCAGGAGTAGAAACTCTAACGTAAAGGGGACAAATTACAAATTGTTGCTTCGCCTTCTTCTTCAACCTTTGAATCGTTTGAGTATGACCTGATCCGACTCGATCCAACCCGGTTTGAATCCATTTAATTCAACATTTATATCGTTAGCCACCAAAAACTATGTCTCTTCTCCTCTATTGATCGGGGAGATTATAAGTGGCGTTGTGAGTTAGTAAATTCCGTCGGAGGAGGCGGAGGAAGAGCAAGAGCAATTGGTCGGAACCACGACTAATTCACATGTGCGGATTGTGGTGGTGATGGTGTGGAACTCGCTGGCGAGCTGGTGGTTATTAGCGTAAGGTTGTCGACGGTAAGAGAAATCGTCTGGGAAGTCCCCTTTTGACAAACTCTAACCCCATATCTCCCCACTAAAAACAGAATATAAATTGTATTTAATTTTAAATCGAAAATGCAGGAAGTTACAATATTACCCTAGCCAAAATTCTAAAACTACACATTAAACCTGGGTTTTATCCACCCAACCAAACTGATTTCGGATCTAACCCGAAAACCCACGAACCCTAACTCCTCTCAACGAGCCAACTCCTCTCAACGAGCCAACTCCTCTCCGTTTTCTGCGTTTTCGTTTTCTCTCCTCTTTCCACGACATGGATTCTCATTCAATTCGTCTTCAATAGTTAAGAAATTCAAAAGAGACAACCGTTATCTCCACGATTTCTCGATTTCAACTTCATATATCTCTCGATTTCGTTGCCAATTCTCTCCCTTTAAATCTCCGTTTTATCTTCGAGAAATCCTTGTTGTCGATTATGGCTGGGAGAAAGAGGAAGAGAGGAACAGATACTCCGGATCGAAGAAAAGAAGTAGGGGAAGAAGATGGAGGAGCAACGAGTTTGCAGCCATCCCCGACGGAGTTAAAGAAGCCAATTGAGGGAGGAGAAGGAGTTGAAGAAGAAATTCCGACGTTAAGTCCAGTTGTCGAGGCAGAGGAAGAAGAGAATGAGGAAGAAGAGTTTGAGAATGAGAAAGAAGAGAACGAAGGAGGTCAAGGGAATGACGAAGACGAAGGAGAGACTAGTGGTAGTAGTAGAACCTTGTCGGACACCTCCTCCGATGAGAGTATCGAGGATGAGATAGCGTGGAGATGGTAAGTAGTTGGGTTCGAAATGTGAATTTTGGATTTTAAGTAATAATGGTTGAATAATACAATTGTGATTTCTGAGTAATACTGGTAGAATTGGGAAATAATATTTTGATATCTGGGTAACACTAGTAGAACTAGAGAATACTATTGTTATGTCTAGGTAAAACTGGTAATACTACGGTATAACAGTCATTCAGTAATACTGAGTAACACTATTGTATAACTGTGTTCAATTGCATGAGTCTGCTGTCCCACTAGCTGGTCTTTCAGACCCACTAGTTGGTCCTTCGGATCCACTTGCCAAGGATGGTAATGGTGGTTTGGGTGCGATAGGAAAGGAAGAACCAACTCAGAAAGAAGTCCAAGCCAATTAGATTTGGCTTATTGTGTTTGGTATGGACATTGTAAGTTTATGCAGACTTTTCGGGGGTCGATTAGGTCTTTAAATGGGTAGCAAATGGATTTTAGTAACTAAATCGTAGTGAATTATAGTTTTGAATCTGAAACCATTCAATTTGAGTTCTTGTCGGATAGTAGAACTGGTCGAACTAGGTAGAAATGAATCTGAAACTATTGAAACATATATATGTAGTATGCCTAGTTACACTAGTATTATCCATATATATATATAGTATGACTAGTTACACTAGTATTATCCATATATATATATAGTATGACTAGTTACACTAGTATTACTACAAATGTAGTAGAACTAGTAAAACTAGTATTACTGACAGAGTTTTTGTATTGTTTTGGCAGGATACAATGAGGGAGAACGTGATCATATATTTCAAATGCCAAGGTCGCATGTATAGCTTGATGATGAAGACATCATGGAAGAATATAACTCTCTCTATGTTAGAAGCTTACCCAAAATCGAATGTTCGAAATGACTGGAGAAGATGCTACGTCCATGGAGTCATATTTTCTGAGAGCGTTGTATGATATGAAATATTTTGGGTTGTAATGTTTCTAATCTGTGTTCATTGTTTACATCCCACATGAAATTGATAGTATCATGGTAGCTCGAGGTGAAGAAGAATATACCTTCTTTACTATATCTTTGTCTTATAGTTATTGTTTAGATTTGTACAATTGGTAATACTAGGTAAACCTATGTTGGTTTTGTTTTTTTTTTATTTATACTACTGGTATTACTAGGTAAAACTATGTGCACCGTCAAATTTACACATGTGTGAGTCAAATTTACACATGTGCGCCGTCAAATTTGGGAGAAAACCCAAAAAAATGGAAAAATTTCAATTTTGGGATATGTGGGGCCCATCTTATTCACGTGTGCGCCGTCATTTGTACACGTGGCGCCGTCATTTGTACACATGGCGCCGTCAAATATACACAGTTTTTCCAAGTTTACAAGTTGTACTCGCTTACACACAGTTGGACTTTTGGGGTTTTTCTGTATAATTAGTTATTCTTGGATTAATATTAATTTTTATTAGTTGTACACCTAATTTTATGTATATGTGGTAAATTCCAAACATATTCATTCAATAATATTTGTAAAATGTTGATTTTTCAGACTTTCGACATTCACCATGGATATTCAAAAGAAAGACATCCTTAAAGTATAAGAACTTTCATGTAGAAAGTTCAAATGTGTAAGATTTTTGAAAATTTTATTTAACAAATTGTGATTACAGACCACTAATTTGATTATGTAACACTAAGTTGTCTATTTCATTACAACAAGCATTATGATATAATTTTGAATTTATGAAGATTTGTTAATTTCTTCGTAGTTATACCAAATCAAGTTTAACCAAGTTTTACAAAATCAAAGACATACATAGTTGTACCATTACGAAACCAAGTTTTACAAAACCAGAGAATACATAAAAACACGAAATCAAAGACATACATAGTTGTACCATTACGAAACCACGTTTTACCAAGTTTTACAAAACCAGAGAATACATCACGTGATCCAATCTTAGGATCTTGAGTATCATCAACCTCCATTATTGCCTCATTTGGTTCTGTTCCTTGTTCATCGCATTAGCACAAAACAATGGCAGCACTATCTCTCATTTCATCCTCATTTGAATCCAATTCCGCATAGTTCTTACCAACAGAACTTTTATTGAGGAGTTCCGCTCTCGACAGTTGCTCAGGCAATTCTGGTGGAGTGATGACGTCCACATTCAAAACATATCTACAGTTATTTTCACCTGAAGATATATAGACACCTACATCCTCATCATCACTAATGTAAATCTCTTCAATTGGTCCCAACAGCACTGCATTGTACCTCATTTGCAATTTGACCTTACTTTCATCTAATCCAACCTTCGTGCATATCCTACTTTCTAACATGGAGATAGTTATTTTCCCCCTGATGTATTCATCATCAAGCTATACATGCGACCTTTGCATTTAAAATATATGTTCACGTTCTCCATCATTGTATCCTGCAAAAACAATACAAAAACTCTGTCAGTTATACTAGTTGTACTAGTTGTACTACAATTCTGGGTAATACTAGTATAACTAGTCATACTACATGTAAATGGGTAATACTAGTGTAACTGGTGATACTACATATATATGGGTAACACTAGTGTAACTAGTCATACTACATACATCTGGGTAATACTAGTGTTACTAGTCATACTACGTATATATTTTTCAATAGATTCAGGTACATTTCTACCCAGTTCTACCAGTTGTACCAGTTGTACTTTCGCGACAAGAACTCAAATCGAATGGTTTCGGGTTCAAACCTACAATTCACTATGATTCAGTTTTTGTTATCCATTTCTTACCCATTTATATACCTATTCGACCCAGAAACTATGCATAAACTTTTTTTTTTTTTTTTTTTTTTTTTTTTTTTTTTTTTTTAAATAATTTACCATTTTATAAAAAGAAAATGGGCCATCCTTAAAAAAGGAGCAAGGCCTTGGGCTTTACAGAAACAGAAGATAGTTACAAAAAGGAGAAACGGAAAAAAACATCCATCACCGGAGGAGTGGATCGGAACCTGCTGACGACCGGAGGCAGGGATTTGAACGGTAGTACCAGCAAACACAACCCCCACAGCTTTGCGGCAAAGACACTGGATCAGATCCGTCGACGGAAGCGTTTGATTTCCATGTCCGGCTCCTTCCCGATGACCCACCTAACCCGCCACAGAAATCCCGGACCGCTTAAATCCCCGACAACCGGCTCTACCGGAGTTAGGTCCCGTACCTAGCAACCTAACCCACTGGGTTCTAACACCACTCCTCTAGATCAAGCGTCCTCCGCAACCCCGAGCAAGATCAAATCAATCCGGTCCGGCGGATGCTAACAACGCGACGGTTTACATCAGCTGATGGCTCAAATAGCCTCCATAAACCGGAACTCACGAGCGCCCTCTAGGAATCCAAAAAGATTCCGCAGTTAACCGCCAAAACAAACAGCGCAACCCTAAGTTCTCCCACCGACTTCCGCCGCGAACCGCAGCTACCGAATTGGAAGATGAGCCTCGAGAAGACACCTCCGTGAACCGCTAGCGTCCTTGAACTAGAGTTACACGACTTCGGCTCTTCTCTTCCACCAAAACGGAGCCACAGCCACATCAAATGGGAGAAACCACCACACCTCCAACTATGCATAAACTTCCAATGTGCATACCCAAACACAATTTGCTTAATTTCAAATCTAATTGGATTCAATCTCCTATATTTCTAAATCCAAAACTTCAATTTGAAGCTCTATGCAGCTCAAACAACATACCTTTTCTCTCTATCTCGACGCAGTTCGCCGGAGGAGAGGATACGGCTGCAATGGCGACTGAAATCGATTTTTCCGGCGAGGAGAGCTGGAGCTCGAGAGCGAGAAACGTTTTTTTTTTTTTTTTTCTGTTTTCGATTTTTTTTGTTTTCATTTCAGAAAATAATTAATTAAAATGAAAAAGAAAGAGTAAGGGTAAAATCGTCAGATCACATTTCATTAATTGAGAAGGGGATATGTAGATAAAAAAGGGATATAAGAGGTTTATGGTTTACAAAAGGGGAGTTGTGAGACATTTTCTCGATCTCCTTCACCACCCAAAGTTGTTTATTTGTATATATAAATTTATACTTCACCACCCAAAGTTGTTTATTTGTATATATAAATATATATGTTTGTTATTTGACTAAAACTCGTGGTAGCTAAACCGGTTTTAATTTGGCAACTCTAACATAGAGAATGTGTGTTCGATCCTTAGTGAGTTCGCATTGCTTTTTTTTAACGATAAAACGACGCCATTTTTTCCAGTAGTCGTTTACAGCTCTGACATGGCGTCCTAATCAGCATATACTTAACGGAACAGTAACAGCGTTAGTCGATTCGGTGGTCTTGACCGGATTTCGATTGTTCATGTAGGAAATTCAAATTTTAGTTGAGTTTATGTAGTTTTAGGTACGAGTCAAAGTTCTGTGCATAAATACGATAAAACAACTAAGTTCGGGGGGTAGGGGGATTTGGCCGTTTTCCCAGGGTTCTTGAGAGGCGAATTGTGGATCCCTTTCTTGGTGACAGCTCATTTCTCTTTATACTCTTCCTCCTAGGTCTTCGAATATGATTTCTTTCCATTTTTTCTATCCAAGATTTTCCTTCCTTTTCTCTTTCTCAATATTGCGTAATATCGAACGTATATTCGAGTTAATCTTTCCATTTTCCGTTAGGTCGATCTCGATCTCTCTATTCCACTTAATTGGGCCTTACCCCAAAATAAGTGGATATCCTTCATTGGATCGAATCCGATAAGATATTTCTAAAATTCGGTTTATTCTTGGTTCGAGTCGAATTAACCGGATGGTGTTAAATCACTCACCAACATTAATCTTAAGTAATATTGATAATATAGACTATAGAATTTTTTTTTTTCTTTTCTTTTCTTCAATAGATATGTTTTCTTAAATTGACATTTATGATGTAATTAGATCTTGGCTTCGTGGCTTGTAGTACTGATTAAAAAAACTTATAACCAATGCAACGCCGGTTCGATACTTCACAATTTAGGGTTGTTTTAAAAATTCACAAATTCTACATTTCGCCTCCTTTCTCGATCCTCTCAAAATCTCCACCACCAATGAAGCGACGACGCCGTAACTCCAAACTTAAATTCGAAGAATCCTCCGACCAATCACCGGCAACCACGGCGGAGTTCTCCTTCTCTCTCACCAAAATCGCCGTCAGTCAAATCTGCCAATCTATTGGATACAACGCCACCGATTCATCTGCTCTCAACACTCTAACCCTAACCACCACCAAGTTCTTACAATCCCTCGCCGAACTCGCATCGTCGTTCTCTAACACCGCTAATCGAACAGAGGTTAATCTCTTCGACATCGTCAACGGTCTCCAAGATATCGCTTTATCTACTTCCGATTGTTTCCCCGGCGGATCCACCGTGCACGATATTGAATCTCATTGCTTGATCAAATCAGCTGTTCTCCGTAACCTCTCCGATTTCGTTGCCTACGCTCCTGAAATTCCTTTTGCTAAGCCGTTACCGAGACGAGAAAGAGACGGATCGTTAGGAGGAGATTTGGATCAAGCGCCGGTGACTCGATCGGTGGAGGTGAAGTCTGTTCCAGCTTGGCTTCCTCCTTTCCCAGACGTTAGTGTCTACTCCGATCGTTGTTCAAAGGATAGATCTGATCACTTGTGGGAAAACTCTGATTCCGTTATTGGCCGTGAAATTTTGCCGGAGAGTTTGCAATCTAAAAGCGGAGGAAGATTACCTGTAAGGAGAGATAGAGTGAAATTCAAGATAGAACAACGAAATTGGCACAGTGGTGGTGATACGAGATTGGAGCGGTGGCGGGAGAATAACGACGGCGAATCTGGCGGTGGAGTTGATGTTAAGAAGAAAATTACACAAGGATACACTTACTGTGCCGGCGAGTGGCCGATTTAAGTATATTCTGGTGACGAGGAAAAAAAAAACATAAACGCGAGGGTTTTAGATGGATTCGAACCCGCGAGGCTTGAGGATTTGCCTGATTGGCCAATTGGTACTTACCGCACGAGCTGGTTCTCTGAATGGTTAAGTGCTCCAATTGTTTTTTTATAAAGCCAGTACTATAAAGATTTATTTCTTTCTATGGGATTGTTTTTAAATAGTGAAATAGAAAACATGGTGGAATTTTTGTTCGTTTGTCAAAAATATTGAACATGTTCGACTTTAGTTGAATTTTTCTAGTTGAGGTTAACTTGGTTAGTCAATGAACCATCACATAAGTGGACAATGGATTCGTCGCACACATAGAGGGTTTGTTCATGAATATGATGCTTAGAAACCAGATCGAGAACTCTTTGGATGTGTTATTTCTCAAAAATTGAGGAAAAATCATGTAATTGTTTGTTTCAATTTTCTAAAAATAATGCAAACTATAGGTTGGTGGATTAAAAATTATTGAAAAACAGAAATGTCATGTGTTTTTCTTTTCACCAAATTTCATGTATTTATATGAAAAAGCTTTTAAGCAACTTGACTCTAGTGTGGCATGGATAGACACATTTATGCAGTCTTTTTCTTAACATTATTTTTCATTAAGATCCAAATGAATCTCAACCGTCCATTCATAAGAGAAGTAATACAAAAGCTACACGTGGCAACCATCGAGTTTTGAGGTACACTGTTTCATTACCTCCCACTATGATTCATATATATATAACAAAAACAAGTCGCCTTCCTTCTTAGTAAAATTTACTGAAATTGCCACTGTTTTCGAGTTTGTTGGTTCTCCGATCTCGCCGGTGTCTTCTTCTCCGGTGGATATTGAAAACCTCCGGTAGTGTTTGACTGAGCTACGGTATGATTGTGTTCTTCATTTTCTTTTGGAATTAGTCGTTGTATGGAGTGAGTAATCCACTGGTTTTGACTTCATTTGTAGAAATCGAATTTGAAAATTTCTACAGAATATGCCGGTGGTTTCTCTAGCTAAGGTTGTTACTTCTCCGGCGGTAGCTGGAGATTTAACGGTTCGTGTTCCGTTCATTTATGGGAAACGACTCGTGACGAATCGTGTTTCTTTCGGGAAATTGAGCCGCCGGAGTTGTATAGGTCATTGCGTAAGAAGCGAATTGCAGAGTCCTCGTGTCTTAGGTTCCGTCACAGGTTTGAAACTCTGACGTTGTTTTTGCTTTGTTATCTGGGAAATTTGGTGATTGTTGTGTTGATGGTGGTTTGCATTTGAATAGATTTAGCGTTGGATAAATCTGTGGAGAATGGTCATCTTCCCAAAGGAGATTCATGGGCTGTACACAAATTTGGAGGAACTTGTGTGGGAAATTCTGAGAGGATAAAGGATGTTGCTGATGTTGTTGTTAAGGATGACTCTGAGAGGAAGTTGGTGGTTGTGTCAGCAATGGCGAAAGTCACTGATATGATGTATGATCTCATTCACAGAGCAGAGTCTCGGGATGATTCATATCTGTCTGCTTTGAGCGGTGTTCTTGAAAAGCACCGAGCAACGGCTGTTGACTTGCTTGATGGAGATGAACTCGCGAGTTTCTTGGCTCGGTTAAATGATGATATAAACAATCTCAAAGCAATGCTTCGTGCCATTTACATAGGTATTGTTTTTGTTTTCTCTTTTTCGATGCTAATTTCATATTGTTAGGAGGAGGTATCAAGTAGTTGAATTGGATTTGCTATATGTTCTTCTGAAATCTTTTTCCTCCTGTTATGAACTCTTCTATCTCTGCAGCTGGTCATGCAACAGAATCTTTCTCAGACTTCGTTGTGGGTCATGGAGAGTTGTGGTCTGCTCAGATATTAGCTGCTGTTGTGAGAAAGGTATGAAAAACTCGTATAAGGAAAGGTCTAGTCGTTCATTTCTTTCAAATTTCTCTTATGCTTGTGTCATTTTTGCTCATAGAGTGGATTGGACTGCACATGGATGGATGCAAGGGATGTGCTTGTTGTTAGTCCGACGAGTTCTAATCAAGTCGATCCTGACTTTGTAGAATCAGAAAAGAGACTGGAAAAATGGTTTTCTATGAACTCGGCAAAAGTCATTATTGCAACTGGCTTCATAGCCAGTACACCGCAGAATATTCCAACGACGCTCAAGAGGGATGGGAGCGACTTCTCTGCAGCTATAATGGGTGCTCTGTTTAGATCTCACCAACTCACAATCTGGACAGATGTTGATGGTGTGTACAGTGCAGATCCAAGGAAAGGTATGTGCAAGCCTACATTAATTGCCATATAGCTGGGACTATTTATTGAGCCATGACAGGCGTGTGTTCCTCAATCCTCAGTTTGTTTGTCTAACCTTATGCTAATGAATAAAGTTTCTATGCAGTTAGTGAAGCTGTTGTACTGAAAACTCTTTCTTATCAAGAGGCTTGGGAAATGGTAAATTTCCAACCTCTTGCACTTGTTTAAATGCCTAGTTTTCCAGAATCGTTGTTTACACCTAACATTCATGTTCATATGCCTGCGCAGTCTTACTTTGGGGCAAACGTTTTACATCCTCGGACCATTATTCCAGTGATGAAATATGACATCCCAATTGTAATAAGGAATATTTTCAACCTCTCTGCCCCTGGAACAATGATATGTCGGCAGATTGAAGATGAAGATGGCTATAAATTAGACGCTCCTGTCAAAGGGTTTGCGACGATTGACAATTTGGCTCTTGTAAATGTGGAAGGGTGAGCTGATAGTGGATATTGTGTTACACATGCGGCTGCTTATTGTATTTTTTATACAAACTTTGCATTCTCTTTATAGAACTGGAATGGCTGGTGTTCCTGGTACTGCCAGTGCCATTTTTTCTGCTGTCAAGGAAGTTGGAGCTAATGTTATTATGATCTCACAGGTTATTTAGTTCAGGTTTCTGATTTCTTTCATCGGTTATGTATTCACTTGTCAATGGTAAGTTCTTAACAAAATTATAAAAATGCAGGCTAGTAGCGAGCATTCTGTGTGCTTTGCTGTACCTGAGAAGGAAGTGAAAGCTGTTTCTGAAGCATTGAACTCACGATTTCGTCAAGCTTTGGCTGGTGGCCGCCTTTCCCAGGTGCCTTTATATCTCTCTTGTTCTCCGAAAGATATCAAATAGCTATTCTCTTAGCAATTCAACAGGATGCTTGTTTAGGTATCCATTATTTTTCTCAAACTATGGTTTCATTGTTTTCATTCAGATTGAAATCATCCCTAATTGTAGCATATTAGCAGCAGTTGGCCAGAAAATGGCGAGCACCCCTGGTGTTTCTGCCACTTTTTTCAATGCGTTAGCAAAGGTAAGCTAAGTGTAGTGTTTGCAAAGAAAATCAGAAACGGTTCATCATCCATTTCATATCCTTTTTTCTGCTAAGAAGCTCTGCTGATACATTGCCATACCTAAATAACTGCAGGCCAATATCAACATCCGTGCTATAGCTCAAGGTTGCTCCGAGTTCAATATTACAGTAGTCGTCAAGCGTGAAGATTGCATTAGGGCATTAAGAGCTGTGCACTCAAGATTTTATCTTTCGAGAACCACTTTGGCAGTGGGAATCATAGGACCGGGATTAATTGGTGGAACCTTACTTGATCAGATTAGAGATCAGGTGAGTATGTGATACTTACATGCGAGATTATAGTAAAATATGGATCAATGTTCAAGCTGCATCATCTTTAAATTTCCTTTCACAGGCGGCAGTGCTCAAAGAAGAATTTAAAATTGACTTGCGTGTTATAGGGATCACGGGCTCAAGTAAAATGTTGATGAGTGAATCGTAAGCCAACGAACTTGATACATTACTTTTTTTGGTGAACTTTCTACTGCTGTAATTTTTACACAGTCGTCATCTTTATAGGGGGATTGACTTATCAAGATGGAGAGAACTTATGAAAGAAGAGGGAGAAAAAGCTGACATGGAGAAGTTCACCCAATATGTGAAGGGAAATCATTTCATTCCAAACTCTGTTATGGTTGATTGTACGGCCGATGCTGATATCGCGAGCTGTTACTACGACTGGTTGCTACGAGGAATTCATGTGGTCACTCCAAACAAAAAGGCTAACTCTGGACCACTTGATCAGGTAAAGTCTTTGATATTTGCTTAAATGATTGTTGGATCGGGAGCTACAAATATGTTCATCTTGAGTATATATCCATTAAGATTCCGAGATTTATGAACAGAGAGTCTGATTGGTAACACTCTCCTGTAAATGCAGTATCTAAAGATCAGAGATCTTCAAAGAAAATCGTACACACATTACTTTTATGAAGCAACCGTTGGAGCTGGTCTTCCAATTATCAGCACATTACGTGGTCTCCTCGAAACAGGGGATAAAATACTGCGAATTGAGGGAATTTTCAGGTATCTCCTCTTCGGCTTGGTACCACAGCAATTTGTTCAGATAACACAACAACGGCCTTGCTTTGCACCTTCACACTAAAATTTTGCTTTGATGCCTTTCTGCAGTGGTACTTTAAGTTACCTCTTCAACAACTTTGTCGGCACCAGAAGCTTCAGTGAAGTTGTAGCAGAAGCAAAGCAAGCAGGTTTCACAGAACCAGATCCACGAGATGATCTATCTGGAACAGATGTTGCTAGAAAAGTAGGTTTTTTTTTCTGTCAACAAATCGAGTCAATGCACCTTGTAAATGATATTGAACCTTATCGTATCTGCTACTTCTGCAGGTAACAATCCTTGCTAGGGAATCAGGCTTAAAATTGGATCTTGAGGGCCTTCCAGTCCAGAATCTTGTGCCAAAGCCGCTACAAGTAAGTCTCTGTATAATCACACAATTAAATTCATCAACAATAAGGATAATCCTTTTGACATTTCTTATTCCCTTGTTGATCACAGGCTTGTGCATCAGCAGAAGAGTTCATGGAGAAGCTACCTCAGTTTGATGAAGAATTATCCAAACAAAGAGAAGAGGCTGAAGCAGCAGGAGAAGTAAGTAGTACCTCTTAGCAAAACTATTTTAACACCCAATGTGCCGCCTTGAAAAGAACTCATTTCAGATTTTGTTGTGTTGTCTTTCTTTAGGTCTTGAGATACGTAGGAGTTGTAGACGCAGTAGAGAAAAAGGGAACAGTCGAGTTGAAACGGTACAAAAAAGATCATCCGTTTGCTCAGCTCTCGGGCGCTGATAACATCATCGCTTTCACAACCAAACGGTACAAAGATCAGCCTCTAATTGTTCGTGGACCTGGTGCTGGTGCTCAAGTTACAGCCGGTGGAATCTTCAGTGACATTCTTCGCCTTGCATTCTATCTCGGGGCTCCGTCTTAAGGCACAATTGTTTCTTCTAGGAACAAATCTAATGATCAAACCTTGTTTCTACATGCTAGATCTGTAATTTGGATTCCAGAGATTTTGATTCTTATAGATGAAACCAAACGTCATGGTAATAAAACACTCTAGGAAAAAATTGAATAAAGGCTGTTGGTATCAACACAAGCACTGAAATGCTGTCTCCTGGCTCGAATTCATCTCATTTCATATGATTTTGACCCAACCGAAACAAAATTTAGCATCAGAAACATTTCTCAATCTATACTTTCGGCAAAAAACTTCTTCTACACCGTGAAGACTATAACCTGATATCCAATGCGGTTGAAACACTTTGTTTTGAAAATGGAACTATCTGAGATCCAATCAGTTTAACTTCATTTGTAGAGGATCTAATAGTACTTGTCAGGGTTTTCTTTGCTTTGAATGAGAGGGACACCATCTTCTCTCCATTTAATCCGCTCTTCGCAAATCGCAGCCACCACCTCGACATACAGTTTGTGTTCCTGAGCCCAAAATGGAAAAAAAGGAAGCAAATGAAATCTTCTGAACTGTGAAATGTAATGTTCAAAACTATTCTTTAGTAGTACCTCATGAAGAACCTTTTTAGCCAATTCTTCTGGTGTATCATTAGCAATCACACGGACTGCACTTTGAGCAAGTATCCGACCTGTATCGTACTCCTCATCGACAAAGTGAATTGTCGGACCTGAATATCTACGGAAATAAAAACCGTTGAATGTTTTCTTGCGCAAAAGAAAAGGAAACAAAAAAACTACACATCCGTAACATTGTATTACCTAGCTCCCGATTCTAGAACAGCTTTATGCACTCTTATACCATACAGACCTTTGCCTCCGAAAGCAGGAAGAAGAGCAGGATGAATATTTAGAATCCGTTTAGGAAATGCTTGGACAAGCTCGACTGGTATAAGTTTCAAATATCCAGCTAAAAGAACAAAGTCTACACCATATTTCCTGTTCATCAAGCAAATGTTAAGAGACATATAGTGAACTTTCAACAAAGTGTTAACACATTCACTTCAAGGGTAAAGATACAAAGAAAAATGGAGAGAGAGAGATGCTAACCTAAGTACATCTACAAGCTCTGAAGGAGAGAGTCCATCAAATGGTTCTCGTTTCGCTTTTGGGAATACTAAAACAGGAATTCCATTACTTCTTGCATACTCAGCACCTCCACAATCTAAATTGATGAACTTAAACAAGTAAGTATTGCAGGGTTTTCAAAAATACCAAAATCGAAACTCCGAATCAATTCACATTAAACAAAACAGAGCTATTCAATCATATATTAGCAGTTCTTTTCTGATTCATTAACTCTAAAAACCAAAACACACAGAAACTAGAATTGCAACTTAGAAGACCAAAATCAATAACTTGAAGAAGAAAGGTGAAACCTTTCTTATTAGTGACCAACAAAACAACATCACCATTAACAGAACCATCACTGCATCCCTCATGAATCTTCCTGAAATTTGAACCACCTCCCGAAACAAACACAGCAAGTTTCTTCCTTCTAGGCTCGTCTCTCGAACTATCGACCTCCGCTACTATCTTTGGAGCACACGAAACAGCTTTTACAAGCGGACCCATCTTCATCGCAAATCTGTCTGCAGGACTTGAGAAATAGAAAGAGAGAACATTCCGGGGAGGTGAGAACGGAGCAATCGAGGTTTCACGGGTCTTCACCGGGAATTTGAATTGACTGGAGAACAAAACCCGTGATTCCATCCCGACGGTCTAATCGGAGGTTTTTGTCGGAATAGGTGACTGCTCCTCGGAGACTGGTCTGTTTAAGGTTTAGAAGTTTTGCTTTAAAACACCCTGCTGTCTCATTAGAATTCAATCCTACTGCATGACGTTTTTATCTTACAAAAACAACAGAGCTAACCTGTGAGAGAGAGAGGAATCAAATCCATCACCCGTTATTCAATTTCCGGTTCAATCCGGCTATCTCCAATTAACTACGATATCACAGGGCCCATTGGCCCAACAAGGCCCAATTTAAACGAGGCGGTTCATGAACAAAAAAAAGATCTTCTTCTTCCTCTTCACTCCGATTTCTCCTACGGTCTCTTTCTCTCTCTGAGAAATCGAGAGACAAAAATATTTGTCACCTGAAATTTGTTCCCTGGAAAATCGTTCGTCTGGTGTTTCTTCGTCGCCTTCTTCTTCTCAGGTACACTTTTTCTTCTAACCCCTTTTGGCTCTGTGAATCGGTCATCTTTTTGTGCGTTGTTTTGTCATTTTCAATGCTTGAATTTGTATCAAGATTATGTTTTTTCGTAGCTGTACATTTCCAAGATTTTCTTAGAAACAAGAACAAAGAAATGGCTCTAGTACATTTTAGCTTTTATCGCCGATGGTACGGCTTATTACGGGAGCATTTTGCAAATCGTTGTAGATGTATGATTTTGTTTTTTTGAGGTTTCGAGATTGCTTTGATTGCTAGAAAAATCTGAACTTGTGTCATTGGCTTCGTTGTACAGAAACTAGGGATCCCATTGCTCCAAGTGGTGACGTTTGGTACAGATTCTGGTTCTGTTGTTTGTGGAGTGATAGAGAATGAGCTCTCAAGTCAGGAGAGATCGGAGAGAGAGGCAAAGATTCACTCCTCAAACTTCTCAGCAAACATGGGTTCCAAGAGGAACTTCCTCGACGTCGGTTGTTGTAAACGAGACTCCCTTTCCTTTCGATGCGAGTACAAATTTTGGAAGCCTTGATGCTGGTGCTAGACCCGGTCCTGTTTATCAGCAAAGGCAGCACTATGAGTCTGGCCCTCTGCTTAATAACCCGCACCAAAGGAGTTATGTCCCGGGTCCTCCTCCTTTTAACCGTCAAAGGAGGAATAATGCTTCGAGACCTGTGCCTGTTAACTGTCAGAGAGGTGGTTCTAAGGGTCGCTTGGTCCAGAATGTGAATGAGGGAACAAGGTTGGATAGAGAAAGGAGTGTGCATAAAGAAAATACTGTGTTGACAGACCCAAATCTGCCTCAACTTTTGCAAGAGATACAGGATAAGCTAATGAAGGGTTCTATAGAGTGTATGATTTGTTATGATATGGTTAGGCGGTCTGCTAATATCTGGTCTTGCTCCAGTTGTTACTCCATATTCCATCTGAATTGTATCAAGAAATGGGCTCGAGCGCCAACTTCGGTTGATTTGTTGGCGGATAAAAACCAAGGTAGTAATTGGAGATGTCCAGGTTGTCAGTTTGTTCAGTTGACATCGTCAAAGGATATACAGTATCGATGCTTTTGTGGAAAGAGGAAAGACCCACCTAGTGATCCATATTTGACTCCTCACTCTTGTGGAGATATATGTGGGAAGCCGCTGGAGAAAGAGTTTGCAACAGCTGCGATGGCTAACGAAAATACTTGTCCTCATGTTTGTGTATTGCAGTGTCATCCCGGTCCATGCCCTCCATGTAAGGCATTTGCCCCACCTCGTAACTGTCCTTGCGGTAAGAAGATGATCAGAACCAGATGCTCCGAAAGAAAATCTAATCATACTTGTGGGCAGAGTTGCGATAAGCTTCTTTATTGTGGCCGTCATCGATGTGAAAGGGCATGTCATGTGGGGCCTTGTGATCCTTGTCAGGTACAAGTCAATGCCTCCTGCTTTTGCAAGCAAACAGTGGAGAGTGTAATCTGTGGTGACATGAATGTGAAGGGAGAGGTGAAAGCAGAAGATGGCGTGTTTTCATGCAAATTGAACTGTAGAAAACAGCTTGAGTGTGGTAACCATTACTGTCGTGATGTTTGCCATCCTGGGTCTTGTGGGGACTGTGAGTTCCTGCCTAGTAGAATTAAGTCATGTTATTGTGGGAAAACGAGTTTGGAAGAGGAGAGGCGGAGTTGCCTTGATCCAATTCCTTCTTGCTCGAACATATGCAGCAAGCTTCTTCCATGTGGCCTGCATAACTGCAAAGAAATGTGCCATTCAGGTGGTTGTTCGCCTTGTTTAGTCCAAGTGAGCCAAAAATGTCGGTGCGGCTCAACATCTCGGACTGTGGAATGCTACAAGACAGTTTTAGAGACAGAGAAGTTCATTTGCGCTAAACCATGTGGCCGTAAGAAAAATTGTGGGAGGCATAGATGTAATGAGCGGTGCTGCCCTCTCCTGAACCATCCAAAGAATGATGATCTTTCAGGCGATTTTTTTGATCTCCACTTTTGCCATATACCTTGTGGAAAGAGGCTAAGGTGCGGACAGCATTCCTGTGAAACTCTCTGTCACACTGGTCATTGTCCTCCTTGCCTCGAGATGATTTTCACTGATCTTGCATGTGCTTGTGGGAAAACTTCGGTACCTCCTCCATTACCATGTGGAACGCCTGTCCCGAGTTGTCAGCTTCCTTGCTCGGTTCCTCAGCCTTGTGGCCATTCCGCTACACATGGTTGCCATTTTGGAGACTGCATGCCTTGTTCAGTACCCATGGAGAAGAAATGCATTGGTGGTCATGTGGTTCTCAGGAACATACCGTGTGGGTTAAAAGACATTAGATGTAACAAAATATGCGGAAAGACAAGGTGTTGTGGCATGCATGCTTGTGCCAGGGCGTGTCACCCTAAACCATGTGACAATGGTGGTAACGCATCTGTAACTGGTCTACGTGTTACTTGCGGTCAGACGTGTGGTGCTCCTAGAAGAGACTGCAGACACACTTGTGCAGCACTGTGCCATCCTTCTGCGCCTTGTCCTGATCAGAGATGTGAGTTTCCACTCAAAATTGCTTGTTCATGTGGTCGCATAACAGCTACCGTCCCTTGTGATGTCGGAGGAAGTGCTGGTGGTTTTAGCGGTGACTCTATCTATGAAACCTCCATTTTGCAGAAGCTTCAAGTGCCGCTCCAACCTGTCGAGTCAAATGGGAATAGGATTCCTCTTGGGCAGAGAAAGCTTACTTGTGATGAAGAGTGTGCTAAGGTGGAACGTAAGCGGGTTCTTCAAGATGCATTTGATATCACTCCTCCAAGTTTAGACGCTTTACATTTTGATGAGAATACTGCCATGACTGAGATCATTTCAGATCTTTATAGACGTGACCCCAAGTGGGTGCTAGCAGTTGAGGAGCGATGCAAGTTCTTGGTACTTGGAAAGGCCAGAGGTAGCACAAGTAGTTCCCTAAAGCTCCATATCTTCTGTACTATGGAAAAGGATAAAAGAGATGCAGTACGGTTGATAGCTGAGAGGTGGAAACTTGCTGTAAGCAATGCTGGGTGGGAGCCAAAACGCTTTGCAGTGGTTTACGTTACACAGAAGTCAAAACCCCCTACAAGGATCATTGGAGTCAAAGGTGTTGCCTCAGCAGGCGGGCCCCACGCAGCAGCCTTTGATCCACTGGTTGATATGGATCCTCGACTCGTGGTTTGTTTTTCTGATCTCCCAAGGGAAGCTAATATCAGTGCCTTGGTTCTGAGATTTGGAGGCGAATGCGAGCTTGTTTGGTTGAATGACAAGAATGCATTAGCCGTCTTCCACGATCCAGTTCGAGCAGCCACTGCCATGAGAAGACTTGAACACGGTTCTGTGTACCAAGGAGCGGTAGTTGTTGTACAGAACCAAGGACAATCTCCGTCTCTCAGTAACGCATGGGGAATACCGGGCAGCTCGGTTCAGAGAGGAAATCCATGGAATAAGGCTGTGATTAAGGAATCAGATGACTCTTGGGGAACAGAAGATTCTCCCATTGGAGGGTCTATTTTGAAATCAGCAAAGGATAACGCTTTGATCACTCCTTTAGTCAACCGTTGGAGCGTTCTCGAGTCAGATAAGACTGTTTCAGTGGAGCCGCTAGCTCAGACCGAAGGGACAAGTAGTTCGAAAGCTGCTGGTAAAGAACCGGAAGAGACCGCAGTGGTTGATGATTGGGAGAAAGTATGCGAATGAGTGGAAAAGATAAAACGCCAATGAAGTTTCTCTGTGAGTACTCAATTTTTTGCTTTTGACTATTGGACTAGTGGAGCTTCATTCACTTCTGGTGTTCTTTCACTTCGGAGCTCAAAAACAGAGGATCGTTTATTTAGATTGGTCAACTTCTTTTGAAGGTTTTTATGTTTTCAAAACTTTTCTCGAAACCGCAGATTATGTTGAAATTTTACTCATATGAGGAGACTCGCTGAATCAAAAAAAGGAGTCTTGGTTGGGTTAGCCTAGTAGTGAATATTGATTACTTTTGTGGAAGAGACCAATTTCGACTGCAACAAAGCTTTTTTCGTTACTGTTGTCATTGTGTGAAATTTTAATATTACATCAAACCACAGGACGAACTTAATCTACACAGATGGCCAAAGGAATAAAAAAAAAAATAGGTTTGACCTTTGAAAGTGACTTGAGATTCAATAGTTAAGAGAATCAAGAAGAGTGTCAAGTGGTTTTAAGAAACATAACTTTGTTTGATTCTTATTCAGATTAAGAGCAACAAGTTGTGGATATATGCTTTGCCTTTCGTTGGCCATTCAAGCATTTTTTATAACTTTGTCTCTCCAACTAAAGAAAAGTCAGGTTTTTGGGTAAAATTCTTATTTCTCCTTCTTCTGTCACAATATTTTCTTTGTTTTTCGACATGAGAAAATAAGTCTATATAAAACCCATTTCGAGAGATTTGGTATTGTTGCTTTTAGTGTAAAAAGGAAAAAAAAGAAATCAGAAAATGTCTTCACAAAAGAGTTCGCACCATAAGGCAGACTCCAAAATGGAACAAGATGTGAGTTTCTTTGTTTCTTTTCTTTGCTCTTGAAGATAATTTGCGACATCTTTTTAATATGAAATAACTAAACTGTGATTATAAATGTTTATCTCGCGTTTGTCATTTTTATTGTTAAAATGGGCAGAGCAATAGAAAAGCATGGATTTTACAACCGAGTGGTCTTAACTTTGTCTGGGGAGGTGACTCGAGATATTGGGTTATCCCTAAAGAACCAAGGTGCCTTCCGATTCATTTCGACTTAACCGATAAACCAAACTTTGGCTTACTCATACCAAAATTCTTAAACCGATTCATTTGATTGTTGGTTTTAGGATGCCTGCTGAGCTGAAGATGGTGAGTTGGTTAGAAGTAACCGGTTGTTTCGACAAGATTGAACCCGGGAAAACATACCGAATCGGTTTTAACATCTCGTTTAAACCGGATGCGACCGGTTGGGATGAAGCCCCAGTTTTCATGTCTGCTAAAATCGGGAAGAAAGGCAAGACGGTGTGGAAAAGAATCAAATCCGTGAACCAGAACTTTGGTAAACTGAAAGGTGGATCAGAACCCATCAATATACCTGACGAGTCCGATGGCCGGTTCGAAATCTCGGTTAGTCCAGCATCGCTTAACCAAGATACTATGCTTCAGTTTGGTCTGTATGAAGTGTGGACTGGACGATGGAAGACCGGTTTGTTGATCCATGAAGCCTTTGTTCATGAAGTACAGTATAAGAGAATATGATCATTGTCGATTTTCATAATCGGAACACAAAACTTATACCTCAAATTTGGTCGATTTAGTTCTAAATAAACAAGCTGTAGATCATAATAATGTAATCTTATACCTCTTTGAACAAGTCTTAAAGTTCTGTGTGATAATCTTCCGGTTTAAACCACAGCGAGAAATCAATTCCTTTCGACTTCAAATTCTCAGTTGCAGGTGCAATTCTCTCCAGAAGCTACACCGATTAGACAAGAAATATGTTAGACCTGATCTCTAAGCATAACATATTAAAAGCATTAAACAAAAACATTAACAGTTCATGAAACCTTGGAGTGAAGAACGCCATTGGACACCAAAACAGACCTATCAAACACAGAAAACTTCCCTCCGTCCATCCGAGTCACAGCTCCTCCAGCTTCCTCAACAATCTGTGTCCAAATTCAGACATGGATTAAGCTCTACAACATAAGTAGTTTAGAAAGAAAAGAAAAACAAGAAGGATGAAGAAGATTACAAGAACACCAGCAGCCATGTCCCATGGCTTTAAACGGTACTCCCAATATGATTCCGCAATCCCAAGTGCCACATGACACATGTCAACTGCTGCAGCACCGAGTCTTCGCACTCCCCGACTCACATCAGTAAACTCTTTGAACAGTTCCATGTTAGTACTCCATGCATCATCATGTTCATAACCAAACCCTGTGATAAGAAGTGCTCTCTCCACCTACATTAAAACCCAAATAGATATGTAATAAAACCAAAACCATTGCACACACCATGTCGAAACTAAATTCCGGATAAGTTACTTACAGCATCGGTTTTACTGACATGAATTTTTTGCCCGTTACACAACGCTCCACCACCTGAGAAATGAACTAGTTAGAAAAGTCTTAAATACAGAACCGAACTAGACAAACATTAGCTTCTCACATTGTACCTGCAGTTGCAGAAAAGGTTCGAGTGTTCCAACACATCGGACCACCGACAAACTCAACCTGCATGACGAAATTTTGGTTTTTTAACTTATCTATTGATCAAAGAATCACTAGAGAGGAACTGTACTCAGTCAAATATATATTGGATTTACCACAGAAGCAGCGGCGGGATTTCCACGATACAGAACACCGACAGAAACAGCAAAACTGGGATATCCATGAGCAAAATTTGTTGTTCCATCTATGCATAAAAGGAATTAAGAGACTATTACTAAAAATCTCAGAGATTCCACAAAACAAAACACATGAAAGAAAAAGAAAAAAAAAAAAGCAATGAGATTTGTAAAGAGAGCAGAACCTAGAGGATCAATGCACCAGAGGTAATCAGAAGACGAATCGCCGATAATACCTCCTTCTTCACCAAGAATAAGATGATCACTAAAATTCTTCTTCACTACTTCCAAAATAGCAGCCTCGCTTGCTTTATCAGTACTGCAAAATTCACCAAATACCAACACTTTAATAGCTTCAAGCAATGAAGTCAACATGAACATAGTTAAAACCTCAATCTACACCACAAGCTAACAACTTTAAAAGCTGAACAAGTCCTTACTCAGTTACTAAGTCACTGAGACCTTTATAAGTGATATTCCTTGGCTTATTTACAGCTTCCATGACCACCTGACAAACCAGATGATTCAATTCAAGTTAGGTTTTTTATTCTTCGTCTTCTGCTCTATGAACCCAAAAACTCGATTCTAGTACTACTTAACACAATTTCAACTCTCAGCAAGAGTTTTTGTTCAAATTCAGATATTGTATTGTAAAGAAATGAAATTTCGAACCTCAGCGCCGGTTTTAGCGGCGAGTTCAACGACTTCAAGGAGATGTGCCGGCGATATAGTTCCGGTGGATTTAGCGCCGATTCTAGGATAATGCGTCTGATCAGAAATCTCAGACACAAGAGCTTTTGTTTGAAGTCTTGAAGTGGACTTGAAGCTGTTAGACAAAATCCTCGAACACCCATGTCGGAAATTTCTGTTTGATGTCCGGCATGAAAATGGATTTTGCAGCGGAAGAGATGATCTGGGTAAGTGAGAGATTCTCATTGACATGCTTCCCATTGTTGGTGTCGCCGGAGGATTTTCTCAGTTGCCCAAAATCAAATTCTTTTTTTTTTTTTTTGTAAATTTTGGTTTTTGGTTTATATCAACGTGAATGGATGGACATTAGAGAGTCCAAAAAGCTGATAGACTCAATATCTTCAACTACAAAACTCAACATCTTCTTCAATCAATATTTTTTAAACAAAATAAGTTTCAAGAGAGACAAGAAACAATATTTTTTAGCCGCTAGAGACTTATATAACTTAACATTTATAAAACCGAAAAAACTATCAATCATCAGGTTAGCCTTTGGATTCACGACGATGTATCAGATTTGCGTTCAGCGTCTGCGGCAGACTGCATTTGAGCTGCATATTGTAAGTTCCAGAGAACATCTTCAAAGGAAGGTCTTGCAGAAGGTTCAAGCAAAACATAATATATTGGCGATTGAGATGGCAATCGATAAAGACTCCTGCGAGCTTGTTGTTAGGACCGTTGGACTTACTGGTTTCTGCTGACTGTCTTGGCTCCCAAATGACGTCTGCAAATGCAATATTGCAGCAACAGCTATTAACCAACATGATTTAAAGCAAATAACATTGATGAAGATTGCTTTTTTTTTTCTATTTGATACCATTTCGTTGAGAAGATAGGCCTCTCCTTTTGTAGTAGGCACTGGTCCTATCAGAGATTCCAGAAGTATGAATCCAAAGTTGTACACATCGTCCTCTCTTTTAGCCATTTTCCTGCAAAATTCCAAAGTTTGAATTAGATTCTCCTAAACGCTATGAAATTTTGAAATAGAAGGACAAAAGATGCATACTTTGACTTGTGGGTTTCTGACTTTGTCTGCAAAATGTTGAAGCAGAAGCAAAGTAGAGTCCTGAGTTTAGTATCAAAGAAGAGCATACAAAATGATCGTATTCAAGGTAGAGTATGGTTGCAACAGGATCGTGTTCTCCGCTAGTTTGAGAGCAATGGCCCAAGGAGATGAGGATGGTTGAGCTTTGACATCCAATCTACGTGACCTCTGATACTCTGGCTGGAGAATTTCCTTGATAAAACAAGACATCTGATAGCTAAGGAACTTCCATTTTCCAGTGTTCCTCTGTATAGCTGCAAAGAATCAAAACACGTAGAGTAAAGCAAATGACTGATGGGCAGATCACAAGAACTAATCTTGCGTAAGACAAACCATACCTTTCCAAGGGGGCCTTCACCTAAGAAACGTGATGAATTGAAATCGTCTGTGGCTTCCTATAACTCTTCAAAAGAAAATGACCGGCATGAGGGCACACCTTGTGCACCTAGCTTTGCTGCTTGAGAGATAACCCTGCAAGACAAAATCGTACAAGGATATTAAATTCCTGAAAGACAATTGCCAGCAGGCAGAAGTCTACAATTTGAGTCAAAGTTACTCACTTGCACTAGCAAGAACTTCGGAGGAGAGACTGGTGTGTGAGTTATCTGTCACAACCTTAAGCCGAGTTTGCGGCACTAACTTTTCTCTTGAACAACAGCAAGAGCAGCGGTTTGTGCATAGCAGGAGGAGTCTTGCTAACAAAAAACACAAGAACAAGAACAGCTCCACCAACTACAGCAACCAAAATCCCAATCTTTCTTCCTTGCAACTGTTTTCCCTCAGTTTCAGCCTCTTCGCATAAAAATTCTTGATGCTGATCATGACTGCCAATTATGGACAAGCAGTTTCCACCGAGTTTAACAACTCGCTCGCCGGAAGCTCCTGCCAAGCAACGGGGAGGGATCCCAATTAATCTGTTATTCGACAAATCCAAGTTTGACTCCACAGGTCAGATAAAGCGGTAGCTTCCCACTGAGCTTGTTAGATGCCAAGCCTAAGTAACTAATGTTTGGCAAAGAGAACAAGAACCGAGATAGAGTTCCAGTCAGATGATTGAACAACAAGTCAAGATGCTGAAGCTGAGACAAACCACCAAAACGTTTGAGAAAATGTGTTGCAGTAATAACCAATAGACCTGAGGTTGTTGATTGATCACACTCGAAACCTGATTGAATCTAACATCTTACACAAAACAGAAACAGCCTCATTTCTGAATCCTGAATCCAAGAACAGCTGACAAAACTTGAAAGTAACTAACAAAAGGAAATGATTCCACCACAATGGCTCCTGCTTCAGTTCAGAGCAGCTTATAGAAAGTAACTAAACCCTAATTTACCAATTACGTAGCTCACAAGATCCAAAAAGCTTTCACCGACAACAACAACAAAACAACTATAATGGCTCTTCTTATCTAACGCTGCTCAAATTCTCTCTGATGACGAGAGAGACAGAGAGAAAGTGAAAGCTGAGCATCTTCGCACTGTTTACGCTTAAGGCTTGTTCCGCCGCTAGAGCAAAGAGACCTCACCGCCTCTGATTCCTCCGGACAAGCCTCCGCCACCACGCACTCCGCAAAAGCCTTGTTCAAATGTCTGCAACCGGATCTCCTTGCCGGTCCTTCCGGCATCCGACGGTGGCACTGCAACAACGCTTCCTGCAACCGATCGCAAGATCTCATCGGAATATCTGATATCTCCGGTGATCTCTCTCACATGTCTTCTTTGATGATCCGATGATTATCATCATTAGTTAGATTTGGGCTTTTGAGTTTTGAGCCCATATTCTCTTTGGGTAATTAAGTGAAGCCCACTTATCTTACACACACCAAACGACTTTTTTTTTTTTTTGTTGCCATTTGGAAGATCTGAAATCAACCAAATAGGTTGGTTTAGTGGATTTTGAGAGTTTTCAAAGTCACTAATAAAAATTCTATTTAATATATCATTCTTTTTAACATTATCATTCTTAATTCGTATTTTTAAAGTCAATCACATGTGGTGGTTATATGACTTAATCAGAAAAGGTTTGTGACTTTTTAGTCTTTGTCAAGGTTCCTCAATAGAAGTGGTTATGGATGTGACTACTTGCCATTGGCTTACACCAACTATCTTATTACTAGATGAGTGATCACATAATAATAGTACTCACATTGTTTTGCAAGTCATTTTTCGTAAATTGCTAGTTGTCATGTTTGTTTGGAACATGTTAGATATCAACTCTCATACATATGTAACTAACTATAAAATATTATATTAAAATTTATAGAGTAAAGATTCTCTAGCTCGTATCAAACTTTAGAAAGCTTAATACGTACAAGTATCCTCTTGTTGAATGTCGTTCGAGCTTTTGTTGAATATTGGCTCGGGACATTTTTTTTTCCTTTTTTAATAATAACTTTATTCATTTTTTCTCTTCTAAAAAGAGATCATTTGAAAAACAGTACACAGTTTAAAGATGAAGTAAAGAGAAAAGAAAAAAAAAGAGAAACAAGACCACATGTGACGAAGTTGTACACGAGAAGTTGAATTGAAGACAAAGCAGGTTAAGGTTGAATAAACTGAAAACCAGGTTGAAAGGTAAGATTCTTGAGGTTGTCGAGTTGGTGTGAAATTTTCATTTTTCTCTTTAAAGGTGGAAAGGTAAGGTAAGGTTGAAGACAAAGCTCGGGACATTTTCTCTGTCAAAACATAGGTTAAAACAAATTTTATTTTTTCCTACATAGTATAGTAATTACGGATCCTATAATTAATTAGTATGAATTGTGCTCAATCATCTCTAAAACCCTAGTTGTTACAGTTTTTAAAAATCTTAATTTGGTTTACATCTTTAATCTCAAACCCATTGTATAGACCAATGTTCTTGAACTATATTATATATGGAACTAGTAATTGTTATTTGTACAAACCCCTCATCGTTGCAAATGATGAAAAGGCATTAGAAACCAGCTATGAAATAAAATTCCATCTCTTTTATATAGGAAAAATAAAATTTCATCTTTAAGATGAAAGTATATATATGAGGAAGAATAATCTTCACGATTTTAATTAGTACAATCTATCATGTGTCCTTCAAATTAAAGATCTTCAAAATAAACTAGATTTGCTGATCAACGCAGAGAATCTGAATGTCGACCAGTGGTTACATATGGTACAATCTGTATTAGAAAAGGCTTTAGCCGTAGTCAATTGTACATGAAAAGTGTAGACGTTGACTTTTCTTTGCTCGACCATTCTGTATAAAAATCTGCCAAAAATAAGAA
The DNA here is from genome assembly GCA_019202795.1 of Arabidopsis thaliana x Arabidopsis arenosa. Classification (NCBI taxonomy): domain Eukaryota; kingdom Viridiplantae; phylum Streptophyta; class Magnoliopsida; order Brassicales; family Brassicaceae; genus Arabidopsis; species Arabidopsis thaliana x Arabidopsis arenosa. The sequence goes on along the minus strand of CM032918.1, from coordinate 9,610,401 downwards.
GATAGTATAGTATGCAAGATTGTTCTTATATGTATCTAGAACCAAGGATAATGCTTGTGTATATCTAGCTATCCCCTACAAAAAATTCCAAATTATTTACATTCAAACAAATTTGATCTATTAGCTCTCATTGCATGTACAATAAATCAATCATACTATTCCATGTTAAAAATGTATACTTTGTATAATATCTATCATATAGATTAGAGTGATGTATATATAATAAGCAGTAAATTGGCCAGTTTAACCATAGTTAAAATCTATTTATAAAAAAAAAAAAAAAAAAAAGAGAGAGAGAGTGTACTTAAGTTACTTAAAAAAGTTTATATATTTTTATTGCAAATTTCTCCTAAGTCTCCAATAAGATAAATGGTTAATATTTTCAGGATTATGGGTCTTGTCACTAAACTAATACGTTTCTTTTGTTTCTTCGTCACTATGTATATATTATATGTTTATTTAATTATATTAGTAGTATAGGTCAAGGAAAAGAAACACATAGGCACATGTAAACGCGTTCCTACCAACAAACATGAACTTGTGGACATATTTCATACACACTGTTACTAAAACATATATGCGTATATTTCGGAGAATGAAGATGTGATACTCTGAAAATAACACATAATTGGATTTACAAAGAAGTAAAATTAAGAAAATGATAAGTAAATGTATTGTTACCTCGAATGGTGATAGAGGGAATCGTAAAAGTTCACGCGGAAACGCCTTTCTGATGAAATTTAGTTTATCTTGATTTGAAATTGTTGGTGATTTAGTGACTGAAGCTGCAGGATGACCTAGTACTACTATCTATACACACACACATACACAAAATGCATGCATGTAAACTATGTACATACACACACATATGCATTAATCCACCGTAAATATATATTACAAGTAGGCAAAGAACTAGAGATCACTAATAATGAAAAAGAGGAAGAAAAAAAATGCTTTAAGTTGTAGGAAAAAAACTTATATAGGTGTGGAAATTAACTAGTGTATGTGTGTATGTCGTATGTAGCAATTACCAGATCATGCTGGCAGCTTCAGCCTCTAAAAACCAACATAGGTATAGATCCATGTAAATCGTACATGAACACGATAATTGAAAAAAGAATGAGAAGAGAAATGCCCCTTTTTGAAGGTTTTTTCCAAGATTTTTGAGTTTTTAGGAGAGGGCAAATTAAACATTATAACAAGAAGAAAAGCTAAGAGACAGGAAAAATGTCTAAGCTTGATAATCTTAATCGAGATTCTTCTCTTTCTCTCTCACACACACATGTATATAACAAAAAATTATCAACAACAGCAACTTTGAATAATAATTATTTAAATAAGAAATAATAATAATACACGTTACACTGATGCTTGTTTGGATAATTGGACCACAAATGTGTATTTTTTTGTTTCTATTTTTTTGTCAGTATGTGTATTTATTTTGGGTATACGATAAAATGTCAATATAAGTTAATACAGTTTGGATCATGATAATTTGTTATTGTATATAAATATCGGTTTATCAATAAATTAATATTTCTTAATTATATATTTAATCTATCAAAGTAGATATTTTCCGTGAGAATTTAGAAGAATATGTGTTTGGACAGTTTCATTCAAATATTATTAAGATGATTTTAACAATCAAATTTTTTTTTTACTTTTGGCTAAACCAAATACAATATTTGTTAATTAAGAGAATAGAAAAGTTATCAAGTATATTGATTTTTTGTTGTTGTTTATATATGAGATACTAGTTTAAACAGTTCATATTGCAGTTCTTTATATATTGACAGCCAAGTGTTCCAAATGGCATAAATAAAGAAAATTGTTTAGTTCAAATATGATGTGGTAGAATTTTTTAAAAAAAATTAGCAGTATAGACGGTTAAATGATTAACACCATAACATAATAAAATATGTTTACGTGTATACAAACACATTAAATTGCAGTAATTATCTATTTATAACCTACAACTTCAATTCAATTTAAATACATTTAAACAAAAAAAAAAAAAATCATACAGAAGGAAATTAGTAGTAGTAGGCACACCTACTCAAATCTAACATAGTAAACTTTTTTTTTTGTCTATTTCATATTTCTGCTTCGTTAAAAGAAAAAAAAAATCGAGTTTCGATCTTCAAAGAAAAAAAAAAAAGAGAAGATAGGGTTTGGGAATTAATGGCTGAGACAAATGAAAAGGATACGATCAAATCCGAAATCTTCATTGCACGCGTCTTCTGTCTTATTGCATCTCCTCTTTCTTTGTCCTCAGCCTTCACTATCCATCCAACATGTTCACACATACATGCATACACAAAAACACTTACACATATTTGTAAATTACTATGTGAAACCTTCGATTTCCTGCACGAACACTGATAGTAAAACGTCGTTCCAAATAGATTTTTAGACATACATATATATGTACCAGGCTCCGGATCATTAGTAGAATAAAGTTGATATATTATTTGAGTTATGTAAACAATCATATTTCCACGCACAACAACACCACATTCTCTAATCAATCACAAAACTGCCCATGTTCGGATACAATGTATTTGTATTCATCACTAATTATACTAGTAGTATATAAGTCTATAAATTGGTGTGACTAGAAACAAAAATAAGTGTATTAATGGATGTGCTAACAAGTAGTAATAAATAGACGTTGGCATGACAAGATTTGTTGGAAGATGGAGTTGTCTTGAGTAGTGTGTTGTCTCTTGTCATCTCTAGTGTCTTTTGTTTTGTGTTTTTACTTATAAATTGAACATTTCCAGTTGTACGTAAATATATTCATACTACATTTTTTTCTTACAAACTAAATATCCACGTTAATTTGACTCAATTAAGATCTGTTAATTTTAACTTTTAAACGAAGGCATTACTAATTAGTTGATATGTCTCTTCATAATATAAAATATGTACATCACTTGTCTTCATAATAACTACAAAAAACAAGAAACAAGTAGTATAACGCTACGAGTCTATGCATGATAACTCCATTAATTGTTTTCCTTGTTTTTGTTGTTATAATTGACGTAAATAATTTAATAATTGGGTCCATAGAAACGTGATTATGTTTTAATGTCTCCCATGATTAGAATCAGAAAAGATAATTAGACTTTATTAAGTGTGACGAAAAAAAAAATCCCCACTCGTCTTTTTTGTTTGTTTGACAATTAGTTTGTGAATAAGATTCGTTAACCAAACCAAATCAATGACGTGATTATTTGTGTCTGTCAATCAGCATCTGCCAGACTGCATTTACTATTTTATTATTATTTCAAAGTTGGTAGTTAAAAACAAACACAATGTTCTTTACTCATTTAATTACATGCTTTTTTTTGTTTTTGTTAAAAGTGATTACTAGTTGCAAAATTAAAAACTCAAAACTTTATTAAATGAAACAAAGATTGTGTTTCAAGTTAAAAAAATCCAATACGTCGTAACTTGTTAAACCTTGCGTGTGTTCCTCGTTTATGTTCTGTATCATTACTTCTCTATCTTTTGCATACTCTGTCTCTGCATTCTTTCTCAGTCTCTGTTTTAGTGTTTTGCATTCTTCATATTCACTTCTTATAAGCTCAGTGTTTTGTGCTAAAAGTGGTTGAAAGTTTGTGCCTTTGAGAGGTTAAAACTTCTTAATATGATTGCAATTTTTTGTACAATTGCAAGCGTTTGTAAATATTGCTATTAGTTCTGCTTCTTAATTTACTTGGTAACTTGATTGTATCTTCGATAGCGAATCCAGAATAATAGAAAGAACATCCAAATTTACGAGTTCCCTTCGAGTTACCGAAGTACACCTCGCCTCGAAAAGTGTCATGTGTCACCTATACTAATCGGAAAGACGTTGCTCTCTTAGTGTTACATGGTTCTTATAGCATTTCTCTCTTTCTCTTGCTGGTATCAATCGGCCAAAGAAGAATTACTAAAGAAATGAACAAGTGATCACATACCACTCTAAAGCTTCTAACCTCCCTTGGACATAAACGCAATCTGCAGCCCACTTCTTTCTATTGCGACGATAACCCGAAGATTTGAACCAAGTTACATGTAAACCGAGATGAATCCAACAGATGCGGAACATGGCTCATTAGTGTTCTGTAAAGAGGATAGATAGATTCTTGACCCAAATAACCAACTGCAAAAAGCTTATGCGAGAACGAACAATATGATTCATACATACAAAATGCCACCTAAACTCTGCTTAGATCTTCAAAGTTATCAATCAAGCTATATATAAAGAACACAGCTTCCTTTTCTTACTCATCTCGGCCATCATAAGATCCAATTTACGAGCAAATCATTTGAACCGTTGTTTCTGCTACTTATAAATCGTAGAATCCAGTCACTAAATCTATCACAAAGATTGTACAATACAAAGTTCTTATTCGTAACTTAAACATAGCCATTTTCATACACACTCTCAAGTTCCTATCATACAATGCTCTCAGCGAAGATGATGCCTGTGCAAACCAAAGAACCTTCAATATAAGCAAATCTTCAATCATCAATCCAAAAATTGTCATTCTTTAAAGAAACACATACCTTAATGTTTCCTTTGTTCCTTTACGAATTTTGCAACGTATAGTTGGAAGCCCTAGCTTCTGATGCGCCTCGAACCGGTGACAACCCGAGAACCCTACAACAATGGAAGAATCTATCATCTTTAAGTTTTCAAGAACAAGAACCACTAAGAACAAATTTTCCTAATAAAAGTACCATAGTAAGTTCCATCAACTTCAATCACATCAATCTGTTCCACAAACAAAACACACAATTAGATTTTGAAATGTCTGATTCTGGATTTGATGAATATGAATCGGAGAAATTTGAAAATTGCTTAACCGGAACTTGAAGACCGATTTGACTGATACTATCCATAAGCTCCTTCACTTTGTTCTGATCGTTGGATCTAGTTCGCATCAACGGTCTTCGTATCTTCTCCAACGGCAATTCCACAATCATCGGTCCTACACCGCCGCTAGATCCTCCGATCACCGGCGGCGAACCTGAAATCAAAAATCAAACACAGACGCAGCAGCTTCAACTTCAAGCTTGAATTTCAGATTACTGTGTAAGAATTAGAGCTTAAGAGCGTTACCGTTGGATGAAGAAGCTGAAACAGAGAAGCTTCTCAAGCTAATTGGTAATCTCATCATCAAATTCGCCATTGTCGCCGTCTCCTTCTCCTCTCAATCTCTAAAAAATTAAAATAACATTTATTTGAAAATAATTGTGAACGAAATATAAAGATTCAAAACGACGACGTATGTTGATAAATTTCCCCACAGATGAATCTTGTTGTGGGGGTTTTTTAACAATATTTTTATTATAAATTTTGCATTAAGAACTTTATTAGGAGATTTTAATTTTTCCTCATCCAATGGTAAAACCCAATAGGTTCTTAAGAATAAATAATTAATATTTTGAAAATTATTTTGTTTTAAATATATTTTATTTATATTTCAAAGAAGATTCTTAAACTTCTCTAGTTTTTGTATCTAAATGCATATGATCAAGAGGAGGAGGAAAAAGAAAAAGGCTTTGATGTGAGAGCAGAGGAGTTCATTGCTAACTTCTGTGAACAAATGAAGTTGCAGAGGCCAATCTCTTATTTGTTATACAAACAACACAACGAAGTCGTATGATGAGTATCAAACGTGTCTCAAGTTAATTCATTTTTTTTTTGTTTATTATCAATATGTACCTAAGCAACTCATGCTCTGTGTGGTACCTAATCACATTGTTAAAATGGAAAATAAAAATGAGATACTAATAATGATCCACAAGTGATAAGCCACTCAAGATTCAAAGAAGAGAATAATACATGTTGAAGATTGGGTGGGTAAGATAAGGGCTCTCTCTTGTTAGGCTAGAAGGAACGGAATTCTGAACCTCATGTGCTAGAGATTCAGCCGTAAATTGAACCTTAAGCGAATTGGAGGTAGTCGGATTGAAACTTGACTTTTTTATCAAAAAGTCAAACTAAACTTTAGGATTTAAATGATATTTCGAAAGTTCATGTTTTTTTCATCCCAAATTTGAAAGTTCGCGTTGTTTTCGACATTTTTCTCATTTTTTTGGTTTGTCAAAAAATCCTAGCCAACAATACGATGACATGTCATGGTTCTTATGATTTCTAAATGCTCTGATTTAAGGAACGTTCAAACAATAATTAATTATTTTGATTTATTTTTAAGGGATGTTATTGGTTTTTGATTTAAATAGTATTTCGTTGACTTTAATAAAATCATAAAAAATAAATAAATGAAAGTTTCTATAATCTTGTTGATTAATTGTTCCATAATCTGGTAAAATTTCCCAAACGATCTCTATTTTTTAAAGATATTTTTTATGATTTTATTTTATGAAGAATAATGTATAAAATCATAAACTACCAAAAAATAATCATAAACCAATATCAGAATAATTTCAATTCATTAACAATCAGAAATTCTTTTGTTTTAGTTGGATAACACAAAACTTTTATTGACTTTATAAGATTATGAATTTAATAACTCCAGATTTGTCAATATTTTACAAGATATTTTTACAAATCAAAAACTTATAACACCATACTTTAACAGAATTTAATAAAATTTTGATTTAATAACAATAGATTTTACATAACATTTAAAATCATTAAAACAATATATAAATCACAAACCGACAACACCTTAATCTTTCTTACCTTAAGAACTCTTCTTGAAAACCATTTAAAAGCCTCCATTGGACATGGTCTAAATAACACGTATGACCTGGATAAATCTAAATCGATCGGAATGCATCCCGAGCTGATCGATTTTGCTGAAATTTCGAACAACCTTGACGAGGAGGAGAATATGACGTTTCCAATGGGTGGTGATACGGAGGACTACGACAAGCCTCGAGTGGACACATTAGATGTAATTCTTTTCTTTCATCTTCTGATTGTTTAGAGGTTGATCACGATGTGTTGGAATTTATATCATAGTTTTGATTTGTTGGAGATGACTAGTAGATTTCCATCGTTAGATTAGAACTGGTTTGTTTACATATTACTAACTGATTATTTTTTCTGTTAGTATTTCGATTTTGATGGTAGTATCAGTCGCTCTTTTTTGCTGAGAGCCTACCACTGTGAAGGTGACGAGTGTCGTAAGCATACTTATCTTGCCTTGGTCAAGCTTTATGCGAGGGCGGGGCTTCATCTTTACAATATGTTAAATGTAAAAACTAGCCTCCTCTCTTTGTGCTTTTATTGACATATCTGTTACAGTTTCTTGTTTTCTTGATCTGCCAGGGAAAAAACTTGAAGCTCGATCGCCTAAAGAGATTTAACAAGGATATGCATTTTCTTTCCTCATACTACATAACTTTGCTTGCATTCGATCCAACCAGCCGTTTGCAGGAAACCTTTCAGGTTATAGTTGATGATAATTGTTTTGGCAGTTTGGATTTCATATGCCCTACTGCTAGACCTAAACCCCTAGGTAAAAGTTTACTTGTGGTGAATTGTTTATTTTTACATCGCAAGTTCAAGAAATCTCACTTGTTGGCTAATTAATGTTGCCTAGTGATCACCAAGGGGCGGCCCTTCATACCTCTTCAGGATGACACATCTGTGCCACCTTTCTACAAAGGTAGCTTGCCTGAGTGGCCACCAGAGGATGCTTTCAATGACAGAAAATGGGTTTACGTGGTAATTAATAGATTAATTAGTTCCACTTCACTTGTGTTGGCATCAGTATTGCCAGGGCCGGCTCAATAAATTTGGAGTCCCTGTACAAATCTAAAAAATTGGCCCTTTTTTCATACACAAAAAAAATTGGACCTTTTTTTATGTTAATTTTTTTAAAAAAATTGGCCTTTTTCATACTAAATAAAAAAATTGGGCCTTTTTCATGCTAAAAATAACTTAAAGTTTTAAAAATTATATTTTTTTTCATACTAAAAAAAAAATTTGGGCCCTTAAATTTACCCAAAAAAAATTGGACCCGGAACATTTGCTCCTATTGCACACCTCAAACGCCGCCCCTGAGTATTGCTTTGCTCATGATCAGTTAAGTAGGGGTTTTTTCTGTTTTTTGGTAACTGCTTTTGCAGGTGAATGAATCAGAGTTGCAAAACACTGATTGGATTTATCTGTATTTGGAACTTGTCATTTGTTCACGCCATAGGGAGATTTCAGATGTAAGTTTTTTCTCTTTTGCATATCAGTGACATACCTTGAATGGCATTGTTGATAATAAGAATTAACAAGTGTTGCTCTGCTGTAGGGCGATCTATCCAAGTTGAAAATTGTGAATGTGGCGATAGAAACTATTGAAGAAGTGGAGCGGCCGAATGAGCGACTCAACGCCAAACATGCATTTGTCTACATAACTTTTAAGGGCTTGGCCATTGGTAGGAATAGTGAACATGTTGAACGCAAAGCTATAGTTAGAAGAGTCATCAATGAGCGTGAAGGATACTTGTCTCTCAAGGGTGACATTTGGAGTTGAATTCGGATTTGCCTTCTATGACGCAAAGCTTTGAATAATGAGCATTGTTCTCAAAATCCATCTGCAATGCTTTCGCTTAGGCGTTGTTGACAAGATCCAGTGAAGATGTGGACCTGATAATAAATGACTAATGGACTAAAATTTATTTTGTGCATTTGGAGTTGGACATTGTTAAGTAGATTTGTGTCTGGATATATATTTACATTAATTAACATATATATATATATTCATTGATAACGAAATACCAGTTGATAACTTGATTGTTTGCAACTTTTAATTGGGTGATCTGAATATGTTTCATAAGATCCAAATATCCAATATGATCGAATCATTTTGACCCCCTTTTTCTGCTACTTAGTGCGCAAATTAATCACTAAACCCAAAAGAATCACCAAAATCTATAACAAAGTTCTTATTTTAGTTTAAAGATGACTACTTTCATCCACACTCTCGAGTTCCTGTGAAATTAAAGAAGTTAATCTCCAAAACGACGTCGTATGATACTCTCCAAAACGACGTCGTAGGTTGATACTCTCCAAAACGACGTCGTTTATTTGAAATGTCGAAGAAAAATCGATCGAAACGGTTTATCGAAGCAGAGCTTCATCAATGGCTGTCACTTCCTCCTCTATGCTGCTTCGGTGAAACTCTCACTACCACTCTCGATACAGAAATAAGGAATTGGTTGTTGAATTTGCTAATGGCGTTGAGGTTTTTCGTTCTTTCAGGAACTTCTCTACGGTGGGAAGAGTTGCTCAGTCTGTTCGTGTGACTTCGAAAATCTTCTTCTCCACTGGAGAATTGATTAGGGTTCTTCCTTATACTCGTTCCTCAAGGTGTAAATTTCTCAATTCTTTTGTGTGTTAACTGTTTGGAGATTATTGGAATTGAGCTGATTTGGTTTAATTGTTTGGTAGATCCATTTGTTCTACTCGTGCTGCGCATAATGAAGAAGCCGCCGCGAAAGCTGCGGCTTCTGTTGCTGACACCGGAGCTCCAACCATGTATGGTTTCTTCCTTAAATTTTGAGAATTAGTAGCTTTTAGGATATGGAGATGGATTTTGGGATTAATTGCTGTAACTTCAAAGCAATCCATGCTTGTGTTTTTGCTAAAAATGAGCTAAATCTTTCAAACATGTCACCTAGTTATTTTGGATGTGATTCTTGGAGAATTAATGACAAAAATGATCATATTTTATCTTGTGGTTTTAGATTTGACAAGATTATAGCAAAAGAGATCCCATCAGATATTATCTATGAAGATGAAAACGTTTTGGCATTCAGAGACATAAACCCTCAGGCTCCTGTTCATGTTTTGGTCATCCCCAAGTTGAGAGATGGCTTGACCACGCTTGGCAAGGTGAGTCAGTTTTAGTTTTTAACATTTAATCTGTTTCTGGTGCAATTGAACTGTCTCTAGCAGTCCTAAATCGTGTTTCTCTCGAGTTGCAAATAGGAAAGCAAAGGCGGAAAATAGATAGGATAATGAATTTTCGTAATTATACTTGTTTGGCATCTCATGCCCATGCGTAGCTTAATCGTGTTTCATTTTGCGTTACACAATAGAAATAGCTATCACTCTTGTCATGCTTTCTCGTGACTTTCTTTGGTCTACTCTTTGAGGTCTCATAGAATCTCGTATTGTGGCCAATCCGCCAATATCATTGTGTTCTGTAACTAGTAACGAGTATGCCACTGATTCTGGTCAATATATGTAAATGCTGCCTTATCTTTTACCTGCCTGTGATCTCATAAACCGATAATAAGGAGGAACAATTCGTGAACAAATTATGTGAAAGGAGTTAAGGTTTTATTTTGGTGGAACAGATTAAGATCTTACCTGAACATATCTTCCTCTACAACGTCATTGCAGGCTGAACCAAGACACGTAGAGGTTCTTGGCCAACTCCTACACGCATCGAAGATTGTTGCTGAGAAAGAAGGCATCCTCGACGGGTTCCGTGTGGTTATCAACAACGGTGTTGAAGCTTGTAAGTCTTTTCTTTTCCATCCAATCAAACATCATCGTTATCTTACACTTAACTGAATTAACTTCCTCTCATTCAGGCCAATCTGTTTACCATCTTCATCTACACGTCCTCGGAGGCCGACAGATGAAATGGCCACCCGGTTAAGAAGAAAGATTCATGTTAAACCAAAACCAACGAGCTCCAAAATTGTCAACTCCAATCCTTTGTTATATGGTTTATGAGTTTTTACCACTGTCGGATGTATCCAGTTGTGAGTTCCTAGAGATTAGATAGCTTCCCATTTCCAATTGTTATCGAATTCTTATTCTTTGTCATTGTTAGAAATAACAATTAACATTTTATATGATTTGAGGAGTTTCTCTCCTACAATTACTGTGTAAGGATCTGTACCTATTAATGAGCTCTATAGAGTTAGGAGAACACAACAGAACACAGGTTTGGTTAATTTCTGCTAGAGAAATTTTCCTTTTAATATAAAACCGGGTCAATATGTTCATTAGAAAGTCAGCAAAGAAAATAACCGGTAATAAATTAACTGTCTGGTAGGCTGAACCAAACCGGGTCGATCTGCTTAAGCTGTAATTAGATATTTAGCTAGATAGAGAGAAGTTGTTGTCCTAGTCTTGGGGCTGGTTGTGGCGGCGCGAGGAGCTGAAGAACGCCGGTGGGTTCTCCTTCTTCACTTGCCGGTGCATGATGTCATCATCTTCTTGCCTTTGACACAACATGAGGTTTTCCTTAAGCTTGTCTGTTTGTTGTTGCTGCTGCTCCCGCTGCATGAACTCAAACTACATATTAATAAACAAGAGACATGAACCACTAAAACTGTGAAATTTGGGATCTGTGTGTGTGTTTATAAAACTATTTTTCACCAAAGTACATGTTGTATATGTATATCTAATATATATGTCTTAAATAATTATATGTGTGTGTATAGAGTGTGTATATTATGTACCTTATGAGCTCGAGCAATATGGAGAGAAGATTCGAGTTGATGCTCAAAATGAAGAAGCTCGTCGTAGGTTAAATTATTCAGACCATGTCCTCCATACAATTGAAGCTTCAGTTCAAGATTCTCTATCTCTCTCATCATTGATTCTTTCGTCTTTGTACAATTTGAAGAACAGTGATCCTACAAGACATTTGATATTGTTATAACCATAAGCAATAAAAGGAGGAAAAACAAAGTGGGATCAGATAAAATATGGGAATGTGATGTTTGAATGTAAAAAACACTTACAAGGTCGCTTTCTTCTTGCATCAAATCACCTTCCTGAGTGATTTTTAGAGCATCTCCATAACCATCGCACTTATCAAATGTACCCGAGCTTGGCGCATTTCCGTCCTCTTTCCATGTACTCTGAACATCCTCTTCACCTTCAATGTCACCGGCTGACTCGCTTCCAGTTGATAAGGAGTGAACCTCTACCTGTTTTCTTTTTCGTTTTCGCGTTTCTTTGTTGCCGGTTTTCTTAGAGGGTGATACATCAGTCTTTCCCTTATGGTTGGTGTTAAGCCTGCGTGATCGGCGCAGATTAGATGCTCCTCCTGGGGGTGATTTGGGACCAACAATTTCTTTAACATCCTCCCTAATCCTGTTTCTGAGGTCTTCATTCTGTTTCAGTATCCACTCCTTCATGTCATTCAAATGAGCAAGCGTGAAGTACCCCGGGTCGTTACTTTCTCCGCCAACAGGAACTTTAGCCGTTGGTTTCTTCTGAGAAGTATGTTTGTGGATGGTAGGAGGCTTGACAACTTCCTTCTCCTTCTTAGAAGACCTAGTAAGAGGCTTTTTGTGTCTTGCTTGATAAACCTCGGTGAGATCTTCAAGGCTGTCACCATCATTGTCTGGAATATTGACCTCTTGATTTGCTGCTTTCAAGTGTGGCCATTCAAATGGTTTGAAACAATGTCCCTCGTTGATCAATTTCAAAATGTAATCCACCTTGGGATCAGAAACCTCTGTTTCCCAAACCAACTCAGATTCGTTAATTATTCCCTTAGGTTCCAATGTATATGCAACCACAAGCTTGTCATCAACCTCAGCGTCAAGAATGTAACTCTCACGAAGCAGAAACGCTGTTGACAACCCCTCGGATGACCTCTCAGTGAAGTTCCGAAGATCCGTTGGATCTTTTATCCTCTCCAATATCAGTGGAATGGATTGAAAAGCTTGTAGCTGAAGAGCTAGAGGAAACCCGTAACACGCGCTCGTCTTCTGTTTCAAACGTTTCTTAAGTTTCCCTATCGGATTAGGTGCATCCTTAGGTGGCCCGAAACGACAAATGGTTGCGATAAAAGCTTTTCTCCCCCACGGGTAATCCAAAAAGAAGTCGATATCATTCAACATCTCCACAAAATCTGGACTGACAAAGCTTTGGTCAGGGCATACAACAACACCATCCACAATTACAATGAGAGCTAAACAAAGCTTTTTCCAAGAGGAAAATTGCTTTCTCTTCTCTGTCACTTTATCATTTTGTAACAACATATCCAACACATCTCCAACCGTGACCATGCTTTTCTTTCCAAAAAGCCTATTCCACACAGACAAGTACTGATCCTGGTGCTTCTTTATCTCATCTTCTGTTGGTAACTTACCGCAACGAAGACCAGTCACTATATGAAATTCTCTAATAGAGAAACGAATCGGGTGTCCACCAAACACAAACCATAACTCATGTTTCTTTTTAGTGACGACTTGTCGCGATAGTAAACCATGTATTAGCTTACCTGAATGTGAGCAACGAGCAACAGGGAATTCGAACAATTTCCCAAATTGAGAACTTTTAATTCGTTCCCATTCTTCAGAGCCTTTGAGAAGCTTAGCAATTGTACCAAGATACTCGGGTCTTGAATATATATTAAGACGGGCTTTATCCGGATAGCAATCGACGGCGAAGAGACGTTCCGGTAGATTAGGGTTTGGATCTCCATCTTCTTCTTCGATTTGGTTCATTGTTGCATGAATCGGAACTTGATTACCTTGTGACTGCGTGGGATCTTGATTTTTGGCAATGTCGTTGTCTCTCTGTCTATTCGCCGCCGGGTCTCGTGGAAAGACGATGAATTTTATTCCGGGTCATCGGAATTTTATATTTGATTTGGTTTCTACGGACAACAAAGTGGACATCGGTAGTTCAACTGGGTTCAGTGGCAATGAAGTGTAATAGTTAGTTTATGTGAGGGGTAAAATGGTCTTAGTGGCATACTATAATCCAAACAGTTGTAAACTGTCTATTTCACAAATAAGACAATCACCGGAAATTAATTTAATTGTCTGGTATCAATCTAACCGAACCAAACCGGGTCAATACTCTTTAGTCTTTACTAATCACTAATCAGTATATAGGGCTATGTTGCATGGAAACTCTCTTCGAGGTCCGTTTCCCGTTTCCGAAACGTTTCGGAAACGGAAACTCTTCGGAAACACGAAAAACGTCACGGAAACGCGTTTCTTAAAAATCTATGTTTGGAAACACGATGGAAACTCACGTTTCCAAAATAGAAACGCGACAAATCTTTTTTTATTGACTTTGGAAATTTAATAAATAAAAGTTGAAAATATTAAGATTTATAATACATAAAACTAATAATTTTGGAAGACTCTGAATTTTAAGATCTTTCTATCGACAAAATAGATTTGGAGGCATCTTTATATGATCTATGATGAAAGTATGAAACTAATGAAAATGAGAATGAAAATTTTGGTTTAAATTAAATATTTGAACTTGAACCTTTTAATTTTTATTTTTTAGAATTTTAGTTAACCTATTTAATATTGATGTTTTGGACTTGTATTGTTTAATACTTTAATTAAACCATTTTTCTTTAATATAATATAGTTTTATGTTAATGTTATATATATATATATTATATATATGTATGTGTATACGTTTCCAAAACGTTTCCAATCCCTAATTTTTTAAAAAAATCGTTTCCCGTTTCCGAAACGTTTCGCTTCCACGTTTCCGTTTCCGTTTCCATGCAACATAGATATAGGGCATGTTTAAGTTATTTTTTATAGATAGAGGGAAGTTATGGGCCTGTAGTTGGGCCTAGTTGTGGCAGCTAAAGGAGGTGAAGAACGCCGGTGAGTTGATCCCCACCGCAAAAAGGGAACTCCTTCTTCACTCGCCGTCGCAGGATCTTCTTGACTTTGACACGTCATCATCATCTGTCTCTCTGCTTGCCACATCAGCTGCTCCCAAGAGCTTCCTTGACCCTTTCAAAATTAAGTACATGCAAAAAGTTATGCATATACATATGAAAACATAAATATCATATATATATATATATATACACCAAGGAATTTACCGGATGAGAAAAATGTTGGCTTTCTTCATCCATTAGTATTTCCTATTAAGAAAAATAACACAGACAGTTGGAAAAATGGTTTATATATAGTTAAGCTTCGAAAATACAATTTTGAGCTATTATCAGATTTAATGGACAAAAATAGCAATGCCAAGAACTCACCTTTTCTTTTCCCTTAAGCTTTTGATCTGTTTGTTGCTGTTGCTGATGCATGAACTCAAACTACATAATTATAAACAAGAGACAATAACCATTAATTTTCAACTAATAAAACAATTAATTTACTTCACATTTTACCAAAAAAAAAAAAAAAAACAATTATAACAAAAGAAGTTTAATAACGATCACAATAAATGTATAGACTATAGAGTGTGTGTGTGTGTAGTAATAGTATTATTTACCTTACGAGCTCGAACATGTTGGAGAGAAGATTCGAGATGGAGCTCAAAACAAAGGAGCTCGTCGTAGGTTAAGAGATTCAAGCCATGTCCGTCGTACAATTGAAGATTCATCTTAAGATTCTCTATCTCCCTCGTCATTGATTCCTTCGTCTTCACGCAATTTGAACACTGATCCTATAAAAATAAAATTTCAACAATTTTTATTATAATCAAATATAACATCGATAAATTTACACATGCGAAGATAAATATTATTCATGAATTATAAAAAAATTTATTACCGGGTGGAAACTGTGTTCTGCAGTGGTTTGACCTTCTTTTTCCTTTTGGTATCTCATGATGACATTCTCCATGCTGATGTTAAAATTTTTAAATAAAATTAGAAACTAGAAAACAGAGGAAAACTGTTAATCAAGATAATTAGTTATTTCTTGATGAACTTTAATATGAATTTTCTTTTGGATCAATACTACAAAAATCATAACTTTTTCTACAAAGATCATAACTTTCCATAGAATTAAACCTGGGACATGCATGCCTATTTTTATATATATATAAAAATCCCAAGAAATCATATAAACGATACAATACCAAATTATATGAAAATAGATGACCAAAAGCATTTCAAACTTGCGTACGAGTGGACAGAAAAATAAACGAAGCAACACTTAAATGATTTATGATCTCATTCCTAGGCAAGATTTTCAGCATTTTAACTCTCTTAAATAAATCAACGAAAAACAAAAGATGAAATTAACCAAGTGTGATGGTATTGATTCATTACAATAACATCAAAATTCAAGAACCCTTCATTTTAATCTCTCTTTTTTGTTTTACAAGAACACACATATGTATGAGTTTATATATAAACCTGGTAGAGTTGGAGCAGAAATCGTAGAGCCTGTTGGAGTGAGAGAAGATGATGAGACCAAGGTGGACATCGCAGAGAACAGAGAGTTCATGTGCCTTCTTCAGTAGACTCTTCTTTCTCTTTGCGAATGTCACTTGTCTCTTTATTTTCTCCTCTATCCTTTTTATCACTGTCTTACCTTTCCTCATCTTCTATCGATCGATCTTTCTAAAACCCTAATTTCATGAGAATTTTAAACGAGAGAGAAAAAGAGAAAGAAAGGTGGTTACTTTTTTTTTCTTTTTAGCAAATGAAACCTTGAGATGAACAGTTTCTATTTATATAGAGACTGCTACTTTCATATGTACAGATGTGATGTTAATGGAAATTATGGGGAAATGATTTTGGTTGTTTTATTGGTTTTGAATATTTTCTATAGGTGATAAATAAATGAAACTTTTACCTAACGGTTAATAATAATAGGAAGTCTTACTAAATTTATATTATTTCTTTGGTTTGTGCTAGAATATGATTATATGGCTTAAAAAGGCAAGTGTTTAATTTAAGTATTAATTTATTACATTCCATTCGATTAAAGTAGCTAGTGTAGAAATAATTCCTAGTGCCAGATTAAAAAGATTAAAAAACATTCGATTAAAACCACATTTGTTATATAACCATGGACCGGTCTTGTCCATTTCTTATGTTTCTCTATATACGAAATTGAAAGTATAATTAAATAAATTGTGTGTGTATGATAGTGCTGCTTATACACCAACATTTGATTGTTAGTTCTATTTCCTTACGTAAAGTTATAAGATCTCCAAACACACAAAAAAAGAGAGTTATAATTAAGTTCAATATTCATCGCAAAGATAATTCACATTTATTAATTATGAAAATTAAGTAGTATTTAATATGTTTGAATCTGAATTATAAAGTTGATATAGACAGTTAACTGTTGGGACCATCGGTCCATGTGGTTTCTCTGCACCTCAGATTCAGTGGAAGTAAGCATTAATCCTTTATTTTGTTTCTATTTTTCTATAAATGCAAACCTCTAAAAAAAAAAAAAAAGCTTCATCAGAGATGTTGACCCAAAAAAAAAAAACTTCATCAGCGATTTGTAAATCCAAGTTTAAGTAAGATCGTATTAAAGAACTTTAAACATCATTAAATTTTTCTGTTTGCTCCTTTTAAAAGCTTTGATCCTGATTATAACGTGAAAACAAACATGGATTTTTTTTTTCGCTAAGAAAAGTTGGAAACATATATAATCACAAATATAATCGAATAATCAAACCATTTAATTTAAATGTCGTTGAAGTTGGATCATATTAAATGTCACTAGACTAATTTAATTGGTATATAAATAAAAATATTTTTACTTATTAAAATAAAAATTACTTATTAAAATGAAAAAGTCTTTACTAAAAACTAAAACCAAAAAAGAAAGAAAGAAAAGTCTTCAAGCCTGATTCCATGATTGCGTCTCAGAATCATGCAAAGAGAATTGTGCTCATAAAACTTGACCAATTAACATTTCTCCACAACTAAAGCTTATAATATTTCAAAATAAAGCAATCAAAATAAATTGGCAAAGAAAAAAAAAAAGAATTGGTATAAACTAGTCAAAATATTAAACGTGTTATATGAGGTTCCCAGAAGTTTCCAAGACAAAAAGTCTTTATCGTCATTTTTTGTCCATCTTCTTGGTATCAACAAAAACACCACAAAGAAAATAAATATTTACATCTTTCTCAGATTTCCAAATTGACCCGTCGGTGATTCTTAATCTCTCCTCTCTGTTCTTCTCCGATCAAACTTCATTCCAAAGAACCAAGTCACCAACCATGGATCTCCAACCAGAAGAGCTTCAATTCTTGACAATTCCTCAACTACTTCAAGAATCAATCTCAATCAAGAAACGATCTCCAAGAACCTTTTACCTCATAACCCTCTCCTTAATCTTCCCTCTCTCCTTCGCAATACTCGCTCACTCACTCTTCACTCAACCAATCTTGGCCAAACTCGACAAATCCGACCCACCAAACTCAGATCGTTCACGTCATGATTGGACTGTTCTTTTAATCTTCCAGTTCAGCTACTTGATCTTCCTCTTTGCCTTCTCTCTTCTCTCAACCGCCGCTGTTGTCTTCACCGTCGCTTCTCTTTACACCGGAAAGCCAGTTTCTTTCTCATCAACTCTCTCTGCAATTCCAAAAGTCTTTAAACGACTCTTTATAACTTTCCTTTGGGTTGCTCTGTTGATGTTTGCTTATAACGCAGTGTTCTTTGTCTTCCTTGTGATGCTTCTCGTAGCTCTTGATTTGAATAGTCTAGGTTTAGCTATTGTAGCGGGAATCATAATCTCTGTTCTGTATTTCGGTGTTCATGTGTATTTCACTGCTTTATGGCATTTAGGTAGTGTGATCTCTGTTCTTGAACCGGTTTATGGAATCGCCGCTATGAGAAAAGCTTATGAGTTGCTTAAAGGGAAGACTAAGTTGGCTATGGGGTTAGTCTTTGGTTATCTTTTCCTCTGTGGATTGATTGGAGTTGTTTTCGGCGCGGTTGTGGTTCATGGTGGAGGAAAGTATGGAACATTTACTAGGACTTTGGTTGGTGGATTGTTAGTTGGTATTCTTGTGATGGTTAATCTTGTGGGTTTGTTGGTTCAGAGTGTGTTTTACTATGTTTGTAAGAGTTATCATCATCAAACGATCGATAAGACCGCTTTGTATGATCATCTTGGTGGGTATCTTGGAGATTATGTGCCTCTTAAGAGCAA
Organism: Arabidopsis thaliana x Arabidopsis arenosa; assembly: GCA_019202795.1. Taxonomy (NCBI): domain Eukaryota; kingdom Viridiplantae; phylum Streptophyta; class Magnoliopsida; order Brassicales; family Brassicaceae; genus Arabidopsis; species Arabidopsis thaliana x Arabidopsis arenosa. Next base: position 9,591,555 of record CM032918.1, on the reverse strand, counting down.
CATTCAATTGGAGGATTTAGACATTTGAAGATTGTCAAAATGATTCTCTGGTACTGTTTTTCTTCTCTTATTGTCATTCTCTCTCTCTTTGTAGTTTGTAATATTGGAGAAGAAGAAGAAAATGTGGAATCTGATGAATAATAGTTTTAATGTAATGTGTATGTATTAGACTCAACACTCTTTGTTGTTGTTTTGATTTGATTATTAATACATGATTTGAATTTACCAATTTGTTCTTGTTGAAAGATGTGTTTTATTCTTCTAATGTTGCTGATCATATTAATTATCATCTATGAAAACTAGACATTTCTTGTTGAAGATTATTTAGATGTATATAAATCTGAGGAAAATGTTGGTTTTTAGATGCTAAAATTGACCATTAATGGTAATGGAAGAAGAGGCTTGTTTAAGTATGTAATTAGCTGCAGGATTGACCTTGGAATTAACCTACACTAAGTTTAGGTCGTTGGAGTAATTGTGGATACTTATGTTTTATTTTGTTATGTTATTAAATTTATTCAAAGAAGAAGAAAAAAAAACATTTTCATTCATTTTTATCTGATTATATCAAATTTTATTTTGTTAAGAGTTTGTATTAAGTGGATTTAAAGTTAGATGGTGATGTATCAACAACACTAACACATATATTCCCTAATGCTAAATATCGTGAATTTCGTGATCAATGAAACCAATTTGAAAAAGAAAAAAAGGTTCTATAAATAAAGAATTTTCTTCTTTTTGTTAATATATAAACGAATGAAGTATATATGTCACAAAGGTAACAAAATTTCAGTGAATCATGCAATGTTTTGTTAGCCTAAACTCCCAGTTGTGCAAGTATTGGTGGTACATGTTTTCGTTTTACTTCTATAGTTCTATGTAACCAATTATAAACTGAGATTTAACTAGGCTTTTTAGTTCTGAAGTACCCAATTAGCCTAAACTCTTGTTTCTAGGCCCAACAAGCACATCATCTTTACGGATTTTTATCAAGAACAAAATAGTTTGTAAGGGTTGCAAGCAACTTCTTATATATCTTTGTCAAATTTGTTGACTTATTTTTATGCGTCGAAAATTCTCATTCAAGCTAAAATAGTCAAGGATAATATTGATTTTGTGAAATATAATTTATAAACAAATCGTAAATTTGGACGCTAGATTCAACTAACATTGTACTAGCATTTTTTTTTTTTTTTTTTTTTTTTGTACTAGCATTTGATCGTACGTATTTAACTATTTATATAATATGACAAGATCTCATAAATGACCTACAATTAGATTTAAGTCAAATCACCAGTTAATTTGAAATAAAACATTGGGAGAAGTATGAAATATACAACTTGCAACTCACACATTAGCAAAGCTTTTAACAAAAAAAAACTCACACATTAGCATTAAAATCGCGGATACATAAACAACACTAATAATACGACTAAAGCACAAATTTTTGATTGAAAAATACTATAAGCTTGTTTAGTATAGATCCAAAATTTGGAAAATGAACGACAATGCTTAAGAATGGTTATGAAACAATATAGACTTAATTAATCAGTTAAATAATGTAGACTTCTTATAGATCCTCTATGAACGTGTGGAGATATAATTCAATGCATGTGGGTCAAGCCCACCTCGTGGACTTGATTTATTTGTAAGTTGTAACGTATCTCTCTTCTCTGTCTTTTTTGGTTGACTATGGTTATATGTATATTTTATACAACTAGAGGAATTTAAAGTAACTTTATTATTATAAAAAGACTAATGAGAAATAGTATAAATTTCACTATATAAATATGATTTTTTTCTAATTTGAAAAAAAAAAAGAAATGGAGTTTATATTCTGTTAAACCAAGGGTGTTAAACATAAAGGAATAAATTTGTATATTATTACTATAACGGATCAAATATTAATTCATGTAGCTTTTAGAGACTTGAGAAAGTTTGCAATATTTTTATGGAAATTATTTAGTTTTAGTGGAACATTTCCCTTAGGGACTAGAAATAAAAGCTCTGCATAAATAAATCTAAAATAGTACTTTGTTTAGTGAATCATGTTTCTTTCGGGTAAGGATTAAGTTGTTGTTAAATGTCACATCTGTCTAACATATATGCGACAAATAATAATCGGCTGAATCACTTGTTAAGCACCCATTGATAGAGAATATTCCAAGGATCCAATGTCTGAAATATTCTTCATCACAAGAAAATATCTTTGTAATAAGCCATATAGCTTACAATGTGTGTTCATATGGTCCCAAATCAGTTCACCATACTTATCAAAAAAAAAAAAAAAAATCAGTACATACTTGAAACAAAAACGACTAAGAAGTAAGAACCAAATAATTAAATCTAGTAAATAAGACAACAGACGACAACTACACAGAAGACAGAACCCAAAGTAGATTTTTTTGGGATTAATTAATGTTAACCCAAAGTAGATTTGATAGCGATTCGTTTCATATTATCACGTTATCATACTATGATAGTTCATGTTAGGTTTTGGTCTATTCAATTGTTATGCATTTTATTCAGAGTAAACCTAAATTCTTAATTCTTAACGACATTTAGTTATAGAGTGACTATTTAAAGACATATTAGATTTAGCTATATAGATACGTACGCGTTTGATAGATTACTAGTTAACATGTTCAAACATTAATGTGTTATATATACATATATATACACATATTAATTGAAATTTAATACGATTAAGTTGACCAAATCAATTTAAATGGTTTTAACTTTAAAATTGTTTTCTCAAGTTTGTTTTCGTGAGACATAAAATGTGATGAGTGACAATTAGGACATGGATTTCGAGATTGAACACTCTGAAATCGTTTTTACTCTCTATCTTTGTTTGGATTCCATCCTTTCTCTTCAGAGTTGTGTTCTTCATAGTAACTCTCAATGATATGAATTCTGACTACGCCGACCAATCATCTCCAGAGCACCTTCACTAAGCTCAAGCAGTTCTCGAACTTACTTCCTAGTAGTGATTTAGTTAACATGTCCCGTGGGTTGTTTGTGTTGTGAACCTTAGAAGCCATAATTTCACCATAAGCTATAATGTTTCTATATATAACATGTAATTTCAAACTCATGTGGGTTGTCTGTTCATAATGAATACTATTTAAGGCCAAGCATAACACACTTAAGTCTCAATTACTTGAATCTTAACTCTTCATAAATCCCTTTCAACCAAAATGCCTAGAAAGCTAACGTCCCTTATATAACTGATACTAGTAGTTGGAGTCTTAGCTTCTTGCAAAATTGAGATGGAGAGCTGTCCAAGATATAAACTTTTTTCTAACCATGAGGATAAATGGGTTGCAGTTTGCTATAATTAAGAAAGGATGAGATCCTAATGAGAGACCCAAATAATGTACCAGTAGATACTAGATATAAATTATAGTGGATAACGTACTGAATATTGATAAGAGTATAAGGTAATGAGAGAAATTCCAACTATGAAAGTTTCGTTTTAAATTAAGTTATATTAGCTGTGATATTAGATAAAAAAAAAATCATATTTAAGCCAATTTTGAAAGAGTTACTGTAACAAATTTCAGGCATTTTATTGAATGACTAGTAGAAATTTTAGAAAGGAAAACAGCATTAATTAGTTTATGGAGCGTTTGTACTGGTTGTAAATATAAGGAAACTTCTTTTTTTTACTCAATACTATTACTTATCTATAGAAAATACCCAAGTGGGTGATCTTGGAAATGAATACTCATCATTGTCACTAGCTAGCTCAACAAAAGTGATTTACGCTATGCATTGTATCAACGACTGGCCCCAAACACCAAAATTAATTATTGAACAAAGGCCTAAAACTTTTAAGTAAAAACGTTCGTATCCTAAAATTTGAAATACTAGCTAAGAATAATGGTCGTATGGCCCATGGCATGAATATATAGAATTTGTATTCAGACACAGCTCACCTTGGTTTGTCTTCTACATTGTAAACGATTTTCTACTGAACAATCTTAATGGCACGTTTCTTTCTGGATGATTCCTAGTAGATTTTTTTTCTTCTTCTTTTTTCTTTAAAAATATTTTTTTGGTTAATTGTTGACTTTGATAAAAGACAAACTTAAGTAAATATTTGGTCGACCTTGGCACTTAATTAGGTTCACAAGCTCGGAGTTAAAATATGGCCTCAAAGTGGTATTGGGCTTTCTAAGCCCATTCCAACTCCCCCTTAGTATGATATTGTCCGCTTTGGACCTATATGCTCAAGCCCGCACGGATTTGTTATTGGGCTCCTTCCCAAAAGGCCTCATACTAATTGGAGTTGGACTTTACTTATATATTAGAAACTTCTTTTCTAAACTTCCGATGTGGGACGTTGGTTTGTACCCAACAATCTCCCCTTCAAACCAAGGACCACGAACATTGGGCCTCCTCTTCAGCGAAACCTAGGCACCCTAACTCGACACTTTCTTATTATTCGCGAAGTTCTTGAGGCTCCTTCTTATCGTGTCACATTTGAGGGCTTCTCCCACACCGATCATAGGCCCAAACTCCTAGGTCCACATTTTTCAACCTAGGCTCTGATACCATTTATTGGGCTTTCTAAGCCCATTCCAACTCCCCCTTAGTATGATATTGTCCGCTTTGGACCTATATGCTCAAGCCCGCACAGATTTATTATTGGGCTCCTTCCCAAAAGGTCTCATACTAATTGGAGTTGGACTTTACTTATATATTAGAAACTTCTTTTCTAAACTTCCGATGTGGGACGTTAGTTTGTACCCAACAAGTGGTGCCCGCGAAAAGAAAAAAGTTTTTGGTCGTTTGGTTTCAAAACTATCTTTATCTTTATTGTTTGCTGTTTGTCTATTTGCTTCATAACTCGTGATGCACGTGTGCTGTATTAGTAACCAATCACCAACACGTCATGGCAGTTTGAAACTTGGATTAATTTGCTACATAACCAAAATTTTATTTTCTTATGTGCCAAAGGAATGTGATGGTAAATCATGAATACAATGGCTGTTACTTTGGTCCATGTTTAATAAAGTTGAGTGACATAATATACAATATTCCGAACAATACGAGTAAAAATTATATTAGTTCATTAAAGTGTGAGAAAAAGTTTTTTTTTTCAGGACCAAAAGGATCAGTATTTTTTTCTTTCTTTTATGTTGTTGTTGTGATTAGACAGCCTTTAATTATTTATGTTGTTGTAATTAGCCAATTAAATATTACTAACAAACATAATAAATAAAAATAAAAATTGGACCAGCTTTGTTTTTTCTTATTCGGGTAAGGACCACTTATGGTTACCGTATCAGCTGTCTTGTATGTCTCATTGTGTCATTTAGGTTACAAACACGTGCCTGTACATATGACATATCGTAGTAACATATGAGTCCATCCATACAAATCTTGTTTTCTTTTTAAAAGACCTCGAGCTTTGTCATCAGTGTAGGCCAGAGTTTTTAGTGATACACACTTTTTTTTTTTTTTTTTTGGCTCAACTTCAACTTAATATTATCCAATAGATCAATTACATATTATCTTCTTCCACACAGGTTTTAACCCACATTGGCGGTATAGAATACAACTTAGGATCATAATTCTCAAAAGAAATAGATTCCTTCGCTATCCTATCAGCCACCTGATTGCCCTCTCGATATGTGAACACCACTTTGAAGTCCTCTAGCTGCTGGAGTAATTGTTGGATGTCATGAATGATGGGGCTGAGATAATTATTGCTTGTTACTCCCCTTATCAATGACACTACCTGTTGAGAATCAGTTTCAAAAATTACCTTGCGGTAGTTAAATCTGACTAGAGACATCACCGCCCATCTTAGTCCTTCCATCTCAACTTCCAGCACCTTATTTACCTTAGGCAAAGCCCTTGCTCCCATCCATAACACTTTCTTCCCTTGATCCCGTAAGACCCATCCAATACCGCAGTTTGTGCTCGCTGCGCTCCATGCACCATCAGTATTACACTTGACCCAGTTTAGAGGTGGTGGAACCCATTTGATCTTGTTGGTCTCCGGTTTAGGAGCTTTTGGTGGTTGGCTTTGTTTTTCCTTACGCATTCTCCACTCTTCCACATCTTCTTTTGCCTTTTTTATCACCTGTAGGGCATTATACTCTTTCCCTTTGAAGATATAATCGTTTCTGCTTTTCCACAGTCTCCATAAAATCCAGGGTCCTATACTGCCTTCATCTCCCAAATGGGGGTGTGTTTGAGTTATGTTCAGAATACAGTACATGTTCTGGTATATAGAATCTGACCAATCCGTTCCTTGTGGAGCTGGGATGGGAGAGATGGCCCAAACTAGACGGGCAAAGGAGCACTTAAACAGCAAATGGTTTACTGTTTCTACTTGTGAAGGGCATCGTACACATGATCCATCCTTTGCCAAGTGTCTGTAATGCAGGTTACCTGCCACTGAAATACAGTTACTCACACATCTCCATAGGAAGTGCTGTACCTTAGGAGAAGAATCTGCTTTCCATATCTGCTGAAAGATCGGGTTTAAATTGGGTTGGATCACTTCTTGTGGTTGATTTTTGCGCTTAACAACTTCCATAAGCACCCAATATGCAGATTTCACTGTGTACTGACCATCAACAGAATAATCCCAAGCAAAACTGTCCACAGAATTTCGACCACCTGGTCTGATTTGAACTATCTGTTTTACTGTTTCCTCAGTGAACAAGGATGATAATAAATCCAGATTCCAATCTCTTCCATTTGCTACTAATATCACTACTTTACATATCATAGGCCTGTCTCGCACCTCAGGTATGTAAAGTAGTGATACACACTTTGTCCGAGTCCATGGTCACAAATTCACTTTGAAACTATTTTTATTCGAAAAAAAAAAATCAAGGCATCAACTAGAACAAATTCATAGTCAATAGATTGTCTTGTTATTATGAGAATGTCATTTAATCATTTTGAATTCTAGCTTTTAGCTAATCTAACCTAGTGGTAGCTACTAACCAAATGGACATTATCTTGTTAATCATAATTTATCTAAGCTCGATCGGGTTTTATTAACCATCGCAAATTTATGCAACGGCTATAGATTTTAAAGTTTCTTATGGATTTCTATTTCTAAATCACAGACAAAGAAATTTCAAACAGTTTTAATCGTATCTTCAAATTCACACATGACTAACTAGACAAATGTATCGTAAATTTGATTTGTTTACCTTACCAACATAAAATGTGGACACGTTATGATTATTTTTTTTTAATATTATTTGGGTTGACAAGGTCATACATATAGCACAATTCTTTTTTTTTTTTTTTTTTAAACAGCATAGCACAATCTATACTATTAATTGGGAAGCACTCAAACATAAATAACCTTATAAAGTGTAAAGTATTACAAAAATGCCATTGTTTTTTGTTTTTAAATAATATATTTAAATAAAAAATAGTAAAATTCTTTAAAGTAATTATTAGTTTCCAAAAAATTAAACTCACTTTCTCTCTTAAATTAATTATGGACGAAAATTAAAAAAAAATTTCTAAAAAGTTGTTAACCAATGAGAATTGAAAAAATAAGATTTGATATCCAACTAAAATTTTATCTAAACCAATCCTAATAAACTATTCTATATCAAAAATAAAAAGAAAAATAATACCATTTTAATTCAAAATAAAAAACACTATCGTTTAAAAAGTTTTTCAATGGAGAATTTTAATATTTAATTTGAAATTTCGTAAAAAAATTAAATACAAATATTTATGACTCAGTTTTGTTATAATATTCTCACAAATTTTGAAATATAAAACAAAATTTTATTTCACAATTTCTAAAAAAACGATATTAGATATTAACAAATATTTATATTTACTATGAAATAAACTCAAATAATGATAAGTAATTATCGTTATGGCCTTCGTTTAGATAAAATTTCAGAAATATCTAAACAAAAGATTGTACATATTAATTTTGAAATATTCTGTGTTTTTTTCTCAACCGGATCTTACTTAAACAAATCCATAATATATTGCACACAGTTTTTGAAATAATGTGAACTAATTATATATTTTGCATTCAAAACAAATTATGCAGCAATATCATATCCCTTTTATAGATGTATCTCAAATTTTAATTTTAGTCCCAAAAGTCGAATTAATTATGATTAAGCAATGAAAAGAAAAATATGCAAAATTTAGCTAGAAACATTAATAAATTTGTTTAAATATATTTATAACTTTAACAGTATACATATTAATCCGCAAAACTCACAATATATATTGTAATATTGTATGGTATTTAAAAGTAAGCAAACAAGAATTTGGAATATGATTTTAATGGAATAAAATAGAAATAGAAATTACGAGACGAGATGGAAAGGGAACATATATTAAAAATCAAACTAAATACCCAACTGGCATGAGTTCGGGTTATGAGCACTATATAAAATAAATTTGTTTACACACGTAACCCTGTACATACGTTTTCAGTTACACATACTCTATTTATGACAGATATGGGACCATAATATTTTTATTTTACGTATACGTGACAAGTTATGGGACAAAGAATTTATGACAGATACCGGACGGAATATTTTCATGTTCCAAAATAGTTACGCCTAGCTAATATACATGAAATAACCCAAACTAAAACCGAATTCATATCCTATTTAACATATGTAATCAAACTGTTAGAACTATTTTGATTAGTTAAGAAAATAAAAATGTAACACCACTTAACTTTTGCAACTAAATTAGTCCGGATCTTAAAATATAATTATGCATTAACGCAACTGAATTTTGTTCATTACTCTAACTTTATAATATTTATACTATTACGGAGTTCACTAACACAACAAATATTTTATATTTTTAAAATCTCTATAAAAATTTCTATAAAAATATCTCTACACGTATCTGGATCCAGACCTAATACACTAAAATATATATATCATAAAAAGTTAAAAACAACAAAATAATCTATACTTAATTAAAATTTGTTAGAAATTTTTTAAAATATGAAACCCCGCACGTATGTGCGGGTCATGATCTAGTTCTTATTACGCGAGATAACACAATTATTTGTTTAGTCATATATATCTGAATCTCAAATACTTAAGAACAAGCTATAAACATAACGTACTTTTATAGACTAATAGACATAACGAAAATTCGTACATGATTACAACAATAAGTTAACTGCAGTCTGCACATCCTCGATTTAAAGGATGTCATTGGATGATAGATTTATCAGATAACGTGTCTTTTTAAAACACTATAAATAATGTTTATCTGAAGTTTGCGATTATCTTGTTTGCGATTTATCTATTTCTTAACATCTTTTTCTTGAGTCAAAGTCTAATATTTGACGTTTGAAGTCATATAATTAATTTTTAATAATATAATTAAGGAATAAATAAATTAAAATTTGGTGAACTCTAATTTCCTTTTTATTTTGGTTACCAAAAACGGTAAAGTACGAGACCACATGCTATAAGCCTAAAAAGGTCAGCGTACTTTGACCTCGTCAACGTGTTTAATTAGGCTTTTTTAAAGCAAAACTTTCACAACGGAGCTGGAAAATTTTAAGCAAAAATTGGGGGTTTTAATTGTAAAATTAATTAATTCGCATTCGTATCAGTTTAAATTATCTAAAATGTTCATTCAGTTTAAATTATATATTACATATATAAATTTATAGTATTTAGAGTTATACTCAAATTAATCTATAATTTTCTAATTTCTCTAACAAATTTTTATCTTTATTGTCCGGCTTATATACCCTAAGAACAAGTAGATGAAAACAAATAATCCCACACATGCCACATATACAACACTTACAGACCACTGTAAATAAATTGTACAGTAATGTAATTAAACTGTATAAATAATAGTCATAGTTCTTTTTTTTTTTTTTTTTTTTTTTTTTTTCATTTTTAACATATTAGTCATAGGTCTTAAACATTTGAGATGAATTGCAATTATGTATTTATAGTATTTCTGTAATCTTTTTAATAACTTAAAAATACAATCACTATTCCTTTTTTCCCTTAATTTCATTCACTCACTTATTAATATATATATAGGATAATAGGAATATAAACTTGTAAAGAAACTTTTTACTTATATTTTTGACAGCTTTGTAAAGAAATTTAAATATACATAAATAAATTAGGTAATGTCCCCAAAAGACAGAGACAGTTATGCCGTATAATACAATTTCAATACAAGGACATAAAATTTAATTATTATTTTTTAAAAACCCCTAATTATTTTAATTCAATCCCTCCTTCCTCGTCGTTGTCGTAATCATATATCCCTCCCCAGTTCCTCCCTCTCTTTCTGTCTTTCACCGCAACAAAAAAAACTACTCTGTAATAAAAAAAAATCAGTTAGTTCTTCGTTTCTATCAATCACCAGCTGAAAAAAAGATTATTCTTTTACAAAAGAGAACAAAGAAATTCAAAAACCCAATTCTGCGTTTTTCCTCGATCGTCTTCGCAGAATTTTCCTGGGTTTTGTGTAATTTGATTTCATTGGTATTGAATTGAACCCAGCCCACCAAAGTAAATGCTCAATAACGTGGAAAACATTTTCTTCTTTATACAAAAATTTCAAATTCTTTCACTTTCTCCGTAGGGTTTTTGGGGTTCTCTGTTTTTGCCGAATTTTGATTTTGCGAATTCAGAAAAAAGTTTAGACCTTTAATCGTTTTGATTATTTTTTTTTGTAAAAAGGATCGATTTTTTGTTGTTGTTACTCTTATTGGGATGCAGTACATAAGTAGATGTTTGCCTTTTTTGTGTAAATTTTATGTATCTTGTGAGTTTTCAATGTTTATTTCTCCTTTAGCGGTTTCTAGATTCTCTGTTAATTGAGAATTTCGAATCGTGGTGGGTAGTGAAGATCTGGGTTTGAGGATATAGAGGAGATTTAGGGTTCTGGGTTTAATAGCAAAAAAGGGTTTTGTGTTTTAGAATCAAAGATTAGATTTTTTTTATTGAGAAAGTAGAAATGGCGGCAAGAGTAGAATCATCCATTGGTGGTGGTGAGATTGGTGAAGAAGGTGATGAGAGAGGTAGTATGTGGGATTTGGATCAGTCACTTGATCAACCTATGGATGAAGAAGCTGGTCGGCTCAGGAACATGTATAGAGAAAAGGTTTAATTCATAATTCTTGATAAATCTTGGTTGTTTTAGTTGCTCTCTGATGCTAAACATTGAGTGTTGAATTGTATCGGTTTAGTTGTTTTGATGCTTCATTGGTATAGAGACTTAAATGGAAGATTTTGTAGTTTGAGGATATAATGTAGTTTCGGTTTTTTGCAGAAATTCTCGGCGTTTTTGCTTCTACAGCTTTCCTTTCAGAGTCTTGGTGTTGTTTATGGAGATTTGGGAACTTCTCCTCTATATGTTTTCTATAATACATTTCCTCGAGGGATCAAAGACCCTGAAGATATCATTGGAGCTTTATCGCTAATCATATATTCCCTTACACTCATCCCTCTTCTCAAGTATGTTTTCGTTGTATGCAAAGCAAATGATAATGGTCAAGGTAGTATTACATTTTCACGGCTTCTTATATTCTGATTCAGGGCTTTTGCTATGCGTATTGTTTTATTGGATTGTCTCTTGTTTGGCGAATAGGTGGAACATTTGCTCTCTATTCTTTGCTCTGTAGACATGCAAAAGTTAGCACAATTCCGAACCAACACCGTACTGATGAAGAGCTTACTACTTATAGTCGTACTACATTTCATGAGCATTCTTTTGCTGCAAAAACCAAGAGATGGTTGGAGAAAGGTATCTCTAGGAAAAATGCGCTACTTATTCTCGTTCTTGTTGGTACGTGCATGGTGATTGGCGATGGAATCCTTACTCCTGCCATATCTGGTAATGTATTATTCATTGACCTTCCAAATATATAAATTTTGTTTTTTCTACCGGGAAAGTGTTTCATCGTGTTTAATCTGTTGCAGTTCTATCCGCTGCGGGTGGGCTCAGGGTAAACCTTCCTCACATAAACAACGGTATTAAGTACTACGTTAAATCACTTCTTTTATATACGGTGCCCATTTATGTGACTGTTGATTATTGATCAATTTAGGATGTGATTGTTATTACAGGTATTGTTGTTGTTGTTGCGGTTGTGATATTAGTGAGCTTGTTTAGTGTACAACATTATGGAACAGACAGAGTCGGGTGGCTTTTCGCACCCATTGTATTTCTCTGGTTTCTCTTTATTGCAAGTATCGGTATGTTCAATATATGGAAACATGACCCAAGCGTTTTGAAAGCTTTTTCCCCGGTTTATATATATCGATATTTTAAAAGAGGAGGCCAAGATCGCTGGACCTCGCTTGGAGGCATTATGCTTAGTATCACAGGTAAAGAAACTGATCAAATATATATCATCTTCTTCATCTTATTACCCTATTTGTTGTTCATTTTTCTTGTTATGTCTATCATATTTCAGGGATTGAAGCTCTCTTTGCGGATCTATCTCATTTTCCAGTCTCAGCTGTGCAATTCGCTTTTACTGTAATTGTCTTTCCTTGCCTCCTTTTGGCGTATAGCGGACAAGCTGCATACCTTAGAAAGTACCCGCACCATGTGGAAGACGCGTTTTATCAATCCATTCCAAGTTTGTCATATCTTTTATCAATTTTCATTCTATCAATGGATTTATATGGACAAATTTAGATGAAAGTTTCTGTTTTTGTTTTTGTTGTTGCAGAAAGAGTATATTGGCCAATGTTCATAATTGCAACTGCTGCTGCAATAGTTGCAAGCCAAGCCACAATATCGGCGACTTTCTCGTTGATCAAGCAAGCTCTTGCTCACGGATGTTTCCCGAGAGTTAAAGTCGTGCATACTTCCCGGAAATTCCTGGGTCAGATATACATTCCGGACATCAATTGGATCCTCATGATCCTTTGCATAGCTGTCACTGCCGGATTCAAGAACCAGAACCAGATAGGAAATGCTTATGGGACCGCAGTTGTGATTGTCATGCTCGTGACAACCCTTCTCATGATGCTGATCATGATACTTGTTTGGCGATGCCATTGGGTTCTAGTCCTCTTATTTACTGTTCTATCCCTTGTTGTGGAATGCACTTACTTCTCGGCGGTGCTCTTCAAGGTAAACCAAGGTGGATGGGTACCGCTGGTTATCGCGGCGGCGTTTCTCGTCATCATGTACGTCTGGCACTATGGAACCCTCAAGAGGTATGAGTTTGAAATGCATAGTAAAGTCTCCATGGCTTGGATTCTCGGGCTCGGTCCTAGCCTTGGTCTTGTCCGTGTTCCTGGGATTGGCCTTGTTTACACCGAGCTAGCTAGCGGAGTCCCTCACATATTCTCTCATTTCATCACAAACCTGCCGGCAACTCACTCCGTCGTGATCTTTGTCTGCGTCAAGAACCTTCCCGTCTACACCGTCCCCCAGGAAGAACGGTTCCTTGTAAAAAGAATCGGACCCAAAAACTTCCACATGTTCCGCTGCGTCGCGAGGTACGGATACAGAGACTTGCACAAGAAAGACGACGACTTTGAGAAACGGCTCTTTGAAAGCCTCTTCCTTTTCCTCCGTCTCGAATCAATGATGGAAGGCTGCTCAGATTCCGACGATTACAGCGTCTGTGGAAGCCAACAACGACAGTCCAGAGATGGAGTCACCGGGAATGGGAACGAGAATAGGAACTTGTCGACGTTTGATACATTTGATTCTATAGAGTCAGTTATAGCTCCCACTGTAACTAAACGGACAAGCCACACAGTGACGGGGTCTAGCCAGATGAGCGGAGGAGGGGACGAGGTGGAGTTCATAAACGGGTGTAGAGACGCAGGAGTGGTGCACATAATGGGGAACACAGTGGTTCGAGCCAGGAGAGAAGCAAGGTTCTACAAGAGGATAGCCATTGATTATGTTTATGCGTTTCTTAGGAAGATTTGTAGAGAAAACAGTGCCATTTTCAATGTTCCTCAGGAAAGCCTTTTAAATGTCGGCCAGATTTTCTCTGTGTAATACTAATCATGTAAAATGTTAGGCATGATTGATTTGATTATATCTTGTTTAAAGAAAATAATTATGGTTAACGACCATATCTATATATACATTTTTGAAGTACATTTAGCAAATAAATCCTGGAGTTCCACCTTATTTACGAGTCCATGCCATTGGCATTTATTATTACTTTTACAAAATTTAAATAAAAGATATTAACCAAACAATATCTTGCATAATTTGTTTCTAAAAATCTCTACACAATCTTTCCATATATCTTCAAAAAAAATTTATAGCAAATATTTATATTAACATTTTGCATAGCAATAAAAATACTAATTTATAATAATCAAAATAATCACATAAAAAATCATATACACATACAGAAAAAAGAACTATATCTATCATCATTTAAGTCGTTGCTTTATTTTAATAAAAAAAAATACTTGAAATCATATACTTTATATGATAAATTTAAAATATATATTAGTAGTATAAATTTAAAATCGTTCAAAGAACGGTATACCACGGGTAAGATCCTAAAATTATTAGATTTTATAACAATAATAATTTCTTTTCTTGGATTTTATAACACTAAAATTTTTGCTAACGAGATAATATAGACGGGTTTATATGGGATGACGGGTTTGGGTCGATATTAATAAATAACGGTATATCACGGATGAAATCCTAAAATTAACAATCAAAATACAATTATACAATCTTAAACACAAAACAAAAAAAACAATATTAACAAAACAAATCCAACTTAAATTTTAGTTATAAAAAAACCAACCCACGGTATATTGCAGAGTAAAATATTCAAAATTTTAAAATCCACCATACATCGTTACTTAAAAAAAATGTATGTTTTCGTATCTATACTTCAAAAATTGATAGATAGATATCTACATTTAAAAATAAAAATTAATATGATATACCTTCAGTCAGAACCGTCCCCAAGAATTTGAAGGCCACAAACAAAAGAAAAAAAAAGGCCTATCATTTATTAAAAAAACAAAAAAAAAATTGAAAAACAACAAAAATAGAGTTAGAACTCGAACTGTGCACCTCTCACTGATTTTATGTGCCTTTTACCACTAGACTACTCAAAGAAGTATGCAAAAAATGGGGCCGATATTATATATAATAAAAAAATGGCCGCAAGCAGAAGCTTTGTTTGCTTGGCCTCATCAACGGCTCTGCCTTCAGTTAATTTTTAAAAAAATAACATTATATTTTTTTAAAAAAATATAGCCCCGCGGTGTACCGCGGGTTAAATTCTAGTGATATAATACAAATGGAGTCAGATTACACCTAAAAATTCAAATGTTGTATTAGCTGCTAATGGCTTTTTTTTGAAGTCTTGTTGATTATCAAAAATAAAAAAAGTGGCCTATACAGGGATCGAACCTGTGACCTTCGCGTTATTAGCACGACGCTCTAACCAACTGAGCTAATAGGCCACATTTGTTAGATTATTGATATGGTATTTATTTATTGTAGTTTCACTCTACAAAACAAACTTTTTTGTTCTAAGAATATCTCCCATGGTTAGTAACTCTTATGAGTATCTAAACATCAAGTTCTCACCATGTGAAAGTAATGGTTTCTCATTAGACAATCTTTTGATTCTCACATTTACGAATTGAAATATTCAGGTACTGAATCATATGTTCATGTTCAAAGAACTAGACTATGCCTATATAGTCTCTCTCATTACAAATGATAAGTAAAAATGACACGAATAGTTTTATATATTTTTTCTGAGATGTGAAACCAACCATTAGGAATTGACTTTCTTAAAATCTTTTTTAAAAAATTTGAAAATTTTCAGAAAGTAAGAAAAATGCAGAAGTTTGTTTTAAGAAGATACCATCAATTGAGGAACTTTTTGTTTTGTTTTGTTTTTGACAGTCCAATGCTAGTTACCATCAAGAAAGATACAATCAAATGTCAAAAATAACGAATTAATTTTGCAAGTTTTATATTAGTATTACCACTAAAGTGATTCTTATACACTTGTAAGTGAAATCATTTATAGAAAAAATACATTCTTATACGCTTGTTAGTGAAATCATTTATAGAAAAAAAAATTGAAATCTTCATTTGATTGTATTATTATTGGTAATTAATTTACTCTTTCACAGTAAAGTCACACAAGATATCTTACCAGCTGGTTATAATTACGTTCTCGGTGCCTTGGAAAAAGATACTCACTAATCACTTACTTCTACAGTTCCACTTGGCCAAGAAAAAATATATATAATGCATATAGAGACGCATCTTTAGCGTTTACGTTTACAATTAACAAATAAATTTTACGTAGAACGGTTAAACTTGTGGGTTCATCACTTAAGAAAAAATGTTAATACAAATGCAAACAATCGGGGATATAATTAATCTATAGATTGCGATATTTCACATGACAATGACCGATCATGTTATAAAACGATACACATGCATGCATGAGTCCAGAATACATAGAAACGATACTAAGCGAAAGAGATTTAGCTTAAGACTATATTCGAAATATGATGATCACTCAGAAAACGGCGGCCAACAATTGCCCCACCGTCAACAGCGGCCGCGGTCTAGAGTCGTTGCCGCTGAAACAGATGTTACTGCTACTTCAAACAAAGTGGAGAGTGGTCAAGTGGATTGTATCTTTATTGGTTTTGACAGTTTTGATGTCTCTAGTTGTTTACCATTTGGCGTCACTTGTTCAGCCACTGCCTCTACCGCTGCAGCAAATTTCAAGCTTTTCAGCATTTGTGCCGCCGCTGATTGCAGCCAAACAAAGTTCTATAACGTTTGTAAGCTAACTTTATGATCTACACATTTATCGTATTTTTGGAAGCATGATATATATCAATCAAGTTTACGTTTATTATATATCTATGCATGAAAATCTACTAGCTAGTAGTGATATATCTAATTTTGAATTATTTAGGCAAGCAGTCTTAAAATATATAAATGAAGGATTTTCTGTTGAATTGAAATACTACTAGAGCCATTTTCAGTCAAATCTAATGTTTTGTTTGGATGATAGATGGAGGCAGAAGATAGGAGAAATCGGGCTCACTGAATCACCCGACGAACTTAATCTACATATGACCAAAAAAGATGAGAATAAGAAAACAAAATTCAGGAAAAATATTTGACTTCTCAATGTGACTTGAGATTCAATACTTATAGAATAAAGAACAGTCTCGAGTGGTTTCAGAAACAACTTTTTATGATTCTCAGATTCTTAATGAGATGAGGGGCAACAAGTTGTGAATATATGCTTTGTCTTACATTGGCTGTTCAAGCGTTTTCCAGTACGTTGTCCCTTCAATTGAATAAAAGTCAGGATCTTGGATTAAATTATTTGTTTCTCCTTCTTCTGTCACGATCGTTCTTTGTTTTTCGACATGAGATATAAAAAAAAAGTCTATAGAAAGCTCATTTCGAGAGATATGGTATATTGGTATTTTTTGAAGTAAGAAATAAAAATTAGAAAATTTCTTCACAAAAGAGTTTGCATCATAAGGCAGACTCCAAATGGAACAAGGTGTGAGTTTTCTTTGTTACGTTTCTTTCCTCTTGAAAAGAAAAGACTATCCCTTATCTTCATATTCGATATGAATTTTTGACCCGATACTATTTTTCTTCGTAAATTGAACAATTTTTATTCGTTTTTAAAAATTCAAATCATGGCAAGCGGGAAAAAATATACTTTTTTTAATCGTGGCATGGCACTGATATTCAAACAATAAGTGCATTATCACTTCTTTTAATCGATCTTAAATTACAAAATATTTCGTCACTTTTTTTATTTGATACAATTTAAAAAAATAGAATAACCGTCTCAATTTAGTACTCCTTTGTTTCTAAATGATATATTTTTATTAGCGTTTTAGCACATATTTTTTTTTTTTTTTTTGAATAAAATGTAAAATTTATTCGAAAAAAACGTTTGTACATCAAGTGCAGCGTATGTTTAAACATGATTTAGAGATACAATTGCTTAAAAAGATAAAATTTGTGAAGGTTTTGTGGTTATCTTGATGCGAACCAAGTCACCATACAACCTTCAAATTTTTTATCCCCATGCTCTCCAATCGATGAAATTCTATTCCGAACTTGCTTATCCAATCGCTTGGCTAGCTGACCCGCAGGAATTTGAATTTCCCCATGTCTTCTATTGTTTCGTTCCACCCATATAGCATGTAATGAAATTTGGAAGCAATACCTCACAAGAAATAATCGATCATGTCCCAGGGAGTTTTCCGTGAGAAGATGAATAATGTTGTTCCATCTTGTTGTGAATCGCATGGAGAGGAGCTTGGAGACGAGAGCAGTCCAGACTTCCCTTGAATAGCGACACACGAAAAAAAGATGATTACGGGTTTCCAACTGATGATGGCAGAGAACACAAGAGGAGTTTGCTCCCACATTCCAATGCATCATTCTATCCCCTGTTGTTAAACGGTTTAGTGTTGCAAGCCAAGCGATGAATGAGTACTTAGGTGTGGCGTGTGAGAACCATATACCTTTGTACCATTTGATCTTTGGCTTCGCAACCCGAATAGCCTCCCATGTTTCTTTTGTGCTGAATTTTTCCTGAAACTGATCTCCTGTTCCTTTCCACAACACTTGATCCTCTGTTTCGGACAGCCCTTGAATGCGAATGCCCTCCATTATTATTTCCAGCTGGTTTAAAAAGACAGTCCTGTGTCTCCGTCTTCTGTGGGTTGTAATAGCTTCAGCCACTGTTGATTTTATTCCGATTCCCATGTCAATGCAGCCTCGCTGGCCTATAGTCTTCATTAAACACCCTAATGCAGACCAATTATCGTACCAAAACGAAGTGCTCTGTCCATTCTGCACCGCATACTTGACAAAATCTGATGCTATACCTCGATATTTCAGAAGCTTTCGCCACATCCAAGATCCCAACGTTGTGCTTTCTCGTATTGACCAGAAAGATCCTTTTCGAAGTAAGTAAAGTCGCAGCCACTGTACCCATAGAGAGTTCGATGACAACAGTCTCCAAATGAGTTTGAGACAGCTCACCTTGTTTGCTTCTGTTAGTGATCTCAGTCCTAGTCCTCCCTCTTCCTTGGGAGTACACACATCGATCCACGCAACTTTTGCCTTCTTTTTGTTTAAGTTTGGTCCCGACCAAAGAAAAGCAGAACATAAACTGTCTATCTCTTTAATACATGAACTCGGTAGTCGGAAAGCGGACATCCAGAAATTCGTGAGGCTGTGAATTACCGAAGCAATGAGTTGGAGACGACCTGCAAAAGAGAGTTGCCTAGCTATCCAGCTGTTAATACTTCCCGAATTCGTTCTAGCAGGGGAGTGTAGTCATTTAGCGTCATCCTTTTGGTTAAGAGAGGTAGGCCAAGATAACGGACAGGTAGAGAACCAGATTCAAACGGGAAATAGTGTAGAATTTCCTCCTTATCTACGTCTCTTACCCCTGCCATATACAACGTCGATTTCTCAAGACTTATTTTCAGACCCGAGAACTCCGCAAACTTGTCGAAGATCGTAAGAATGCCCTCTACCGAACTTTTTTTCCCATCTGTGAACACCAACAAATCATCTGCAAAACACAAGTGTGTGAGTTGTAGCTTTTGACACCTCGGGTGGTAGCCTATTTTTCCTTTCAAGGCAGCCTTATCTATCATTTTTGACAGCACATGCATACAAATGACAAATAAATACGGAGACAATGAGCAGCCTTGTCTAAGTCCCCTTTCACTTCGAAATAAACCGGACAATTCACCATTCACTTGAACCGAAAAAGAAGCCGATGTGACACATAGTTCAATCCATTTAATAAACTGCTGGGGAAGATTTAACGTCGAGAGAATGGCCATGAGGAAAGGCCACTGAACAGAGTCAAAAGCCTTTGAAATGTCAATCTTCATTTCACACCTAGAAGAAACTGTTTCTTTGTGATAATCTTTGACTACCTCAGAAGCCAATAAAACATTTTCCATCAGTAATCGATCCTTGACAAATGCTGACTGGTTCGGTGAAATAAAAGCGGGGAGGAGAAGCTTAAGTCTGTTGGCAATAAGCTTCGATATTACCTTGTATGTCACGTTACAACAAGAAATGGGTCGATAGTCCTTCATCTCCTTTACTTCTTTCTTCTTTGGTATAAGCGCTAAAATGGTTGTGTTCACTCCTTTAGGGATGAAACCATATAGGAAGAAAGATTGAATTGCTACCACAAAATCTTTCTTTACTATCGGCCATGTTTCCTTTAGAAACTCCACTGTAAAGCCGTCCGGCCCCGGGCTTTTGTCTTTTGGCATTGCAAACAAAGTCTCTTTTATTTCTTCTTCAGACACTTCTCTAACCAGTTTCAGTTTCTCTGCTTCAGAACAACGGTAAGATACTAGATCATTTAAATCCTCCTCTGACATACCTTGATAGTGGCCTGGCCTATGGGTTAGGAGATCACAGAAAAATCTTTCTGCTTCCTTCTTAATTTCTTCTTGAGTATCTACGATGGTACCATCAGAGCATTTGATTTCTTTTATTGCGTTTCTCACTTCTCGAATTTTTGCTGCTTTGTAAAACGCCTTATTATTCCCATCTCCAACCTTTAGCCAATGTAGCTTCGACTTTTGCTTCAAGTATTTTTCTTCTAAACCCGAGAGATGTACCCATTTATGATATGCTTCGGATTCATTCCTCATCGCCATATCTGTTGGATTTGTGAGAGTCTCCAATTGCAACTTACATAACTTCTCGTAAGCTGCCTTTGTCTTTACAATCAGGTCTCCAAGCTTTTCCTTACTCATTCTTTTTATTTCTGGCTTTAAAGCTTTTAATTTCTTCGAGAATCTGTACATCGCGGAAGTAGAGTGGTAGAGGCTTGACGTATTATCCCAGTACTCCTTGATCATTTGCAGAAACTGCTTGTTTGAAGCCAAAGCATTTGTAAACTTGAAAGGTTTACGAATGCTAGGTTTTTCCGCTCCAATTTTGATTCTACAGCGAAGGTGATCAGAACATCCACCTGCCTCAAAAACTCCATATGATTGTGAATACTCTGCTATCCAAGAATCATTGACGAGTACCCGGTCAAGCTTCTTACATATAAGCTCTTCATCTTCTCGTTTATTACACCAAGTAAATAAAGGCCCATGGTACTGCATATCACTCAAAGAACAGTATCTCACCGCTTCCTGAAAATCCCTCATTCCCATTGGCACATATTAACAAAACATATTACAAGTTGATATAAATGCTTTATTTTATGTGATTTACAATTTTTATATTTCTTGAATTTTGCGATTCATTAATAATAACTAATAAATATTGAATAGAAAACCTTTAAAATCTATCTTTTTGCAAAAATTTTGTTCTTCTAGAAAATAGATTAATAAGAAAGAGTGTATTTATTAAATAAAAAATTAAGGCGCTTAACCGAATATTTATTTCCCACCAAAAACCTCTTAGCTTTTTTTTTTTGGTGAGTACCTCTTAGCTTTTTTTTTTTGTTTTTCTTTTGATTATAAACTTCTTATTTACTTAAATTTCTCATTAAATCTCTCTATAATAATCCTAACACGCTTTTTCCTTCCCACTCTAGATCTTTCACGATTCATACTGTTTTTGCACAAACAATGGATCTCTACCTCATATGCTTTAATTTTCTCTACTTGATATTTACCAAAAGATGTATGTAGAGATTTACCGGAAATGAGGTTGTTTTACTGAAAATGCGAAAATTAATTTTCCCTTTATTTCGAAACTGTGATACTAGGTAGAAATTTTGACATTAACATTAATTAAAACGACACTGAAATTCTAATAGAAACAGTTGAAAAAATGATGTTAATAAAAAATAAGTATGCTAAATTTGAATTATAGAGTCACTTTTAATTTTTTTTTTAGTTTCATCGATTTCAGCATTATTTAACGATTATATAATTCTAGTGTCACTTTAAATTCAGTGATAACTTTAAAAAAATAAATAATGTGAAACATACTAGTTTTTGTATTACCTCCTTTTTGAACCATTGGTGGAAGTTCGATGCCACGGCCTTTCATTATCCACAAAAAACTAACACCGTCACACTCCATGTGATCCGTTGCTATCGGAAACTCGTTCCTAGTTGATCTAGGGATATAAGCAAGTTTTTGTTTCAACAGCTGAGGCTGCTTAGGGACATCTAAGAAAAAAAAAGAAGAAAATTTTTTATCAACACTATCACCAGAATGAGCAGAATATATAAAAAAGAGACCATGTGAAATAACGTCCTGAAAACGTAAAACATATACAAACAAAAACTAAAACAAGGAGAACACAAACTAATCACTGGGAAAGCTAAAAGTATTTTTATAGGTGTCAATACTAATATGATTATAAGTAATATTATTGAGATTTTGTTTCTAATTATCAAAATTTTAAGTCCTATTTTAGTTATTTTAAATAACTAAAATTGAACTACGAATAAAGTCGTTATTTTTGTAAACTCCATAAATCAGTCATTTTATTGAGTAAAAATAAATAATATATATATATATATATATATATATATATATATATAGTTTTAGAAAAACTTAAATTTGGTGTAAATTATATATGTGAATGGTCTCATGTTGTACATACGTTATTTCGTAATATATTTTTCTATAATGTATTATTTTTTCAAAAAATATTATTTTAAAAAGAAAAAAAAAAGTTAGTCTGACCAAAACTTTATCTAATCCAAATTTCATATTATAATTTTAAAAAGAAAAAAAAAGTTAGTCTGACCAAAACTCAAAATCTTTCCTTCCTCCCTCGAGACGCACAACAATCACATCCAATCTGACGAAAACTCTTCCACTCTCATCCAGCTTTTTTTTTTACTTCTTTCGCACAACTCTTCTTTCTCTTACTTCTTTCATCTTTCTTCTTCTTCTTCTTTCATGTCTCGATGGATTCTTCAGCGAAAGCTCTTCTTCTTTTTGTCATTCTTTTTGTTGTTTTTTTCTATTTTGCTTTGCAAAAGTCACTGCATAAGGTAAATAACAGAAATGTTCACAAATAACAGAAACAAAAAAAACCAAATACATAAGGTAAGAAGACTAAGAAGAAACATTAGGTTTATATTATATATATATATATATATAGTTTTAGAAAAACTTAAATTTGGTGTAAATTATATATGTGAATGGTCTCATGTTGTACATACGTTATTTCGTAATATATTTTTCTATAATGTATTATTTTTTCAAAAAATATTATACTATCTAAATATATAGAATATTGTCCATATTAAATTAAATCAAGTTTTTAGATGACATAAAAATAGTTAATTAGGAAAAAACAACAAAAGTAGTCTCAAAATATATCATTCATAACATTTATCAAAAATAATAATTTAGTAGAAAGAATATTGAATATTAGATAAAGAAACAGATCAATAAAATTTAAGGATTTTACAAATCAAAAGCAAATAACTAAGACATATATAAATAGCATCCCTACATATACCATAGTTCCGTTGTTTATAAGTGAGTAAGAAAATGGTCGAAAGAGGAGTTAGGGTTCGAGCGTGGTGTTCTCAAGAATAAATAAGAAAATGGGAATGAGTGAATGAGTGAAATATTCATCTTGAGTGAATGAGTGGAATTTTCAGCTTGAGTGAAATAATTTAGTAGAAAGAATAATGAATATTAGATAAAGAAACAGATCAATAGATATTTTAAGATTTTGCAAATCAAAAACAAATAACTAAGACATATATAAATAAAATCCCTACCATACACACTAGTTTCATTTTTTGTAAGTGAGTAAGAAAATTATCGAAAGAGGAGTTAGGGTTTGAGCGAAGTGTTTTCAAGAACAAATAAGAAAATGGGAATGAGTGAATGAGTGAAATATTCAGCTTGAGTGAATGAGTAAAATATTCCGCTTGAGTGAATGAGTGAAATATTCAGCTTGAGTGAATGAGTGAGATTACAACTAGGCCATAAGAAAATGATAAACAAAAACAAGAGAAAAATAAGTTTAGCACATGAAGATACTTTATGTCATTCAATTTTTTTTAACCTCGGTAGGTATTGTAAAATATATGTTATTCTAATTTAATGGTACTCGGTAGTCATAATAAACTTTTTGTCATTCAATTTTAATGGAATTCGGTAGGCATAATAAACTTTATGTCATTCAAGTTTAATGTTACTCGGTAGGTATAATAAACTTTATGTCATTCGATTTTGTAGGTGTTTTTTTCTTATATGATAGTGAGACTTTTTTTTTGTAAGTATGCATATACTTTAGTTTTAAAACAAATGTTATGTGAATAATGAAAAAGATACCAAAAATTTATTTTTTTTATCAGACCTATTTAGTAACATTGCCACTATTGTTCGAGTGAGAAAAAAATATATTGCAAAACCTATTTTTTCTTCTAATTTTATCTTTCTCTCTTCTCTTTTCTTCTCTTTTATTCTCTTTATTTATCTTCTCTCTCTTCTCTCTCTTCCTCTTTCACTACATCACTTATTTAACATCATTTAAAGAAATGGTATTAAAACTAATAAGTGTAGTATCACTTCTTTTAATCGATTTTAAATTACTAAATATTGTGTCCCCTATTTCATTTGATATATTTAAAAAAAAATAGCATCGTTTACCAATAACCGTCCGAATTTCATATTCTATCTGTTTTTTTGAATATTTTTAACACATATTAAAATTTAATTATAAATGCATTATATTTTATGATTTACAATTTTCTATAACTTTAAACCAATAGTATTCAATTATATTTCTTGAAATTTATAATTCATTAATAATAAATAACAAATATTGCATAGAAAACCTTAAAAAGCTATCTTTTTGAAACTATTTTTTTTCTAGAAAATAGATTAATAAGCAAGAGAGGGATTATTTGTTAAATCAAAAATTAAGGTGTCTACTTAATATTTCTTTCCCTCTAAAAGAGTCTTAAGTAATTTTATTTTTCTTTTAGTTATAAACTTTTGATTTCCTTCAAATTATTAGTAATCTTTCTAGAATAATCCTAAAACGTTTTGTTCCTTTCTACTCTAGATCTTTCACGATCCTATTAATTCTCTTTTGCATAAATAAATGGATATCTACCTCATATGTTGTAATTTTTTCCACTTGATATTTACCAAAAGATATATGTAGAGATTTACCGAAAATAGGGTTGTTTTACCGAAAAATGTAAAAAATCAATTTTCATAATATTTCAAAACTGTGTCACTAGGTAGAAATCTTGATAGCAACATTTATTAAAATGACACTGCAATATTAATAGGAATAGTTGAAAAATAAGATTAATAAAAAATAAGTTATGCTATTGAATTATAGAGTCACTTTGAAAAGTGATGGTAAATTTTTCTAACTTCACTTATATTATTTTTACAAGCGATTATATTATTCTAATGTCACTTCAAAACCGGTGCTAACATATTAGTTTTTGTAGTGATACCTCCTTTCTTAACAGTTAGTGGACGTTCGATGTCACCTTTCGATATCTATGAAAAACTAACACTGTCTCACTCTATATGATCTATTACTATCCAAAATTGGTTCCTATTTGATTTAGAGATACAAGTAAGTTTTTTTTTCAACAGTTAGAGTTGCTTAGGGTTATCTAAGAAATGAGACACAAATTCAGCAACACCAGCATCAACACCAGAATGAGCTGAATAACAAAGACAAAGAACATGTGAAATAACCTTGTGAAAACTGGTGAAAAGGTAAAAAATAAACAAACAAATACTATAGCAGGAACACAAAGAAAGTGGGGAAGCTAAAAATAATTTTTATACGTGTCAATACCAATATGATTATAAATAATATTCTTGAGATTTTGTTTCTAATTATCAACTTTTAAGTACTATATTAGTTATTTTAAATAAATAAAATTGAACTATGAATAAAGTCGTTATTTTTGTAAACTCCATAAATCGTAGTTATTTTTTGAGTAAAATTAAAGTAAAAATTGAACTATATATATATATATATATATATATATATATCTGTGTGTGTGTCGTTTTATAAATACTTAACTTGTTGTGTAAATTATATATACGAATTGTCTCATGTTATACGTACGTTATTTCTTATTTTTTTTATAATAAACCATTTTTCCTCAAAATATTATTCTATATAAATATATAGAATAGTGTCCACATTAAATTAAATTAAATCAAATTTTCAGATGACATACAAGCAGTTAATTAGGTAGGAAGAATAATGAAAATTAGATAAAGAAACAGATCTGTAGAATTTAGAGATTTTGCATATCAAAAGCAAATAACTAAACATATATAAACAAAACACACCCGTGTTCCGCTGTTTGTAAGTGAGTATGAAAATTGTCGAGAGAGGAGGTAGAGTTTGAGCGAGGTGTTCTCAATAATAAATAAGAAAATGAGAATGAGTGAATGAGTGAGATATTCAGATTGAGTGAATGAGTGAGATTATAACTAGTCCAAAAAGAAATGAAAAAAGAGAGAAGAAAATAATAAGCTTGGCACATGAAGATACTTTTTGTCATTCAATTTTTTTGGTCCTTAGAAGGAATAATAAAATTTATGTCATTCGAATTTAATGGTACTCGGTAGGTAGGATAAATTTTATGTCATTCGATTTTTATGATATTCAGTAGCATAGTAAACTTTATGGCATTCAAGTTTAATGGTACTCGGTAGGTATAATAAACATTATGTCATTTAATTTTGGTGGTGTTTTTTTCTTACAAAATACTAAAACTTTTTTTTTTCTTAAGCAGAGGCCTATGTTTTAGTTTTACAACAAATGTTATGTGAAAATTGAAAAGGGTATGAAAAATTTAATTTTTTTATCAAACTTATTTACTAACATTATTACTATTATGCAAGTGAAAAAAAGATATGGCAAGACTATTTTTTTTCTTTCTAATTTTCTCTTTCTCCCCTTTCTCTCTCTTCTCTTTTCTTCTCTTTACTTCTCTACCTTCTCTCCTCTCTCTACTAACATCACTTAATTAACATCATTTAAAGAACTGATATTAGAAATAAAATGCAACATTACTTGTTTTAATCGAATTTAAATTACTAAATTTTGTTTCATTTTTTTCATTTGATATATTTGAAAAAATAGCATTGTTTACGAATAACCATCACAATTTCATATTCCCTTTGTTTTTTTTTATATTTTTAGTTGATTATAAAATTGATTATAAATGTATAAAAATTGATATTATTTTTTATAAAAATTGATTATAAATGTATTATTTTTTTTGAAATTTACAAGCACCAAGAGCTGTATAGCAAAAAAAAAAAATGTCAAATAACGTTTTGGAAAGATAAAACATTTACAAACAAATATTATAGCAAGGGGAACACAAAGGAAGCAGTAGAAGTTAAAAATTTTTTATAGGTTTCAATACTAATATGATTATAAATAATATTATCGAGATTTTGTTTCTATTTATCAAAATTTTAATTACTACATTAGTTATTTTAAATAAATAAAATTGAACTAACAATAAAGTCGTTATTTTTGTAAACCACATAATTTACTTTATGGAATTTAATTTTCTTCGTGCTTGTTTTTTATATGATAATAAAACCCTTTTTTGTAAGTAGGTTTATGCTTTATTTTTTTTTAAAATTTTCCCAAATAGAAATCAATAATGTTGTGTTTTTTAGTTTAGCACGTTACTCTGACGCTAAACACAATTAAAAAAAAACAATTTGAAATTGAAATAAAGGTTATATACTGTATGGACGATTTTCACATTTGGCAACGGCTTAAGAATATAAAAGTCGTTATTTTTGTAAACCCCATAAATTATAGTTATTTTTTGAGTAAAAAAAATAAAAAAAAACAATATATATATATATAGAATTTTAGAAATACTTAAATTTTTGTGTAAATTAATATTTACCAATTGTCTCCTATTGTACGTACGTTATTTCTTAGTTCTTTTCTTAAATGATATATTATGCCATTTAATTTTGTTGGTACTCGGTAGGTATAGTGTGCTTTATGTCATTTAATTTTGTTTGTATTTTTTTTATATGATAATGAGACTCTTTTTTGGTAAGCAGGTTTATGTTTTATTTATTTTATATTTTTCCTTCAAATAGAAATCAATAAGGTTGGGTATTTTTAGTTTAGCACGTTACCCTGACGTTAAACACAATTCGAAAAAAAAACAAATAGAAATTCAAATAAAGGTTATTTACTGTACGAGCGATTTTCACATTTGACAACGCCTTAAGACAATGACATTTTTTATTTTCCTCTCTCTCTTTCTCTCTCACTCTCTCTTATTTGGGCATATATAATATTGGGGTAGTAAATTAGCTAATAGACATTATGATTGTTTGTTGAGAGCAATGGTCAAATAAAGTATATAAATAGGTATAGACTTCAAAATATTTACAAGAAAACTAGTCCTTCTTTTGGTCATGCTCGTGCGAGAAACATGTTTGACTTTTGACGCAAGAGTACAATTGAACTGACATGTATTAAATGTTCATCAAGTAAACTGACCCTTATACGGTCAACCACTAAAATTTCAGTTGTGCATATCTAATATAAGATGTGCTTAGACATCCACATTATAATATTAACGTTTATATAATTATCTGTATAAGTTGGAAAATTTCACAATTTTCAAACTCGATTAATAGAGATCTCTAGTAAATCAGATAACCCAATAATCATTCTTGTCCGTAGAGGAGCTACCATCCGGTTAAGAACAATCACCGAATACCCAATAACAACTTGAATAAGTACTAAAAGCATGAGTAATACTTATTGTAAATGTCATTGTACATAAGCAAATAGATGTGTATTTATAAATATAGATATCTATGACTAATGAATGAACATGTATATAAAATAGAAATGTATAAAATACCTCATCTTCTCCATCCATGTCCCATACTTTGTCTAAATTCAAAGAAATTACGGGAAAGACATCTTCAACTGTAAGGATGATATAGATAAAACTTAAACCTAATACAATAAAAACTTGAATTAGTACTAACAACATGAGTAATACTCAATGTATATGTAGTTGTACATAAGCAAGTAGAAGTGTATTTATAAATATAGATATCTATTACTAATGAATGAACATGTATATAAATACATAAATATATAATAAACCTCATTTTTTCCATTCAGATCCCATACTTAGTGTAATTTCAAAAAAAAAACATGAAATACATCTTCTTCCTTAAATTTTGTGTAAGTTCTATTACCAATTGTTGAAAGCGTAACCAGGACAACCTCCACAAAAACAAATACGAGAGCATGTATAAACTCAACCATTTTCTCACATACTGGGTTTATTATTTGGGCACATCTCTCCGGCGCGTGGGGATTAGAGTGGGTAAAAAGATGGGCTAAAATTTCCATTGTCTCGGACTTGAAAAGATAATATCAAAAATTTAATTTGTCATGGATCGGCTGTCTCTCACTTAATTATCTCTATATTCATTCCTTCCATAAAACGCTCGATTACTTT
Organism: Arabidopsis thaliana x Arabidopsis arenosa; assembly: GCA_019202795.1. Classification (NCBI taxonomy): domain Eukaryota; kingdom Viridiplantae; phylum Streptophyta; class Magnoliopsida; order Brassicales; family Brassicaceae; genus Arabidopsis; species Arabidopsis thaliana x Arabidopsis arenosa. The sequence continues at coordinate 9,562,075 of CM032918.1, read as the reverse complement.
TGATGTCCTAACCTGGTATTAATTTAGCGTGCCAAATAGTTTAATAACAAGTTATATTGATTTTTAACATGTTAAAGTCATCTGTAAAAATGTCATATATATTTATAATGCGTTAAAAAATAATAAATATAAATTGTAAATACACATAATTGCGAACATATTAACCATGTACCTAGTTAGGTAGAAAGTTAGCATAGTAAATATTAGAAACCATTAGAAAACATAGTGCTAACATTGTTATTTTTTTAGCATACCAAATAGGTTAATAACAAGTTAAATTAATTTTTAACGTGATAAATTTATTTATAAGACGTTATATATATTTATACTGCGTCAATCAAATAAGTAATACACATAAATTATAAATGTATATATTTGCGAACTTATTAACATGTACCTCGTTAGGTAGAAAATTAGAGGTACATTTTTAGATTTATGTGATATTACAACAAATTAACATGTTACGAAAAAACTATAACATGTTATTATTATTAAACTATATACACATGTATTTTTTGACATAACTTTTACTTTTTCTAATAAGTTTATTTTATTTTTAGTGTACCAAATAGTTTAAGAACAAGTTATATTGATTTGTAACATGTTAAATTTATCTGTAAAAACGACATATATATATTTATAATAGGTTAAAGAAAAATAATACATATAAGTTTTTTAAATAGATCTAAAGACTATTGTGGTGAGATGCTATTTACTCTCTCATTTGGTCACCTAAAAATGCGTCGAAGGGAAATGAAATATTTTGGTCTCTTAAAATTTAAATCTGTTATACAGTCTTCGATTAATACATTATTTGATAACGTCACAAATTTGTATAGATGTGTAGGCTCGTGAGACCATTTTGGTTAAGAAGTTTTGGTGGAATATTTTGCTAGCTCTAGCCCAATAACTGTTAATGTCAAAAAATAAACATACCCAAAAATTTTGTCTCTCACCTAATTTATCCTATACTTTATGTCATTCAATTTTATCACATAAGATTATGATTCCTTATTTATATTAAAATATTTAATTTTCTATAAGTTAGAATTCAAAGATCTTGAATAGTATTGGCTACTTTTAATGTATACTAGATAAAAGTCTGCGCTACGCCGCAGGATATGTTATTATAAAATAATTTTGTTTCAATATATATGTGATTGAAAAATAATTAAAAGGCTCTTAAGATTTGATATCTTGCATTTGCTTTTATTTTAGAATTTTTACTTTACTATATTATTTAAGTATGTATACATTAATAAACATGTTATATATTAATTTTACAAAGTAAATGTACCGTATAACACATGTTATATATTACTTTCACAAATAAATTGATATAAATTCATACATAATAGTTCAAATTCATATTATTTTGTAAGTGACAAACTAAATTTGTTTTCTTATGAACTTAAATCTAATGATTTTTTAAAAAACTCCAAGGATAACTTCTATTTTTTTAAAAAAGTTTCAATTTCACTCATCAATTTAAATTCTAGTACTAAATTTCATACTAATGGTTTCATCTTAAATTATAGGATTTAATATAAAAATATTATTTATAGTTTGTTTTTCTATATTTCACTTCATTTAAGTATGAGTGGTAGGTTTCATTCTAATGATTTTATTCTAACTAAATTTAATTTTCATGAAACATATGATTTCAATTTTTTTAATCTTGAGGACTAATATTTTAATGAAGCTTTTGTTTAAACAATTATACCTCAAATTTAAACAAAATAAACTTTATAACGATCTTTATATAATTATCTATTAGAACAAAAAAATATAATGACACATATATTAAAAATGAATTACAAAAATTTATTTGAGATAATAAGAAGGTAAGAACAAATTATTTGATATATGTACTACAATAATTTATTTTATTAAATATTACATAATCATATATATATATATATATATATATATATATAAGGTTTCACTCTCTTCTTATTGGTCCACTTGGCAATAAGACTTAGAAAAAAATTTATTTTCAATTAAACGACAAATAAATAATACATTTAATAATATACATTTAACTCACACTTTAATATAAAATTGAAATCATAAAAACTATGCATTATCTATATTTTTCACTCAATTGTGTTCAACACACAATAAATTAAAATTATAACTCCCATAATTTCTTTTATAAATTGTAATTTTCATCACTTCTCATCCTATAAATAATCATTTTCTCATTCTCTCATTCACTCATTCTCTCATACTCTTCCACTATATCTCAAATCTTAATTTTTTTTTTTGGTTTAGTTTTAAGATTTGTTTTTGGTTGGTTATTGTTGTTGTTGTTGTGTGGATTTTAAAAAATCAAATTAAATATAATGTAAAAGCGTAGTTCTAAATTTTAATTTTAGAGACTATATGATATATATCTTACATTATTTTTTGATTTTTAAAAATTAATATTCATTGTCTATTTTAGATTAATATAAGTAGTCATTCTCTCATCCTCTTCCACTATATTCATGTATCTATTTTTTATGTTGCTATATGGGTTAATATCAAATAAAATATCATTGTAAAAATTTGATTCTAAATTTATTTTAGAAAGTATGCCATATAACTAACATTGTTGTTTTATTTTATTTTCGACATTATACTAGATTATACATATTTCGTTTTTAATATTTCCTAGTTTGCATAATTTCTCAATTGGTTATGCTTATTTTCATGATAGCTGATGAATTTGAGATCAAGGTTTTATCTTCTTGTGAATACTTATATAAAATGCTTCTACATTTTTATAATTAATGAATTTATTTTTATTTTCTAAATCTAATGTTGTATCTGGTGATGATGATATGTTACAGTAAGAGAACAAGGGTTATGATGAGAGCTGGGCGCAAGCTCTACAGGCGTCAGATTTACGGGTTGTGTTTTGACTTGTAAATAGAGTTCTACCGTAGAATGGAATGGAAGAAGCCTCGATAGTAAGGCATATAAATTTGCTTCATATATCAATTGCTTTTTGTTTTGTTTATATATATTGTAGTAGACATTGTTGTTAATGAGTCTCTGTCTGTGTTTGATTATGCTGGAGTTATTCGTGGGCGCTGTTTCACTGTTATAAACCACCTCGACCACGTAAATGGAAGATTCCAAAACCGTAAGGCTATCAAAAATAAATATATTCTTCAACTTCTTTTTTCTTTTTCTTGAATATAAATATTGTAGCTAGAATTGGTGTTGATGAGTCTCTGTGGTTGATTATGCAGGTTTACTGGTTGTAAGAAGCCTTGTGTTTTCTTTGAGTCTGTAGGATTTCAGGGAGGAAATAAATCCAAGAAGCGAAAAACGTAAGTCTATAAAATAACATATAAATTTGATTTGTAGACATTGGTGTTGATGAGTCTCTTTGTTTGATTATGCAGCCGTTTAGCTTCTAAGCAGCCTAACTCAGCTATCTCTAAGGCTGCTAGAGTGCAGCAAGGAAATGAATTGAAGAAGCCGAAAATTTAAGGATATTAAAAACATATAAATTTGCTTCTTTATATGGTAGATATTGATGTTGATGAGTCTCTATGTTTGATTATGACTGAGGTATTAGTTACTGAATGCTTATAGAAAAATATCTTTGTAAGAGCTATAGTTTGAAAGCATATTTTAGTTTTGTTTTAGTTTGAAAGCATGCTTTGTAACCAATCTAACCCTTCCAACGACTAACTTGCTCATGCCGAAACTTACATAATAAAATTACCACATCCATTACTGATCACCGTCATCCAACTACTCCCTATACGCAAGCCATAAAACACCTAGATTGTCGCAAAGCTGATATGTGTAATGTGGATGCTTTAGTTAGCAATGATACATTTGGAGCTTGTTCCACACACATCAACAAACTATCTTGTGGTGCAAGTAAGTTTTTAAACTCAAGTTTGACCTAATGGTTATCTTGACATGGTACAAAAGCGAGAAAATCAGATGATAAACATGCAAAGTGGTAGTATGCAAAGGTTTTTTTTTTTGTTCCTAATCTAGAATCCAAGTTACCTCGGATCCGAGTTGTGATATTGGATTTCCCTATTGTACCTTCTAATGGCTTGGCCATGTCTAAAATCCTGCATGTGCAATATCAAGAAAGTACTAATGAAACTGTTTCTTAGAAAATAGAAGACATGGGATGAAAACAGAATATCATGAAAGACACATTACATTGCCCTCCAACACAAGAGATATGGAGATGATATCCAGGAAAAGATTAATAAGGTCAAAGGAAATCGAAAACAATCATTTGGATGATAAGAAAATTAACAAAACAGATAATAAGTTCACGAATACGAACCTGTAAAAAAGATAAGGAATCTAATGCATTAGGACCTAATCTTCAGTGAAATATTACATGTGCAGCCAAACTCTAGCTCGATGTTAGAAACTTTAAATCTTCAACATGGTCAACAAAGGCGCGAACTCTATAACTCTCAAGCGCTTCAATTCCTTGGATTTCAACTCTGTGAAGAGTGTAGCTATCAAGATTATAGTAGAAAACATAGAATGGGTTAGATGTATACTCCATCGACAAAACAATTTCACCCGTAGAAGTCACTCCAGCAATAGAAACTGAGGCATTAACATTTCGATTCTCCCACAATTCCGGCAAATTGTAGACATGTTTCGAGAATTCCGCTTTCTTGACATCCTCTAAAACCCATAAAGTCAACTCAAGATTAAGCCTTCCATCAACATTAGCGCGCCACTCACTCTGAATTCCGCCTAGTTTACCTTTGTAATTAACCAAAACACTAGGCCTTGCCCAAAGTGTAACACCATTAACTTCCCGAATCAAACTGAATTTCTTCTCAGACCTAAAATCAAAGCAAGCTATCACCACAACGGAACTTACTACTCGGTGACCTATATAATACAAAACACCATTGATACATATCCCCTCAGATAAAGGATAATGGTGTAATATCCCTTTTCTCAACCTCCACTTTCCAGTTCCTAATGTCAGAATCTGAAACTCCTCAGCCACGGCGTCTTTATCATGGCTTATGACCATTACCTTGAATTGTTTAAGAATCGGATCATACCCGAAAAAGTTATGCACAAATTCCTTCGTCTTTTTCGCATTTGGTAAACTAACTTGTTGTCCTGTGCTAGGTTTACATATCAAAGGTAATCTATCAACTGATTTTGGTGAATTAGGACAATAGATCAATCCAGAGACAGCACAACAATTTTGTAAGCACCAATCTGCAGGGAAACTTATATGAAACTCAGCGGTTACTACAAGAGACGAACCTTCAGGGTTCTGAAACTGAGGAGATGAGCAGAAGATTAAGTCACCGGATTTTTCAAGGGAGATTAAGAGACGTGGTCGAGTGGATGATCTGGTTAGGAACAACTCGGTGAAATATTGATGGCGAAGTATTGACGACCAGAATTTGGAGGAGCGACGAAACCTAGAAATTGATTTGGCTGACGTTCTCGAGAGTATTTCGAGAATGAGATCTGTTGAGTCGATCGTGGTAGGTACTTCTCTCTTCATCGAGAATTTGTATTTTGCGTGGGAGAGAAGATAGGGTTTACATATTGGAGACTGGAGAGATTGGCATTCTTATAGGAATGAAAAGAGGAGTTCAAACTGGATTAGGAAAATCATATAACAATTTCGATTTAGGAAAACAATTGGGCCAAAACTAAAACAAAAACAAGAATTGTAAACTTTTGTTGTGTTTACTTTTTAAACTAATGGTATGACAAAACATTTCCCAAATAATTGGTTCTTAACTTAAATGGATTTAAAATTTTCATTTTATTTTTATTTCACTAGAGAGTTGTCTTCCTCAACAAAAGAACGTTTTATTATGTAGAAAAGATCAGCGTTGCTGAAGATAATGCCGGTGGTATTGCCACCGCGCGCAATTCAGAACCACGGAAAGGTGTCTCTTACCCGTAATACTTTGGGCGCGTTGGTTATACTGTTCGTGCTAATTTCTTAAATGTTACATGATTGTATATAACTTTAGGATATTTGGTTAAGCAGTAGCAATGTAAACTGTGAAATTGGTTATATGGTAACTTAAGGGGGAATGATATGGTTTAGAAACAGAGTAAATAAGAATAAGTTGTTACATTTCTGGTTGTTTTTGATCTCCAATTTTTCTCACGAGATTTGTTCAAGTTAGGGGTTAAAAATTAAGCTGTTGTTTCCGGTATTCTCTAGCAATTTCGTGAAAATGAAAGTCAAAATAGAAAAAAATAGTTTACACCCAATTAACGAGAAACACAAAATGCTAAGCCAACAGAGTGATAAAAGCTCACACGAAACCTGATAATGAGAAGTGTTCACTCAGAGGAATAATAGTTAAGACTTAAGACTCAATGTTATAAATATTATGAAGACAACAACTTCAGCCAAGACTCTGACTTTGATAAAAACTTAATTTCCTAAGAACTTTTTTGATAATTTGATTCTTACAGAGAGAACATAACTTGTCTAAAAAAAAGAGCTTGTTTAGCTGACTTGGTGAGGAAGGGAAGTAATTAGGTTTTGACATCTGTAAACTCATCATCATCTAAAAGACACAGACCATCAAATTTGTTAACGCATCTCAAACGTGCGATGATCTTCTTCCAGGTAAGCAGCGTATGTTGTCGTCTTAATATCGAACTTAAGATCCTCTACATGGTCTATAAAGGCGTCAACTAGGAAACTAGTCTTAAACGCTTCACCCTTAGCTCCAAAAAATTGGATTTCAACATTTTGGAGAGTGTTCCTTTTGGGATTAAAGTAGAAAACATATAACGGTTTAGATGTATTATGGTTCACCAAAACAATTTCACCTGAAGCAGTCACCCCAACAACGGAAAGATTGTAGTTAACCTTAAAGACTTTATTCTCATCCCTCAAAGTGTAGGCATATGACGTCCATTCCTCTTTCTCGGCATCCTCTAGAACCCACATACGTAACTCAAGGGGAAATCCACCATCAGAAGCATACTTCAAATTAACCCCACATAATTTACCCTTATAGTTTATCAGTTCATAAAGACGGCAATCCAAACGATATTCTAATTCAATGAGCTTGAATTTCTCAGATCTAACATCAAAGCAAACTAACGCATAATACTTTCTTTCAGAATGAGCTAAGTAATACAAAACCCCATTGATGCATATCCTTTCTCCTTTCAGGTAGAGCTACCGGTAAGATCGCATACTGTCCTGTGCTAGGATTACATATCATACGTGTTGCATCCTTATCCATATTAGCAAAATAGATCAAACCAGAAGCATAGGTACAGCAGTATGGGTTTATGTCTTTAGAGAACTTCATATGACAATCGGCTACTACAAGGGACGACTTCTCATCTAGATTCTGAGGCTGAGGTGACGAGAAGAAAAGCCAGTCGCTATCTTGTTTGCCCACAAATAAGAGACGTGGGCGAGATGAGGACTTGTTCAAGAACAACTCTGTGAAATATGATTGGCTAAGCATGGACTTCCATAGTTTCGACACGCAGCGAAACCTCTGGATTGACTTTGCAGGCAATCTCGAGAGTATCTCAAGAATGAGATCAATAGGGATAGAATCTGAGTTTTCTCCTCTATTCATGATCAATTGTATTAGCTCTGGTCGGACGGAGGAAGATTTATGAATAAAAACGGCAGAGAAAAGTCTCTTAAAGTTCGACCTAATTAGACTCTTAAAGTTCAAGAAGCTTTTAACCGTCCGAATTTGTATAAAATCTTTTTATTGATTTTATTAGAGAATCTAATTTAGACTTATCCATCCAGGTAAATCATCAGCCCCTCCCAAGCAAGGTTCGAACCAGGGATCAGACTCAACGTTATTAGTTATCATTACCAACGGATCCGATAACCATCCGAGCTACCTACACTTGGTCCAGTGACCCTTGTTTTATCTTTAAAACGGAGAAAACCCTAGTTTCTTTCCAACCTCTCTCCTCCAAGCTTTCTTATATACTAGATTCGTTGACTGACTCCGGCGGCTTCTTTAGTGTTGGAACTGAGTCTTGTAAAGCTTGGATTTTATAAATTTGCCTATAAAAACCTGAATTTTTGTGTGAACAAACTAAATTCCCAACTTATAGTTGATCAAAGTAAATTGAGCTCAGACTAGTCAACAGCGTAAATGGAAAGTTTGAATGGTTAACTCAAAGTTAGTGGGAAACAAAAAAAACCCGATTCTTAGTTGCAACTCGAAGTGGCGATGGAGAAGTTGTGCTTGTCCAAAATCTCTTTTGAAGGTATTTTGACTCGGTTTAGTTAGAAAACAATGGCTATATAAAAGAACATAGATTGTTGGTGCATGAGATTTATGTAACAGAGATTGAAACGTCTTGTTATAAAATATAATATTCCATCTTTATTTGGCGAGGATGTTAATAACTTGTATAAAGTATCATAGATTTTTACTTTCAGGATCATATTTATTAATTTCAATCCAATTTTTTGCTAAAACTCGTTGCAAGTCAAGGTGATTTACTTGTCCCTTTGGAATATATATATAAAAGGAGGGATCACTTAAAAGTTCCCAATGGTCTTTTATAGATTATGATAAGTGTCATCAAGATAGTTTGATTTTTACTGTGAGTTTTTCTCATGTTATATATCATCATATCTTATTATACTAATGGCTCTGTCGTGGCTGCAGTTTCCATCAAAACCAGAGGATTCTCTGAATTTGTTTACTTATTTTTAGGAGTCCAAATTAAGTAAAATGCCTGCAAAGAGAAAGAAAGAAGAATCTCTAATCTGATCTCATAGCATGAACAAATGGTTTAAGTACGAAAATTATGAATCTTGATATGTCATGGATAAAAAAAAATAACTCTCAGATCTCTCTTGTTAAGAACTTCCTTTTGATTCACTTGATTGCAACATATTTGTACATGATAAACAATGCAAAAGGACAAATATTAACTTATTCTAAATCATCAGTCTTAGTGACTAAAACGTAAAATCAAAATTGACAGAATCTTAATAGAAACATAATTTCTTTAGAATTGTTTTACTATAACTTATGAATGTTTACAGAGGGAGAATATATACTAATACAACTTGCATCAAATAGAGAGCTTTTTCAACTGACTTGAGGAGTAAGGTAAGCAATCAGGCTTTAACACCTGTAAATTTCAATCATCTTCTAAAAGACACAATGCATCAAATTTGTTAACGCTCTCAAATCTACGATGATGAGCAACGGTCCTCACTTGATGATCTTCTCTAGATGATGTTGATGTGTTATGTTCTGGTGGGCTTATCGATGTTGCAGCATATGTTGTCTTCATAACATTAAACCTAAGATCCGCTACATGGTCTACAAAGTAGTAAACTCTATGATTGTTAGACCATTCTTCCTCTTCTCTAACACCTTGGATTTCAACACTTCGGAGAGTGTTCCTTTCGGGGTTGAAGTAGAAAACATAAAACGGTTTATGTGCATTATTCTTTGCCAAAACAATTTCACCTGAAGCAGTCACCCCAACAACATAAATATAGTTGTTATCCTCGACTATATTCTCAGCCCTCAAAGTGTAGGCATATGTGGTCCATTCCTGTTTCTTGACATCGTCTAGAACCCACATACGCAACTTAAGGGGAAATCCACCAGCATAATCATCTTCCAAATTAGTAACACCAAATTTACCCTTATAGTTTATCATTTTAGTAGACCAACTAGTAAGGCAGTCTGGGTTTTGATTTAGAAACTTGAATTTCTCAGACCTAACATCAAAGCAACCTATATTTTTATGATTATTGTAATACAAAACCCCATTGATGCATATCATTTCCGAAACAAGACCAGAGTAGGAGGGAAATTCGATCTCCCTCCACCTCATATTTTCAGTTCCTAATGTTAGAATTTGATAAACCAATTGACCATCGACTCTACGGTTTAGGACCAAAACCTTGAATTGCATGCCAATCGGATCAAACCCTAAAAAGCCGTTGCAGCTTCTGAGCGTTGATTTCAGGTCAGGTGGTAAGATTGCATATTGTCCCGTGCTAGGGTTGCATATCGCACGCACTTCATTTTCATCGTCCTTTGAGATCCGCATATTAGCGAAATATATCAAACCAGAAGCATAGCTACAATAGTGTTGGATTCTATCTTCAGAAAACTTCATATGAAAATCGGCGGCTACTACAAGAGACGAATTCTCATAATGATTCTTAGGCTGAGGCGACGAGAAGAAACTCCACTCACCACCTTGTACGACCCCAATTAAGAGACGTGGGTTAGACGACGAATTGGTGTGGAACAACTTGGTGAAATATGGCTGGCAAGGCATGGACTTCCATAGTTTCGACACGCACCGAAACCTCGCGATTGACTTTGCATGCAATCTCGAGAGTATCTCGTAAATGAGATCTGTAGGAATATAATCTGAGTTTGCTCCTCTATTCATGATCGTATTATTCATGAGAGATATGAATACAGATTCATCGAAGAGTCTCTGATATATATATATATATATCAGAGATAGAAAATCTCGTAAGGGGTTATTGGGAAATGAATTTGTGAAGAGTTATTGATTTTAAAAGTGGAGAGATCTTAAAATCTTTTATAAATTTTTACCAAATGCATGTGTCATTGATTTCTTTTCAAAAATTTTAATGGATTATCATTGATTTGCATTAACTTGTTTTCCTCCAAATTTTTCTTTATAAGGTAATGTATGTATTTTTCTTTAAAATTTCTAAATATTATAGATTTCAAATTTAAATTAAAGAAATTGTTTTATTTTCTTTTTTCAGCAGAGAGATTATTTTCTAAGGAGAGATTTCGAAGATCTTTTACTGAAATGATATTCTATGGTAGCTTGCTGTTTCGTTTTACAGTCATTGCTTCCAAGTTTTTTTACAATTATGAATGTTATGAGAATAATAGAAATCTAACTTTTACTGGAATTTGCAAAAATATTAATGGTGTATACATCTTGCTAAATCATTAGTCTCATTACTGGTGTTATATCTTGTATAGGGGAAACCATAGGTGAAATCAAGAGAAGCGGCTTGGGGAAAAACTTCTTCCTCATGGATACAAAGCGATATCAACGTTGTAAGATTAAGACCACAATTTTGCGGTGAGTTTTACAATTTTGCTCATGATCAACAAGTAGTAGTGTAGTTCAGAGCTCTGCAAGTCAATGGCTGGATTCGTCTCTATTCGGAACTTGCAGACTATTAGGAAGAGTCGAAGAGAGCATTAAGAATCATGATTTGTTCAACTTGAAGATTGTCAAAGTGGCTATAGATACTGCTCTCCAAGATGAGGATACATATTAATGAAGTCTAGATGATAAATAAAGTCTAGAGGTCTTTATTTTGGTTCCTTCTTTTGTTGCTTAGACGTCTTTATTTTTTTGTTTATCTGATACATTTCTGATTTCTAAAAGCTAAACAATTGTGTATCCCTTTTAATATGAAACTCTAACCTCTTTGGTTTTAACCTTTTGAACACAATATTTATAAAGGTTTAGAGATAAACAGAGTGATTCTTATTAAACGCAGCCGAAAAGTCTGAAGTTTACAAGAAAAATTGAGTTGCCGAGGTTGATCTTAAGAACAAAAAGTGAAAGGTGGCTGGATATTTTGGGTAGGTCCGTTTTTGGTTCAAGAGCGTATCAAAAGGAATAGTCTGCTTCATAAGGCAAGGTTTGGTTCAAGAGCGTATCAAAAGGAATAGTCTGCTTCATAAGGCAAGGTCCCGTGGGTTTGGCTTGTAAAGTCTATAGCACAGGTAGTGATTGTTGCTGGTAGAGCAGATTTAGATGGTCCTGAAACTGAGGCAGAGGCATATATGTATGCTTGATTACATAAACTGTTGCAATTGTAGAAATGACAATGTTTTTCAACTCCAGTTTTTTATTTGATTATGATTCTCTAAATTATATTGAAACATGAAATATCTTTTGGACTTAACAGTATTAATGATCAAATCTGAAAGTCTTTCTTGATCTCTCGGTTCATTATTATAAGTATAAATCTTAATGTGTCACCGACCGAACAAGCTCACAGATCTCTCTTGTTAAGAACTTTGATCTCCTTTATATGCACTTGATTGCAATATATCTAGCACTCGCAAGTCGCATGATAGACAGTTCCAAAGGCCGTTACTTCTTTGAAATCCTCAGTGTTAATGACTTTATATATAATTGCTAGAATCGTAGAAGAAACATAAATTTTTAATTAAGAACTTCTTTGATTTTATTAATGGTTACAAAGAGAGAATACAACTTGCATCATATAGAGAGCTTTCAGCTGACTTGGGGTGCAAGGTAAGCAATCAGGTTTTGACACCAGTAAATTTTAATCATCTTCTAAAAGACACAGAGCATCAAATTTGTTAACGCTCTAAAACGTTTAGCGATCTTGTTTCAGGTGAGCAACGGTCCTCACTTGATGAGCTTCTCTAGATGATGTTGATGTGCTCTGTTCTGGTGGGCTTATAGATGTTGCTACATCTGTTGTCTTCATAACATCAAATCTAAGATCCTCTACATGGTTTACAAAGCAGTAAACTCTATGTTTGTTAAACCATTCTTCCTCTTCTCTAACACCTTGGATTTCAAAACATAGGAGAGTGTTCCTTTCGGGATTAAAGTAGAAAACATAAATCGGTTTATATAAATTATGGTTCGCCAAAACAATGTCACCCGAACCAGTCACTCCAATAACGGACAGATTTTGACTAACCTTAACGACTTTATTCTCAGCCCTCAATGTGTAGGCATATGTACTCCATTCATGTTTCTCGACATTCTCTAGAACCCACATACGTAACTTAAGGGAAAATCCTCCATAATAATCATCCTCCAAATTAATCACACCTAGTTTACCCTTATAGTTTATCAATTTAGGAGACCAATAACGAAAGCAGTATGGGGCTAGATGTACAAATTTGAATTTCTCAGACCTAACATCAAAACAACCTATCATATCATGCTCTTTATCAGGGTCAGCAGCTATGTAATACAAGACACCATTAATACATATATGTTCCCAACGATAACCATAGGGTCCATAGGTTAAGGGACATATGTTCTCCCTCCACCTCATATTTTCTGTTCCTAATATCATAATATGATAAACCAATTTATCATCGACTCTACGTTTAAAGACCAAAACCTTGAATTGCTTGCCAATCGGATCAAACCCTAAAACGCCGCCTACGTCTTGGTACCCTGTTCTCAAGTCAGGTGGTAAGATTGCATACTGTCCCGTGCTAGGGTTACATATCATACGCACTACATTGTCATTCTCGTTTGAGATCCGCATGTTAGGGAAATATATCAAACCAGAAGCATAGCTACGATAGTATATGGTTGTGTCTTCAGAAAACTTCATATGAAAATCGGTGGCTACTACAAGAGACGACTTCCCATAAAGATCCTGAGGCTGAGGAGAGGAGAAGAAGCTCCACACACCGCCTTGTTCGACCCCAATTAAGAGACGTGGATTAGATGAGGACCTTGTGTGGAACAACTCGGTGAAATCTTGACGGCAGATAATGGACTTCCATAGCTTCGACACGCATCGAAACCTAAGGATTGACTTTGCAGGTAATCTCGAGAGTATCTCGTAAATGAGATCAGTAGGAATGGAATCTGAGTTTGCTCCTCTATTCATGATCGTCTTATTCATGAGAGAGAGAGAGACATGAATACAGATTCATCGAAGACTCTGAAATATATATATATATATAGAAATGGAAAATAGCTTGGGGTTTATTGGGAAATGAATTTGTGAAGAGTTATTGATTTTAAAAGTGGAGAGATCTTAAAATGTTTTATAGATTTTTACCATATTTGTCATTGATTTCTATTCAAATATTTTTATGGATTATCATTGATTGTCATTGATTTTCCCATAACTTTTTTTTATAAGGTAATGACTATGGTCGTTTCATAATCGCCAGCGACTGCGACTACGGCTGCGATTGCAGCTGAATAATTCAGAGCTACTTGGAACTTGCAGTTGCCACGACTAATAGGAGCAGAATTAAGAATCATGATCTGTCTAACTTGAAGATTGTCAAAGTGGCTTTAGTATAATTCTTGATGTGTATGAGGAATTCAACCGCAAAAATGTTGCAATTGTCTACATAACGTACAAAGACTCATGTGGTACGGATGTTGATCGCGTAGCTATAGTCAGAAGAGCCTTCACTGAGCAGATGGGATGCTTCAGTCTTGTTTGCTAGACTCTGAGTTTAGAAATTATACCAAAAAGGGTAACTAAGGAGCAGATCTACTGAGCAACTTTCGCCTGCGTCTCAAACGGGGGCTGTTAATATATTCCTAGGACGGCTCAAGGCATACAAATATAGTGGCGTTGGCTGATAAATCATGTAAACTCCTTTTTTTTTTTTTTGCTAGTTTTTGGATCCTTTTGAGAAAGGAATGAGATGAACTAGTGTCCCTTCTATACTTCCTTAGACGTCTTCATTTTTTGTTCATTTGATACATTTCTGATTTATAAAATATAAACAATTTATGTATCCCTTTCAATATGAAACTTTAACCTCTTTGGTTTTAATCCGTGAACCAGAGGTCGAACACAATGTTTATAAAGTAAAGGTTTAAGGATATATAAACCGAGAGATTCTTATCAAACACAGCCGAAAAGTCCGAAGATTACAAGGAAAATTGAGTTGCCGAGATAGATCTTAAGAACAAAAAGTGAAAGGCAGCTAAATATTTTGGGTAGGTCACGTTTTTGGTTCAAGAGCGTATCAAAAGGAAACACTCTGCTTCTTACAGCAAGGTCCCTTGGGTTTGGCTTGTAAGTTTTTGATTCCCATCGTTCATTACTATATGTAACGTCTAACTACGTTGGAATTTTTATCCTCTAGATCAAATCTTTCATTAAGAAAGATGAAATATGTCATATGTTTAGAGTAAAAGATGATAAAAAAAAAAAAATTCTTCATATGATGGTTCAAGTAGCTAATCGAAGTTTTCCTTTTATTTTTGGGAGTCCAAATTAAGTAAAATGACTGCAGAGAGAAATTAAAGAAAGAAGAGTCTCTTATCTGATCTCATAGCAGAGAACAAATGGTTAAGTATGAATTTTTGGATGTGTCTCTTTGCCAGATTGGAACCAACAGAGAGGGCTCCCTAAAGCAACTTCCACAGGAAGTTTTTTAGCTTAGGGGCAATCTTGAGCTGCCAGACATGCTTATGCCAATCAAAACTCTCACAAACACTTTTCTGTGGAAACCGCTTTGCCAGAGGATAACCCGATTTTGTCGAGTAAGATCCTGATTTTTCAGGTAACCAAACCAGAGAATCTGTTGAAGGAACAGAACTGGTAATAAGATTGCGAATTGCTTCCTCATACTGAGGTAAAATCTGACGAATAAACTCGACATTCCAGTCATTTGTATCTGGACAGAGGAGGTCTTGTACTTTTAGGTCTGCAGTAGCTGAGGTTGGGGGGCCTATAGGAACTGTAGGGTGAAGCAAGGAAAGCCATGGATCGGTCCAGACATTGATGCAGGCTCCATTACCCACTGTCCAACCTAGCCCTTTCCGCAACAGCTCTCTGCCCACGAGAATGCTGCGCCAACCATGTGAGGCCACTCTTGGAGAAGAGGAGCAGTCCAAGAAGCTAGAGTTGTTGCAGTACTTACCCAACAGAACTTTAGCCAGCATTGAGTCAGGTTGACTAAGAAGTCTCCATCCAATTTTTGCTAATAAGGCGTCATTGAACTGTTGTACGTCTCTAAATCCAAGAGCTCCCGCAAATTTGGGTTGAGTAAGAGTATCCCAAGCCACCCAACACATCTTCTTTTTGTCTGGTTTGTCATCCCACCAAAACCGGGTGAACACGGATTGGATTTGCTTACAAAGGGATGCGGGAATCTTAAAGCACGACATTGGGTAGATTGGTAAGGCAGTGAGGATTGCTTTTAGAAGAACATGTTTCCCCGCACCGGATAAGAAGCGGGAAGACCAACTATGAGCTCTTTGCCTTACTTTATCAACCAAGGCTGCAAAGATATCACGTTTTTTTCGACGAAAATTCTCAGGCAGACCAAGATAGTTACCTAGGCCTCCATCTTGAGTAATGTTGAGAGACTTTTTAACTCTGGTCTTTGCTTCGCTCGGGGTCTTAGCAGAGAAAGTAATTGTTGACTTATTGAGGTTTATGCACTGTCCTGATGCTTTCTCGTAGGTACTCAAGATTTTAACTATTTCTTTATATTCTAGGCACATTTGACGTGGTGGCTGTCAATTTGTATCCGCTTTATGAAAAAGTTACTGCTGCCGGTGGAATTGCTTTAACGCAACACTGACATTATTGGTCCTGCTATAATTAGAGCTGCTGCTAAGATTTGTTAGACCCATTTATGATACAAGATATATATTGAACAGAACAATGAAGTTTTAATTGTTTCGATTCAGAAGATTATCTTCAGTATTGGAGTATCTCAGGGGGCCAAATCAACCAACATTTCCGCAGAAAACTACTGTTGAAGGCTTTTAAACACGTTGCAGCTTATGATTCCGTAGTTTTAGAATGGCTATGAATCGAAGTACCAATCGAAGTAAGTATCATTTTATTTCTTATGTGATAGATTTTCTTAGTCCACTTATTTAATCCTATTTTTAGCCGAATCATTACTGTATGATTGTGTCACGTTTGTATGCAAAGAGATTTCCCAAATAATTGGTTCTTAACTTATAGTGATTGAAACTTATCATTTTAATTGTATTTCTCGGAAGAGAAGTTCCCTCCAAGCTTTACAGTTCCGCTTTCACGAAAGAGTTTTCTTCCTCATGAAAATGAAGCTTTTCATAATTGTCAAGAGCCTTGCTTAGTTAGTTGTTTTGGGTTAATAAACAGAGTAAATAAGAATAACTTGTTACATTTTTGGTCATTTTGGATATGCAATTTTTCTCACGAGATTTGTTCAAGTTCGGGATTAAAAATTAAGCACTTGTTTCCGGACCGGTATTATCTAGCAATTTCGTGAAAAGAAAAGTCAAAGATAAAAAAATTAGTTTGCTCCCAATTAACGTGTAACACAAAATGCTAAGCCAACAGACTGATAAAAGCTCACATGAAACCTGTAAATGAGAAGTGTTACGTTCACTCAGAGGAAAAATAGTTAAGACTCCATGTTATAAATATTGATGAAGACAACAACTTCAGCCATGACTCTGACTTTGATAAAAACTTAATTTCCTAAGAACTTTTTTGATAACTTGATTCTTACAGCTGAGAGAACATAACTTGTCTAAAACAGAGAGCTTGTTTAGCTGACTTGGTGAGGAAGGTAAGTAAACTCATCATCATCTAAAAGACACAGACCATCAAATTTGTTAACGCATCTCAAACGTGCGATGATCTTCTTCCAGGTAAGCAGCATATGTTGTCGTCTTAATATCGAACTTAAGATCCTCTACATGGTCTATAAAGGCGTCAACTAGGAAACTAGTCTTAAACGCTTCACCGTTAGCTCCAAAAAATTTGATTTCAACACTTTGGAGAGTGTTCCTTTTGGGATTAAAGTAGAAAACATAGAACGGTTTACATGTATTATGGTCCACCAAAACAATTTCACCTGAAGCAGTCACCCCAGCAACGGAAAGATTGTAGTTAACCTTAACGAGTTTATTCTCATCCCTCAAAGTGTAGGCATATGTCGTCCATTCCTCTTTCTCGACATCCTCTAGAACCCACATACGTAACTCAAGGGGAAATCCACCATCAGAAGCATACTTCAAATTAACCACACATAATTTCCCCTTATAGTTTATCAGTCCATAAAGACAGCAATCCAAATGGTGTAGTTCAATGAACTTGAATTTCTCAGATCTAACATCAAAGCAAACTACCGCATAATACTTTCTTTCAGAATGAGCTAAGTAATACAAAACCCCATTGATGCAAATCCTATTCCAAAAAGGGTTATGCGTAAAAGGACATTGGATCTTCCTCCACCTCAATTTCCCAGTTCCTAGTGTCAAAATATAATGATCTATATCACTAGAAGCGATACCTTTACTAGTATTCATCAACAATACCTTGAAGTCCTTGTCTATCGGATCAAACCCTAAATAGCTATACGAATATGTGTGCGTTCTCTTTTCAAGCAGAGATAAGATCGCATACTGTCTTGTGCTAGGGTTACATATCATATGTATTGCATCCTTATCCATATTAGCGAAATAGATCAAACCAGAAGCATAGGTACAACTCTATGGGGGTATGTCTTTAGAGAACTTCATATGACAATCGGCGGCGGCTACTACAAGGGACGACTTCTCAATTAAATTCTGAGGCTGAGGCGACGAGAAGAAAAGCCAGTCGCTGTCTTGTTTGCCCACAAATAAGAGACGTGGGCGAGATGAGAACTTGTTCAAGAACAACTCTGTGAAATATGGTTGGCTAAGCATGGACTTCCATAGTTTCGACACGCAGCGAAACCTCTGGATTGACTTTGCAGGCAATCTCGAGAGTATATCAAGAATGAGATCAATAGGGATAGAATCTGAGTTTTCTCCTCTATTCATGATCGATTGTATTAGCTCTGATCAGACGGAGGAAGATATATGAATACAAATCGCAGAGATTCTGAATTATTATATAGATATGAAAAATCTTTTAAAGTTCGACCTAATTAGACTCTTGATAAAAGTTCAAGAAGCATGGGCCTTTAACCATCCAAATTTGTATATATTTAGATTCTATAGGTTGATCAGTCTGACTTTATTGTATAAATTCTATTTGTTTCAGTGGGCCTTTATTGTTTGTCTTTTTTTCTTTTATCTAATTTGTTGAAGAAATTCGGACCGAGGCATTGCCAGGGCCAGCCTTTATTAGATACGAGCAGTAGCGGCTTCTTTAGTGTCGGAGCCGAGTCTTGTATTTTATGTTTATGTATGATATCTTCTTGGCGTCCGATTATCTCTTGGAACCGGCGGCTACACTTTCTTCGGACTTTCAGCCTAATTCAGGATAGTGGCAAGCATTTCACTAAGACATGTACATTTCATCCATCACCAAGAAATTCAAGGGATATATACATACTGCATAGAGCTTAAAAGATTATGGTATCAATAAGAAACTGACCGATGTGGTTCTGAAAAATGATCAAATAAAGTTTGGATTTTATAAATTTGCCTACAACAACCTGAATTTTTGTGTCAACAAACTAAATTCCCAACTTATAGTTGATCACACTAAATTACGCTGCGTGTAGGCTGCGTGTTATGTGGAGCAGATTTGGAGACAAGGGATCACCTCTTCTTCTCTTGTTCATACTCTTCCCAGGTATGGTCTGTTCTAACTGCATGCATTCTTTAAGATCGATATACAAGTAGTTGAAGTCTCATTTCTTCTCTACTACTAGACACTACTCAAAGTATTCAAAATGAAATAGATTGTTGGTGTATGAGATTTATGTAACAGAAATTGACTAGTCTTGTGTAATTACTTGTATAAAGTATCATAGTTTGTTAAATCGTATCTTCATTCTATCCCTAGTTTACTTTCCTTTGAAGTACTTTCAGGCACTTCTTGCCTTGTTATCTCGTTTTCCCATTTTATGTGGGTTGTATTTCCTCCTCCTTTGAGTGATTTTGAAACTTAAGCCTAATGAAATCTAGTTTGTTCAAAAAAAAAAAAAAAGTATCATAGATTTTTACTTTCAGGATCATATCTATTAATTTCAATCCAATTTCTTGTTAAAAATCGTTGCAAGTCAAGGTGATTTTCTTGTCCTCTTGGAGTCATATATAAAAAGGGATCACTTAAAGTCCTCGATGGTTCTGATGGATCCCAACGATCTTTCACAGAGCTCTTGATAAGTTTCATAAAGATACTTAGCTTTGATTTTTACTATGGCTTTTTCTCATGTTATCATCATCTTTTATACTGATGTCTTTTTGTCGTGGCTGCAGTTTCCATCAGAAGCAGAGGATTCTCTGACGTTGTAGTAGTTCCCATATAAGAAGGGTTAAAGTCAAGACTTGGTGCAGTGTCGCTCACTAGTTTTGCTGTCTTTAATGTGACAGTTTCCATAGCTGCGGGTTTCTGTTGCATTTTGGGATTTCTCCTCATTCTCTAACCTCTCTTTTTGCTTAAGAGGTTAGTTAACTCACATCTCTCTTTGAGTTCTATGTTTTGTTTCTCACTCACAAAGACTTTTAGAACACTAGAGAGATGAACACAAAAACTACATTTTAACTTCGGATCACAAGGATACATTCTTACAACACCATACAAGCATACTTATAATAGCTTGCTTCTACTCACCACACACACATACACACTTTAGACCATACTCCTAATTCTAGACTGATCACTTCTACAAGCAAAGTTAAACTAGTAGATCTTACACAACATTACCTTAGCCACTAACAACTCTTAGCTACTCTAGCTTAGGTACTTGGCTAGATTTAAACAACATTACACATTTCCTTATTTGGGCCAACCACAGCCCATTAACACTTCTCAGCTCAAAGACCAACTTCTTCTCCTTCTTGTTGACTTCTCTCCTAGATGTTGACTTCTCTTTGTCGACATTATCTTCTTCTTCCTTTTGCTTGGCTGTGTTCTTCTTCACTGTTTTTAATCTTCTTCTCACTTCAAGCTTTCTCTTTTGTAGGGTTTAATCAAAGGTTCAATTCCAACACTCCCTCTTGAACCCTTTGATTAAAAATACCAATTTCAATTTAGGGATATCTATCCCGTTTCTTCTTCTTCGTCGCCTTTGAGAAGTTCTCCCTCTTGCTCGGAACTCACTGAGTCCGGTTGGAATCGCCTCTTAATCAATTCTCTTCTTTGCAGGATAACACTTCAGCTCTTCTGCTTCATGTCTCCTTCAAGTTTTCTTCACCGTGATCTTCCGTCACGTCTCTTGCTCGGTTGACCTTGCAACCGGCTTCAGCTCCCACTGTGGTGAGCTTCTTCTCTGCTTGGTGTCAACTGTGATCACCAGCCTTGTTCTCTCTCCTTTTTTTTTTTCGATTCTCCGAACCATCACCTTAGCTTTAGCTTTGGACTTTTGACTCTGGCACCATCACCCGGCTTCTCTTACCGTGGTCTCTTAGGTTTCTCCATGAGTCTCATCCTTGCTTTCTTTGCCTCAGATTGTTTGGCTCTTCAATTCTCCACCTTAGTCTTCTTAACCTTAGCTTGATTGGTTTCTTGAATCATCAACCTCGGCACTCTCCGATTTGGTTTGTTTGATCCTTCACCACCACTTCGGTCATTCTAACCTTGGCTTCTCCTTCTCGCTTTCAGGTTTTAATCCACTCAGATTTCAACCCTAGTCACGGATTGGAGCTTCTCGACACCATTGCCGCCACCTTAGTTGCTTCCTTTTTGACGCAAGACTACATAGTCTACATTTCATCTTGGAGGCTGCGACCAAGCTTGCATTGGTGCCTTCTTCCTTCTTGTTCTGCTTCAGCCACAGAATTCTCCCTCTCGGTTTGTCACTTCACAGGTTTGTTCTTGGCATCAACCTTCTTCTCAACCCATCTTGTGAATTGTAACGTTGTTGAACCTTGAACTCTGTTTCATGCACACTAACCTCATGAGTTTCTGTTAAGATGGCTGCAGCATCTCTTCATTTGTCTTGAGCACAGGTCCACTCAAGAACTCAAAATCTTGCCTCTGAGCTCAGGTCCGCTCAAGGTCTTACACTCTTCCAGAGGTTTGTCACTTCAACCTCTGTCTTCCTCTGTTCTTCTTCTTTCATCTTTGCCGTTTTTTTTTCTTACGGCTTACTTTTTCTCAGCCTCATCTTACTTGACTGCAGGCTTCCTTCATTGAGCAGCTTCTCTGGCCGCATCTCATCTTCCTCTCTCTCGGATCCTGCTGGTTTTCTCTAACCAAGCTTCAGGTTCGTACACATCTTCCTTCTTTCTCTTTTTCTTCAGTCTCTTCTTAGACTGGCTTTTTCTCCCTCTCGGCCTCAACCTCTTTTTCTTCTTGCTGCAGGCTCCAGGGATCATATAGCTCTGATACCATGTTGCATTTTGGGATTTCTCCTCATTCTCTAACCTCTCTTTTTGCTTAAGAGGTTAGTTAACTCACATCTCTCTTTGAGTTCTATGTTTTGTTTCTCACTCACAAAGACTTTTAGAACACTAGAGAGATGAACACAAAAACTACATTTTAACTTCGGATCACAAGGATACATTCTTACAACACCATACAAGCATACTTATAATAGCTTGCTTCTACTCACCACACACACATACACACTTTAGACCATACTCCTAATTCTAGACTGATCACTTCTACAAGCAAAGTTAAACTAGTAGATCTTACACAACATTACCTTAGCCACTAACAACTCTTAGCTACTCTAGCTTAGGTACTTGGCTAGATTTAAACAACATTACACATTTCCTTATTTGGGCCAACCACAGCCCATTAACACTTCTCAGCTCAAAGACCAACTTCTTCTCCTTCTTGTTGACTTCTCTCCTAGATGTTGACTTCTCTTTGTCGACATTATCTTCTTCTTCCTTTTGCTTGGCTGTGTTCTTCTTCACTGTTTTTAATCTTCTTCTCACTTCAAGCTTTCTCTTTTGTAGGGTTTAATCAAAGGTTCAATTCCAACAGTTTCGCTTGTAAATCTAAACCTCCAGCTTTCATAGCAGGTGTTATCAATTTTTAAACTGACTTTCTTGTACATATAGTCACTAATCCAAGTGTTTACTTTTATTTTTAGGAGCCAAAATTAAGTAAAATGCTTGCAAAGAGAAAGAAAGAAGAATCTCTAATCTGATCTCATAGCAGGAACAAATGGTTTAAGTACGAAATTATGAACCTTGATGTGTCACGGATCAAAAAAAAGCTCACAGATCTCTCTTGATTGCAACATATGTGTGCATAATAGACAATGCAAAAGGACAATATTACTTATTCTAAATCCTAAGTGACTAAAAAAGCTAAATCAAAATTGACAGAATCATACTTAAAACATAATTTCTTCAGATTTTTTTTACTATTAACTTAATGGTTACAAAGAGAGAATACAAATACAACTTGCATCAACTAGAGAGCTTTTTCAGCTGACTTGAGGAGTAAGGTAAGCAATCAGGTTTTAACACCTGTAAATTTCAATCATCTTCTAAAAGGCACAAAGCATCAAATTTGTTAATACTCTCAAATGTATGACGATCTTGTTCCAGGTGAGCAACGATCCTCACTTGATGATCTTCTCTAGATGATGTTGATGATGTACTCTGTTATGATTGGCTTATAGATGTTGCGGTATATGTTGTCTTCATAACATCAAATCTAAGATTCTCTATATGGTCTACAAAGTAATGAACTGTATGATCGTCAAACCATTCTTTCTCTTCTCTAACACCTTGAATTTCAACACTTAGGAGAGTGTTCCTATCGGGGTTAAAGTAGAAAACATAAAACGGTTTATATGCATTATCTTTTGCCAAAACAATTTCACCTGAAGCAGTAACCCCAACAACGGAAAGATTGTTGTTAACCTTGACGACTTTATTCTCAGCCCTCAAAGTGTAGGCATATGTCGTCCATTCCTCTTTCTCGACGTCTTCTAGAACCCACATATGTAACTGAAGGGGAAATCCACCATCATAAGCATATTCCCAATCAATCAAACCTAATTTACCCTTATAGTTTATCAATTTATAGTTTATCACATCGGGATATAGATTTAGCAACTTGAATTTCTCCAATCTAACATCAAAGCAACCTATCTTATCATACAAGACATCAGGGTCAGAAGCTATGTAATACACAATCCCATTGATGCATATCTTCTCCCAACGCTCGCCATAGGTAAAGGGACATATGATCTCCCTCCACCTCACATTTTCAGTTCCTAATGTCACAATATGATAAACCAATTCATATTCGACTCTACGGTTCAAGACCAAAACCTTGAATTGCTTGCCAATCGGATCAAACCCTAAAAGGCCGCCAAAGTTTCTGTACATTGTTCTCAGGTCAGGTGGTAAGATCGCATATTGTCCCGTGCTAGGGTTACATATCGCACGCACTTCATCGTCATCCTCCTTTGAGATCCGAATATTTGGGAAATAGATCAAACCAGAAGCATAGCTACAATAGTCTGGGCGTCTGTCTTTGGAGAACTTCATATGAAAATCTGCGGTTACTACAAGAGACGACTTCCCATAGTGATTCCGAGGCTGAGGAGAGGAGAAGAAGCTCCACTCACCGCCTTGTATGACCCCAATTAAGAGACGTGGATTAGATGAGGACCTTGTGTGGAACAACTCGGTGAATTCTTGATGGCAAATAATGGACTTCCATAGCTTCGACACGCACCGAAACCTAACGATCGACTTTGCAGGCAATCTCGAGAGTATATCAGGAATGAGATCATTAGGGATGGACTCTGAGTTTGCTGTTCTATTCATGATCGTTGTATTCAATATTCATGAGAGAGAGATGTGAATACAGATTGAAGAGTCTCTGAAATATTACATGCTGTGGTTTCGGGCTGGGGGGATTACGGGCTTCGGAAAATCTCTTAGGGGGGTTATTGGGAATGAATTTGTGAAGAGTTATTGATTTTAAAAGTGGAGAGATTTTAAAATGTTTGAAAGATTTTTACCAAAATTTTCATTGTTTTCTTTTGAAATATTTTTATGGATTATCATTGCTTTGCGTTAGCTTGTTTTCCTCCAATTTTTTTTTTATACTAAGGTAACTAGGTAAAGACTAGTGCATAGCACGGATGAATCTTATCTGTTTAATTTTATGTATAGTTTTATTAGTATTTATCTATGTTTCAAAAGTGTAGTGTGTTTAGAGTTTTATAATATGTTTCCAGACTTAACACATGAGTTAAATCGTAATATCTTCCAAATCAGTGGGTTTTCAGTCAAATTGGTGTTAACGCCGTGGATTGATGGTTTAATAATATTTTAATAAAAATATATACATTTATATAGTATATACAATTTTTTTATCATAGAAGATGTATGTATTTTTCTTGAAAATTTCTAAATATTATAGATTTCAACTTTAAAGTAAAGAAATTGTTTTACTTTTTTCAACAGATAGATTATTTTCTAAGGAGAGATTTCGAAGATGTTTTACTGAAATAAAGATGTGGATACATATTGGTGAAGTCTAGATGATAGATAAAGTCTAGAGGTCTTTATTTTGGTTCCTTCTTTGGTTCCTTAGACGTCTTTATTTTTTGTTCATCTGACACATTTCTGATTTCTAAAAGCTAAACAATTGTGTATCCCTTTCAATATGAAACTCTAACCTCTTTGGTTTTAACCCAATATTTATAAAGTAAAGGTTTAGAGATAACAGAGAGATTCTTATTAAACGCAGCCGAAAAGTCTGAAGTTTACAAGAAAAATTGAGTTGCCGAGGTTGATCTTAAGAACAAAAAGTGAAAGGTGGCAAGATATTTTGGGTAGATATTTTGGGTTCAAGAGCGTATCAAAAGGAAAAGTATGCTTCATACGGCAAGGTCATGTGGGTTTGGCTTGTAATGTCTATAGCAGAGGTAGTGACTGTTGCTGGTGGAGCAGATTTAGATGGTCCTGAAACTGAGGCAGAGGCATATATGTATGCTTGATTACATAAACTGTTGCAATTGTAGAAATGACATTGTTTTTCCACTCCAGTTTATTATTTGATTATAATTCTCTAAATTATGTTGAAACATGAAATATCTTTTGGACTTAACAATATTAATGATCAAATCTGAAAATCTTTCTTGATCTTTCGGTTCATTATTATAAGTATGAATCTTAATGTGTGACCGACCAAACAAGCTCACAGATCTCGCTTGTTAAGAACTTCGAGCTCCTTTATATTCACTTGATTGCAATATATCTAGCACTCGCATGATAGACAGTTCCAAAGGCCGTTACTTCTTTTAAATCCTCAATTTTAATGACTGAAAATTAAATATAAAATCATAATAAGACCATACTTTGATTTCTTAATGGTTACAAAGAGAATACAAACTTGTATCAAATAGAGAACTTTCAGTTCACCCGGGGTGCAAGGTAAGCAATCAGGTTTGGACACTTGTAAATTTTAATCATCATCTAAAAGACACAGAACATCAAATTTGTAAACGCTCTCAAACATACGTTCCAGGTGAGAAAGGTTCCTCACTTGATGATCGTCTCTAGATGATGTTGATGATGTGCTCTGTTCTGGTGGGCTATAGATGTTGCAGCATATGTTGTCTTCATAACATCAAACCTAAGATCCTCTACATGGTCTGCAAAGTAGTAAACTCTATGATTGTTAGACCATTCTTCCTCTTCTCTAACACCTTGGATTTCAACACTTCGGAGAGTGTTCCTTTCGGGGTTGAAGTAGAAAACATAAAGCGGTTTATGTGCATTATTCTTCGCCAAAACAATTTCACCTGAAGCAGTCACCCCAACCTTAACGAATTTATTCTCACCCCTCAAAGTGTAGACATATGTAGTCCATTTCTGTTTCTCGACATCCTCTAGAACCCATAAACGTAACTTAAGGAGAAATCCACCATCATAATCATCCTCCAAATTAATCACACCTAGTTTACCCTTGTAGTTTATCAATTTAGTAGACCAATTACGAAAGCCGTATGAGGTTAGATGTAGAAATTTAAATTTCTCAGACCTAACATCAAAACAACCTATCATATCATGCTCTTCATCAGGATCAACAGCTATGTAATACAAAACCCCATTGATGCATATATGTTCCCAACCATAGGGTCCATAGGTTAAGGGACATATGATCTCCCTCCACATCATATTTTCAGCTCCTAATATCAGAATATGATAAACCAATTCATCATCGAGTCTACGTTTAAAGACCAAAACCTTGAATTTCTTGCCAATCGGATCAAACCCTAAAAAGCCGCCTACGTCTTGGTACCCTGTTCTCAAGTCAGGTGGTAAGATTGCATACTGTCCCGTGCTAGGGTTACATATCATACGCACTACATCGTCATTCTCGTTTGAGATCCGCATGTTAGGGAAATATATCAAACCAGAAGCATAGCTACGATAGTATATGGTTATGTCTTCAGAAAACTTCATATGAAAATCGGCGGCTACTACAAGAGACGACTTCCCATAATGATCCTGAGGCTGAGGAGAGGAGAAGAAGCTCCACACACCGCCTTGTTCGACCCCAATTAAGAGACGTGGATTAGATGAGGACCTTGTATGGAACAACTCGGTGATATCTTGACGGCAGATAATGGACTTCCATAGCTTCGATCACGCATCGAAACCTAAGGATTGACTTTGCAGGCAATCTCGAGAGTATCTCGTATATGAGATCATTAGGGATGGAATCTAAGTTTGCTCCTCTATTCATGATCGTCGTTGTATTTGCTTAGTATCGGACGGAGAGAGAGAGATATGAATACAATCTCTTAAAGTTAGACCTAATTATATATCATTCATGGGCTTTTTTTTGGCAGTGGGCTCTAAATATGTTATAATTTTATTAATTCTGAGCGATTCTTCTGATGATTGGATGTTGCAAGCCTAATTAACATTGAGGATATTGATTTTGCTTACGAACATATTATGTCATTGGTCTTTGGATTCAATTTTCATCTCTGATACTAATGATTGTTGTTTTCTTTGACGCCAAGCAACATCATCAATGATGTATTAATTTGTTATAATTATTGATGGTGGCAATTACGACATCTCTGTCTAAAGACATAAACCATAAAATGTACAAGTTGTCACTTACATGTATTCAAATTTAGAGCAGTCAGTGATTTATTTATATTGGATAGGGTTTATATAAGACAAGATAATAAACTTGGTGTGTGCTACATAAAGCTCATAGAGGATAGAGCTAAGCCATTTTTGCTCCCATAATTCCAATGAATCAATAAAGAAACGATCATCCTTCAATGAAGCAAACTATCGTCACAATTATTTTTTAGATTAACAAATTATCTTGTGGCCGCTCTATCATTTCTTCTAAAATAAACAGCGGATTTCTTTTATATTCAGTTATTTATGTCCAATTTGTTTTTAATAAAACCTAACGGAAAATTTACTTTAAAATTAACTAAAAGGGAGAAAAATGACAGATTCAAAATAAAAATACTTTTCCACTGTAAGCAATCAGGTTTTGACACCTGTAAATTTTAATCATCTTCTAAAAGACACAGAGCATCAAATTTGTTAACACTCTCAAACGTAAGACGATCTTCTTTCTGGTGAGCAAGGGTCCTCACTTGATGATCTTCTCTAGATGATGTTGATATGCTCTGTTCTAGTGGGCTTATAGATGTTGCAGCATATGTTGTCTTCATAACATCAAACTGAAGACCCTCTACATGGTCTACAAAGTAGTAAACTCTATGAATGTCAGACCAGTCTTCCTCTTCTCTAACACCTTGGATTTCAACACATAGGAGAGTGTTCTTTTCGGGATTAAAGTAGTAAACATAAAACGGATTGTATACATTTGCCTTCGCCAAAACAATTTCACCTGAAGCAGTCCCTCCAACAACGTAAAGATCTTGCCTATACTTCACGACTTTATTTTCAGCCCTCAAAGTGTAGGCATTTGTAGTCCATTCCTGTTTCTCGACATCCTCTAGCACCCACATACGTAACTTAAGGGGAAATCTACCATCACAATCATCCTCCAAATTAATAACACCTAATTTACCCTTATAGTTTATCAATTTAGTAGACCAATTACGAAAGCAGTCTGGGTTTAAATTTAGAGACTTGAATTTCTCAGACCTAACATCAAAGCAACCTATCATATCATGCTCTTTATTAGGGTCAAAAGCTAGGTAATACAAAACCCCATTGATGCATATATGTTCCCAACAATAACCATAGGTTAAGGGACATATGATCTCCCTCCACCTCAAATTTTCAGTTCCTAATGTCACAATATGATAAACCAATTTGTCATCGACTGTATGGTTAAAGACCAAAACCTTGAATTGCTTGTCAATCGGATCAAACCCTAAAAACCAATGGTAGTTACTGTTGTTCGTTGTTCTCAGGTCAGGTGGTAAGATCGCATATTGTCCCGTGCTAGGGTCACATAACACACGCTTTGTATCTTTATCTTCCTTTGGGATGCGCATATTAGGAAAATAGATCAAACCAGAAGCATAGCTACAATACCATGGGCTTATGTCTTTGGAGAACTTCATATGAAAATCGGCGGCTACGACTAGAGACGACTTCCCATAATGATTCTGAGGCTGAGGCGTCGAGAAGAAGCTCCATTCACCATAGTGTTGAATCCCAATTAAGAGACGTGGATTAGATGAGGACCTGGTGTAGAACAACTCGGTGAAGTCTTGACGGCGAATAATGGACTCCCATAGCTTCGACACGCATCTAAACCTAGCGATTGACTTTGTAGGCAATCTCGAGAGTATCTCGTAAAGCAAATCATAAGGGATGGAATCAGAGTTTGCTCTATTCATGATCGTCGTTATTATCGGACGGAGAGAAAGAGATATGAATACAAATCTCTTAAAATTCGACCTAATTAGATCTCATTTATGGTCGGCGCTAACCTAGGCCCAAGAAGCATGGGCTTTAACCATCTAAATTTAATTAGCTCTGAGCGATTCTTCTGATGATCGGATGTTGCAAGCCTTATTACATTGTGTGAATGCTGAATTGCATAATTAGAATACTGATGATCTCTGATATAGTGGATTGTTGTTTTCTTTGACGCCAAGCAACATCATCAATGAGTATTTGCTCTTGGCTCGTAGCAACTTGTTAAAAATCATTGATGGTAGCAATTGATACATATCTGTCTAGAGACATAAACCATAAAATGTCACTTACATGTATTCAAATTTAGAGCAGTCAATGTTTTTTTTATATATATTGGATATACAGTATATGGTTTATTTAAGACAAGATAATAAACTTGGTTTGTGTTACATGAAGCTCATATAAGCTACTTAAGAAGAAATTAAAAAGAGGAAGCCAAGAAGGATTTCAACCATTATCAGAAGCATAATTCCAAAAAATCAGTTAATAGGCCAATAAAAAAGGATTCACCGTCAATAAACTTGAATTTGAGCCTATCATCGGCGGCAAAGACAAAACAATGTTATTTATTGGTTATGATTCTGTAGAAACATGAAAAAAGGTTTTGGACTTTACAGTATATAACAAATGGATCCTCCGTTTGATTCATTCCATCGTTCGAAGTTACAAAAAAGCGTATTTACACTGAAATTTCTACCCTCGGGATCAAATCTTTCATTCAGAAAGAAGAAAACATTTAAAGTTTTTTCTTCAAATGATGATCATTTTTTTTTGATATACAGTTTTCTTTAATAAATTGAAATTGGATTACATACACTAAAATACAATGTTGAGAAACGGAATGAATACGATTCTTCAGCCAGTCTTGTGGAAATGATAGAAGAGCCAAAGTAAAGCTGTTGAGTATAGTTACATGGTCGTTCTGCGATTCACAGAGGAGAGAATTCTGTCTATAAAACATTAGTTTGCTCCTAAGTTAAACCTATAAATGAGAAGTGATACTCACAAGCCAATAGTTAAAGACTCTATGTTATAAATATAATGAAGTAAACTTCAGCCATAGCTCAGACTTGAATAAAAACTTAAATTTCTTAAGAATTTAATGTTACACAGAGAGAATACAACTTGCATCAAATAGAAAGCTTTTAAGATGACTTGGCGAGCAAGGGAAACAATCAGATTCACCATCATCTAAAAGAGACAGAGCATTAACTTTGTTAGCGCTCTCAAACATAAGAATATCTTGTTGCAGGTGAGCACCGATCCTCATTTGATGATCTTTTGTAGATGATTTGATGTGCTCGTGGGCTAGCTTATCGATGTTGCAGCATATGTTTTCTTCATAACATCAAACTTAATATCCTCTACATGGTCTACAAAGTAGTAAACGCTATGATAATCGAACCATTCTTCCTCTTTTCCAACACCTTGGATTTCAACGCTTAGGAGAGTGTTCTTTTCGGGATTAAAGTACAAGACAGAAAACGGTTTACACGCATTCTTCTTCGCCAAAACAATTTCACCTGAAGCAGTCGCCCCAACAACATTAATATAGTCATTATCCTTGATTAAATTCTCAGCCCTCACAGTGTAGGCATATCTCGTCCATTCATGTTTCTCGACATCCTCTAGAACCCACATATGCAACTTAAGGAGAAATCCACCATAATAATCATTTTCCATTTTAGTCACACCTAATTTACCCTTATAGTTTATCAATTTTCTAGACGAATCATGAAAGCAATCTGGATTTGGATATAAAAACTGAAATTTCTCAGACCTAACATCAAAGCAACCTATAATTTTATAACTACCGGAAGTTAGGTAATACAAAACACCATTGATGCATATCATTTCCGAAGAAAGATCACAGAATAAGGGAAATTTGATCTCCCTCCACTTCAAATTTTCAGTTCCTAATGTCAGAATATGGTAAACCAATTCATCATTGACTCTACGGTTATGGACCAAAACCTTGAATTGCTTGCCAATTGGATCAAACCCTAAAAGGCCGTTGATGTTTCTGGGCGTTGTTGTCAGGTCAAGTGGTAAGATCACATACTGTCCCGTGCTAGGGTTACATATAACACGCACTACATGGTCATTCTGGCTTGAGATCCACATGTTAGGGAAATAAATCAAACCAGAAGCATAACTACGATAGAATGGGAGTCTGTCTTCAGAAAACTTCATATGAAAATCGGAGGCTACTACAAGAGACGACTTCCCGTAATGGTTCTGAGGCTGAGGAGAGGAGAAGAAGCTCCACACACCGCCTTGTTCGACCCCAATTAAGAGACGTGGATTAGATGAGGACCTGGTGTGGAACAACTCGGTGAAATATGGTTGGCTAAGCATGGATTCCCATAGCTTCGACACGCAGCGAAACCTAGCAATTGACTTTGCTGGCAATCTCGAAAGTATCTCAGGAATGAGATCATTAGGGAAGGAGTCTGAGTTTTCTCCTCTACGCATATCGTTGTATTAATTTGCTTATCGACCAAGAAATGGCAAAACGCAGACTCTGGATCTTAATTAGATGATAGAAATTAATCTCATTCTAGGTCGGCGTTAACCTTAATATAATTAAGGCCCAAGAAGCATGGGCTTTAACCAGGATTTATATAAATTATAATATTATTTTTTCGATATTGGTTTTTTAATTTTCTCCGATGAATGACTTCCTGGTACAATAACCTTTTGTTTTAATGACTTTGCTTGGTCTTTGGATTCAATTTCCATCTCTGATGCTGATGATTCTTTTGCTTGACTACGTTGGAACGGATTCTGTTGTTTCTTTGACGCCAAGCAACATCATTAACTCGCAAAAAGAGGAGTATAAATATGCTTGGTTTAGCAGCAAGAAGAGTAAAATTTCTAATCTGGAATGTGAGAAGTAACAGTAAGAAAAGTATCTTCAAAAAGAGGGATCTTCAAGCTGCCATGGGATGATTAAACCCAAATTCTTTCCTTGTCTTTACTGACAAGAGTTTGAAACAAAGGCCGGAAGTAAGAGAGTGGCACAATGTATAACCCTGGTTCTCTCTGACGTACACTGCAAGAAACTCTTTTGGTGCTGAAGTGTCTTTCGTCGTCCCTCTCTGTTACCTCTCTTCAGCCACATCTATCTTTTGTAGTTAAAAAAAACGGGGGTTGTGATTATTAGTTCAGATACTATTATTTCATTGGGTAGTTTGCATTTCCAGAAGCAATGCAAGAACCTAATAAAGTTGAAAACTTTGCATTTGATTTTGAAGATTCAGGACCTTCCTTTCTAATGAGCTCTAGTATCAGGAAAGCATAAGAATTAAGAAGTTCACGTAAGCTCTACTCTCAAGTCAGGAGGAATCAGCCCAGAGGTTTAAAAAAGTACCAAGTGATAGAGATAGCCATGTAACAAAGCAACCATCTTCAACATATGACATTGCTAAAGAATGTCTCTTTCGTCTTTTAAGTCATGTGTTCCGCTTTTTTTGTTTCTAGTGTGAACTTAGCAAATGATAACTCTGGAAAATTGGGGAGCATGGATGAATTCATTTATGGACACATTCCTTCATTCACAGCTGAGATTAATTATCTTCTTCTTTCACCTTGTTCTGTAAACCTCAAAGGAAGTATTCATAAAGGAAAAACTAACTCTTTTGGTCATTTTTACTTTCTTTTTTTCTTAGTCTTTTCATTTTGTAGATTTATTATATGCTCTACTTTTCAAAAGGTTAGAATCTTATATCATTTGTATTAACTCTCGCAAATGGGCATTAGAACAAGGTGTGATTCACTGTCTCCTCTTTGATTCCACGTCTGAGACACAATATAGCCTTGGCTAGGCGTTTCTGTGCCATATTGGCTACAACAGCGACAAAGTTTGTTAAACATCTGGAGTGGTCTTTTGTAGAGAATACAATGAGAAGAATTTGATTTAAAGAAATGGGGATCAGCAGAATACTGTACTAGGTAAATTTCAGTTTAACCAATGAAAATCCATTAGTAACGAATTTATTTAACATGGTGATCTCCTTTCTCCCTTCATCTGAGGTTTTATGAAACAAGAGTTTATTTTTAGTCTGAGTTTCTCTTACATAGTCGCTAATCAAGGTGGTCAAAGACAGGTTTTAGTAAGAGACTGGAACAATGTATCTCTGCTTCTTCTTCTGGTTCTCTCTGACGTACATTGCAAGAAACACTTTTGGTGCTGCTATGCAGCCAAGAAACATCTTACCAAATCCATTTACTTGAAATATGTCTTGATAGTTGATATATATATTTAATCTGAATTTCTCATAGAAAGTTGCTAATCAAGGTGTTTACATAGTCATTCATGCATTATGCTCACTTTTCTTTTTATATCTGAAATTCTTTTTCACATCAGCATTAAAATCGAATTTTCTACCAAAAAAATAGCAAATGTTATCTACAATATCACTTGAAACTGTTACTGCCACCTTGAACAAATCTTTTGCTATGAGAGTTTTTAGTAATTTCGTATAAACAAAGTCAAAGCAAACGAAAATACGATAGAGAGATCTTAAAAGAACTTATAAACATTGACATTACGAAAAGAAGAATTTTATGAAAAAACAATGTAGTTTAAAACATTAGATTGCTCCAACTCCCAAGTAACGTTAACAGAGAGAACAAAATGCTAAGCCAACATAAGTGAGAAAACCCACACGAACCTGTAAAAAGTTCACAGCCACAATAGCTAGAGTCTTATACTTGAACTTGGGTTGGCTTCCAAGATCAGAGAAGCCAACAACAAATCTACATATGCCCTCAATCTAAGAAGATTGTCGTCGGCTGCTTATTCTTTACAGAGGGAGTAAAATTTCAGAGGTCTGACGACGTTGTGGTTGTGGGCATTTTTCTGATGATACTTAGGCCTTGGTTTACTGAGCTTGACTTGAGTTCCTTTGCATCGTTAATATTAAGATCCTCTACAAGGTCTACAATAGCGTAAACAAATCTATCCTTCTCTAATCCTTGGATTTCAGTACTTTGGAGGGTGTTCCTTTCGGGATTGAAGTAGAAAACGTAAAGCGGTCTAAATGTATTATTCCTCTTAGAAAAAACAATTTCACCTGAAGCAGTCACTCCAACTATTAATAATTCATACCAGCCTCTAATGACTTCATTCTCCGGCAAAGTGTAGACATATTTCGACCATTCATGTTTCTCAACATCTTCTAGAACCCACATACGCAACTCAAAGTTAAGCCTTCCACTAGAGCCATAAGACGTTTGTGTCAAACGAATCCCACCTAATTTACCCTTATAGTTAATCCAAATCAATTTAGTAATATGCTCGCCATCACGAAAGAAGTTTACATCAATAAATTTGAATTTCTCAGACCTAACATCAAAGCAAACAATCACATCATCAGAATTTCATCATCATACGTTTCACCAATTCGGACAGCGGAGTAATACAAAACTCCGTTGATGCATATTCCTTTAGAAAAAGGAAGATGGGTAAAGGGACAATGGATCTTCCTCCATCCCATTTTTTCAGTTCCTACTGTCAGAATTTCATGATCATCAGAACAATATGGATAACCAATGAACAATGCCTTGAATTGCTTGTCAATCGGATCAAACCCTAAGAAACTAAAAAACTTTCTGTACCTCATCAAGTAAGGTAAGATTGCATACTGTCCCGTGATAGGGTTACATAACACAGGCACTTTACCCTCATTCTCGTCCTTTGGGATCCTCATACTAGAAAAATAAATCAAACCAGAAGTAACGCAACAAAAGGTAGGCCACATATCTTCAGAAAACTTCATATGAAAATCGGCGGTTACTACAAGTGACGACTTTCCATATGGAGGATGAGGAGTTGAGAAGAAGCTTAACTCACAGTTTCGTGACTGGATCCCAATTAAGAGACGTGGACGAGCTGAAGACCTGGTGAGGAACAACTCGGTGAAGTATGGCTGGCGAAGCATGGACCCCCATAGCTTCGACACGCATCGAAACCTCGCGATTGACTTTGATGGCAATCTCGAGAGTATATCAAGAATGAGATCAATAGGAATGGAATCAGAGTTTCCTCCTCTATTCATGATCACTGTTTCTGCTTATTGGTAAGAAAAGAGATCTATGTACAAATCGTGGCAGAGACTCTATATATAGAGTTTCAAATGAACGGTTTGAGAAAATCGGTTTTGACTTTGGTTTAAATACATAAACCAATGGAGAAGCTGTGTTATTTGTTCAATTCTCGGTTAGGGTTCGGATTCAAACCGGCTTAAAACTGAAATCGATCGGTTTGGCCTAATAAAAACCCTAGTATACAAGACCTAGAAATCAGAATGAGACGCTCTCTCTCTCTTTTTTTTTTTTTTTAAATCGTATTTGATATTCAGAGATGCAATGAGTCCAAATCAAAACAGGGTAATAAAAACAGAGGATGAGAAATTGAAATAAAAAACAGGGGACGAGAAGTATAAAAATAAATCCTATAAACACACAATGCTGGAAATTGGTGGAAGACTACTACAGCGTGCTTTCATTCTTGTGGAAATTTTGTCTGTGTGGTCAACTATAGTTTTTCTTTCAAGTAGGCGTGCAACACAATTAGGGCATGGAGATGAAAACACAAAATGATAGAACTCACAACGAGACATGTCGATGAAACGTCACTCACAAGTCACAGCCAAAATAGCTAAATTTATCAATGGGTTCTTAAGAAAATCTTAAGATGATCTTAGCATTTAATTAATTAAAACTAATTCTCAAATGCATTAAATCTAAGATGGGTTCCTTAGCTAAGGAACAAAAAAAAAAGTTAAGAGCCAAAATTTATAAATTTAATACTAAAAATTCTTAAGAACCAAAATTAAGAGACCATTGATAATGATGCTCAACAAAATGGTACTAACATAACAATAAAGCTCAGATGAAACCTGTAAATGAGGTTTTTATGTTAGAA
The DNA here is from genome assembly GCA_019202795.1 of Arabidopsis thaliana x Arabidopsis arenosa. Classification (NCBI taxonomy): domain Eukaryota; kingdom Viridiplantae; phylum Streptophyta; class Magnoliopsida; order Brassicales; family Brassicaceae; genus Arabidopsis; species Arabidopsis thaliana x Arabidopsis arenosa. Next base: position 9,525,630 of record CM032918.1, on the reverse strand, counting down.
ATATTATGAAGAACACATCACCATGGCTCTCACTAGAAGAAAAACATAATTTCTTAAGAATACAACTTGCATCAAATAGAAAGATTTTTCAGATGACTTGGCGGGATCAAGGGAAGCAATCACCTGAAAATTCATCATCATCTAAAAGACATAGCGCATTAAATTTGTTAACGCTCTCAAATGCACCACTATCTTTTTGAGGGTGAGCAAGGGTCCTCCCTCGATGATCTTGATTTTCTGGATGATGTTGATGTGCTCGTGGGTTTACGTTTCCGTTCTGGTCTCTTGATAATATTAAACTGAAGATCCTCTACATGGTCTACAAAGGCGCAAACTGTATGAAAGTTGAACCATTTGTGGTCTTCTCCAACACCTTGGATTTCAATACTCAGAAGAGTGTTACTTTCGGGCTTAAAGTAGAACACATAAAACGGTTTGCATGCATTCGTATTCACCAAAACAATTTCACCTGTAGCAGTCACCCCAACAACGGAAACATCGTATTCATCCTTAACGATTATATTCTCAGCCATCAAAGTGTATACATATGTTGAGCATTCCTGTTTCTCGAAATCCTCTAGAACAGTCATACTTAACTGAAGGGGAAATATACCATCATTGGCATGCCTCAAATTAATCACACCTAATTTACCCTTATAGTTTATCAATGTAGAAGACCCTCCATATGAGCAGTTCAGATTTAGAGACTTGAATGTCTCGGTTCTAACATCAAAGCAACCTATAACATATATCCGATCATCACTTTCGTAAGCCAAGTAATACAAAACCCCACTAATGCATATCCCTGCACCATATGCTCCCTGAATATCATGGTTGAAGGGACGTTGGATCTTCCTCCATCTCCATCTCTCTTTTTCAGTTCCTAATGTCAGAATATAATGAACCTCTTCAAAATCATTAACTAAATTGTTCATGGACAATACCTTCCATTCATTACCAATCGGATCAAACCCTAAAAACTCATTATAGCTTCTGTGCGTTAATCGTCTCAGTTTAGGTAAGATCTCAAACTCTCTCGTGATAGGGTTAGATATCACTCGGTTTGCATACTTATCCTTACTTGAGATATTCATACTTATGAAATAGAGCAGACCAGAGGCATATCTACAATCCTCGTAGCTTGTGTCTCTACCGAACTTCATATGAAAATCGGCTGCTACAACAATAGACGAGTTATCATTTGGGTTCTGAGGCTGAGGACACGAGAAGAAAAACCACTCACCACCTTGTTGGATTCCAATTAAGAGACGTAGACGAGCCGAGGACCTGGTCAAGAACAACTTGGTGAAGTATGGACGGTAAAGCATGGACCCCCATAGCTTCGACACGCAGCGAAACCTCCCGGTTGACTTTGCAGGCAATCTCGAGAGTATCTCAAGAATGAGATCATTAGGGATGGAATCTGAGTTTCCTCCTCCGCTCATTGTCGTTGTATTTGCTTATCGGACAGAGAGATATCACAAACGGCAGAGACTCTTGAATTTATATGTGGAAGAATCTCGTGAAGTTCAAAGTTGGCGCTAACCTAAAGCCCACGAAACATGGGCTTTAACCATCTAAAGATATATGAATCTTAATTTTTTAAAGTATGATCGAAAAATATTTCAAAGGAATATCGATTTTTTCCAGATGATTTGTCTTATTTTATTGATTAGAATGGCTTCTTGTTGTTTCTTTCCTGCCAAGCAACATCACCAATTCGTCAATGAGGAGTATCTGCTAGGTTTAGCAGCAATAATATATTGTTATGATCATTGATGGTGAAAATACCTACATCTGTATATGTCTAATTGAAGAAAATGAACCATAAAAATTATTTAAGTTGTCACTTACATAGTTACATGACGCTAATTATGGAGCTACCCATTTAAGAAGGAACTCAAAACTGGAAGCAAAGGATAAATTTAGCTTTGATGCAGATGCGGATGCTGAATTAACTGCGTAGATATTAGAATGAGACGCTCTCTTTTCTTTTTTAATTTTTTAACGGTAACACCATATGCATATCTAATGATGTTAAAGAAGTCTATGAAGAACTGTTGGGGACAATGAGTAAGAGCATTCAAAGAAGAGATGCGAATGAGATTCTTCATAATTGAGGCAAAGAGGAAAAATGTAGTAGTTGTTAATTCCAGCAATTAATCTTTGCTCTGATCTTTTCAGTGAAAGGATTTGTGTCTGCCACATGAGCTTGCTACTTGCTAGGCGACAGTGGCAGTCCGGAATACATTGTCACGTTGACGGAATTGTTCTCAATAGGGAAATGAAAAGAGACAATCAAGTACCTACTTTGATCCTCAGGCTCAACGATATATATCTTCAATCATCTATTCTCCTCATATGACTTTTTATATAGATTGCTTAAGATTGTAAACAAAAACCTAACATCAATATCACTAAGAGAGATGGAATCTGAGTTTTCACCTCTGTTCATTGTCGTTTATTTGCTTATCAAATGGCAGAAATTATGTGGAAGAATCTCGTGAAGTTCAAGGTTAGCGCTAACCTAAAGCCTAAGAAACATGGGCTTTAACCATCTAAAGATATATGAATTTTTCTTTTTTTCAGTATTGATCTAAGTAGATCCTTAATAGATCCTTAATATATGAAGTTCAAGTAGATACTTTATAAAACGAAATCAATTAAGAATGGTATATGATATTGAAACATTTGAGACCTTATGATCATGAATATCCCTGAACAACTTACTGAAAAATAAATATACGCACGTCTCATATCTCTATTTCAGATCCAACTTCAATTTATTTGCTTGATTTCTCCTTCACCTAGCATGATAGACAGTCCCAAAGACAAACAAAGTGATAGAGAGAATTCTATGAACACAACTTCAACCGTGGCATTGACTTAAATAAATAAAAAATATTAATTAATAACTTATTAGATAATAACTTGATGTTTACACTGTAACTTTACAGGGACAATACAACTTTTATCAAATAAAGAACTTTTAGCTCACTCGGGAAGCAATCAGGTTTTGAAAACTGTAAATTAATCATCATCATCTGAAAGACACAAAGCATCAAATTTGTTACTGCTCTCAAACGTACAACGATCCTGTTGCAGGTGGGCATAGACGCTTGACTTTAGTATCTTTGTATCGTTAACATTAAGATCTTCTACATGGTCTAAAAATACGGAAACTTTACCATGATACTCAAAACCTGTGATTTTAATACTTTGGAGAGTGTTCCTTTCGGGATTGAAGTAGAAAACATATAATAGATTAGATGTATCCTTCTCCGCCAAAACAATATCACCTCTAGCAGTCATCCCAACAACAGAAAGCTTGTGGTCAACCTTATCGGTTTTACTCTCATCCCATATAGTGTAGACATTTTTGGACCATTCCTGTTTCTCGACATCCTCTAGAACCCACATAGTCAACTTAAGGGGGAATCCATCAGTAGAAGCATAGTTCAAATAAAATCCACCTAATTTCCCCTTATAGTTTATCAATTGATCAAACAAGCAGACTGAGTCTAGAAACTTAGATTTCTCAGACCTAACATCAAAGCAAACTATCACATAACATTTCTGATTTCGTTCATCAATATGTTTAGCTAAGTAATACAAAACCCCATTGATACATATCCCTTCACACAACCTAAAGGGATTAAGGGTAAAAGGACACTGGATATTTCTCCACCTCATTTTTTCAGTTCCTAATGTCAGAATAAGATTAACCCTCTCACTATCAACTATACCCTTCATGAACAATACCTTGAATTGCTTGTCAATCGGATCAAACCCTAAAAAGCTTCTTGTCTTTTTGTCCATTCTCAGTTTAGGTAAGATCGCATAGTGTCCCGTGCTAGGGTTACAAATCACAGGCGCTGCATCATCACCCTTATTTTTTGAAGTCCACACAGCAGGAAAACATAACAAACCAGAGGAATATATACAATCATATGGGCTTCTAGGAAACAAGGTATGAAAATCTGCGGTTACTTCAATAGACTTCTCATATGGATTCTGCGGCTGAAGCAACGAATAGAGGAGCCACTGACCACCGTGGTATGGTTGGAGAGCGAAAAAGAGACGTGGACGAGTCGATGACTTGGTCAGGAACAATTCGGTGAAATCTTGACGGCCAAGTATTGACGCCCATTGCTTCGAAACGCAACGGGATCTCCCGACTGAATATGTAGGCAATCTCGAGAAGATCTCAAGAAAGAGATCAATTGGAATGGAATCTAAAGTTTTTTCTCTATTCATTTCGTTATGTTGTTGACTTGCTGATCGTGCGGAGAGACTTCATTTCCATTATATAGAGCTCGGGGACTAGGGCATTTATTCCGAACCAAAACAAGCCTTGGTTTAATCAGTTTGATTTCGGTTTAAAGCATAATAAAAACCGATTAAGGTTTGGTTTAATATGTTGTTGGATTTTTTTTTGTATTTGTGGGTAAATAAGACTTAACATACACTCACGTCTGTACTTCTTTTGATAAAAACAAAGTTGGAGATTTTTTTTTTTCTACAGATTTTTTTGGTTATTTTCCCCCACATGCTAGTGTTAGTTTTGTTGCTTTGATTAATAAAGTTTTCAAGTAGCAATAGTTTTGTTATAAACAAAAGTAACAATTACTTAACTAATGTTGAAACAATTACTTAACTAATGTTGAAACAATTACTTAACTAATGTTGAAACTTATAGAGGCGGCCAAGTAAAATCTTAACATTCATAGAGTATGTATAAGTTTTGTGAAGGAGACTAAGTTGAATCCATTCTGTTCTTACTTGACATTTAAAATCTTTGGACCACTTTAGACATATTGTGGACAAGGTTCTTAAAACGATCAAACATCTACCATTCAACAAACCATGTATTTACTCAAATTGTCTTTTTAATTTTTGTTTTTGTTTAGTTTGATACTTATTGATCTGGTTTTTGTATTTGGCATATGCTCGTATACACGTTATTGTCTTATGGACAAGTTATGTCTTTGTCACAGGCAAGCTCTAAGAACGTTAGTTAAAGTGACCTATTGCTACCATGTTTGATGTTTCATTTTTCCTGTGTTTGGCATATTGACCTCTATAAGAGACTGTAACCATAATGGAAATTATGGAATTACAACTCTTGATCTATATGCTTGATAGCCACAGAGTGTTAAAGCTCCACAAGAAACCTGTAAATGAGACTCTTATGTTATAAATATTATGAAAACGATTTCAGACAAGACTATGACGACTTGGTGCACACAAAAAAAAGAAGTGAGAACACGATTCACCAGGTTTGTTAACGCTCTCAAACGTACGACGATCTTGCTCCAGGTGAGCGGTACTAACTTGATGATCTTCTAAAGTGAATTTACACTTTGTTTTCGTTGGCTTCTAGATGTTGGAGCATATGTTGTCTACATAATATTAAACTCAAGATCCTCTACATGGTCTACAAAGCCGAAAACTACATCGATGTTAGACCATTTTGGGGTTTCTCCAACACCTTGGATTTCAACACTTTGGAGACTGTTCCTTTCGGGATTAAAGTAGAAAACATAAAACGGCTTACATGCATCCTCCTCAACCAAAACAATTTCACCTCTAGCAGTCATCCCAACAACAGAAAGATTGCAGTTAACCTTAACATTCTTATCCCACAAACAGTAGACATATTTCGACCATTCCTGTTTCTCAACATCCTCTAGAACCCACAAACTCAACTTAAGGGGAAATCCACCATCATAAGCATACTCCAACTTAATCCCACATACTTTCCCCTTATAGTTTATCAATTTATGATAAAAGCATTCTGCGTCAATAAACTTGAATTTCTCAATCCTAACATCAAAACAAACTATCGCATAAGACTTTTTATCACTTAGTTCATCAGCTAGTTCAGCTAAGTAATACAAAAACCCATTGATGCATATCCCTTCACGCACAGGATAATGTGTTAAAGGACATTGGATCTTCCTCCACATATTTCCAGTTCCTAATGTCAGAATATAATTATCCCAATCCTTACGAACGGTATTATCGTTCATGCGCAATACCTTGAATTGGTTGTCAATCGGATCAAACCCTAGAAAGCTTTTGCAGTACCGTATGTACTCTCTCCCTACGGGTAAGGTAGCATATTGTCCCGTGACAGGGTTACATATCACAGGCATTGCATCCTTATACTTCATTGGGAAATAGATCAAACCAGAAGTATACTCACAATTGTATCCGCAATTGTTATTGTCTACAGAGAACTTCAAATGAAAATCGGCAGCTACTACAAGAGACGAATTCTTATAAAGATTCTGAGGCTGGGGCGAAGAGTAGAGGAGCAACTCACCGTGTCGTTTGACCACCCCAAATATGAGACGTGGACGAGCTGAAGACATGGTGAAGAACAACTCGGTGAAATATGGCCGGTTAAGCATGGACCCCCATAGCTTCGACACGCAAAGAAACCTTCTGACTGACTTTGCAGGCAATCTCGAGAGTATCTCAAGCATGAGATCGGTTGGAATGGAATCCATATCCATATGCAGACTGCATACAAATAATCGCAGAGAATCTAATACACTGTATATGGAGCTGAGGGGGGCTAGGGCATCATTAATTCCGAATCAAATCAAGGTTTGGTTGTTTAGGTTTAATTTCGGTTTAAAGGCATAAAACCGATCAGTGTCTTTGTTATTTACTTATTTTGTTCGATTTTGGGTAAGGTTCGGAATTTCAAACTGAAACTGATGGATTTGGGCCAAATAAAACCCAAGACTCTTCTGGTCTGCAAAATTGAGATTTAGAATTCTTGAGACAATTTAGGGGTTTTTGGATAAGAAAACTTAACGTTTTTTTTTTCTACGTTTTTTCCCTTCACCATATATAGGTTACAACTTATTCTGGTAAGTTAAATATACATACTTTATGACAAAGTTGTTAAATATATTTTGAACCTAATGTTGTTGTATATACTTTTCTGCTAGGTTTATACAAATATATAAAGTGGATGCCATTTTGGAAATGGCCAGATTTCTCAACAAGGCACCTCAATTTAGATTCGCATGTAGGAAAAATATGGTTTCAAGCATCCAAACAGAGGCAACAACGGAAGTAGATCTTATAAAAGTGGTGACACATGTGAAGCTCGTTCTAAAATCTTCAGGTTTTGATGTTATTGGACTTCACAAGCTATGCTGATATCTCCAGTATTCAAGGTAACTACGTTCTCTATCAGGAACTCAAAACCAATAACAATGGCACAACTAAACTCGATGAAAAGGTATTGGCGGAATGTTGTTATGTGGTGGAGGAATCATTGGACGCTTTTTATAGAGAGAACGATAGTTGGATCAACTGGAGCTCTAGAGATAGAATGGAGCAAAAAATGGAACGTTCCATGTGCTCATGGATTTTTTCGTCTCTCGAGGTGGTTCCATAACTCATTACAAGACATCTTTCTGCATAAAATCTATGGAGGCTTTAGCGGTTCTCGAAGACAAGGTTCTTTCCCGTAGCTCACACTAAACTCTCTTGTTCAGATCCTGTAGCTTCAATTTATTTTCTTGAATGCTACATAGTATGTGCTCCTTCATCTGGCATGATAGACAGTTCCAGAGGCCTTTAGTACTACTACTAAATCATCAGTGTTAAAAACATTAAAGTGAAAAACAAAATTGAAAATTTAATTTACAGAAGATCCAAAACAATTTTGATGATTTCAGCGCAGAAACTAAACCACTCTTTTCTAGTATATATCAATATATGTGAGTTGACTGTAGATGTATAATGCGTTTTTCTTAAAAACTTTTAAACAAATCAGCATTATACAGGATTTTCTACGTAAATAAAAATTAACAAATGTTATCATTTTTTTTTATTTTTTTTGCAAAATCCACTTAGCATTAACCAATAAAATTACACAAGCTGTTTCTCAGCCTCAACTAAAGGCTTTTAGCCAAATTGGGCACAGTAGATTAAAGTTTGGGGACAAAATTTACATATGTAATTGTAAAAGCTTCCCTCGCAGTTGTATCCGCCACATTGTTGCCACCTCTTGGAAAGAACTCCATATATGATCTTGAGGAGAGATGTTGACATTTAATTTGTTCCTTCACTCAAGGCATCTGCTTCTCAGCAATGATATCTACAAAAAAATATCAATTGAAACATGTTTTTGCTAGCTTATATATATTATATCAACCTTTTCTTAAGATAGGGATTAAAACGACAGTTATTTCCAATATCATCTAGTAATTTCGTAAAAGTAAATTCAGAGTAACATGTAAACACGATCATAACCACAAAATAAACAATATGCTAAGCAAACAGAGTAAAAAAAAAAAAAAAAAAAAAAAAAAAAAAAAAAAAAAAACAGAGTAACAAAGCTCACACGAATTCTGTAAATGAGAAATGTCATACTCACATGCAAATTATAGAGACTTCTATGTACACAACTTCAGCCGTGGCTTTAACATAAATAAAGAAAGAAAAATTCGTAAGAACTATTTAGATAAGTTGATGTTTATAGAGAGAGCATACAATTTTATCAAATAGAGAACTTCAAGCTGACTTGGGGAGCAAGGAAACCATTAGGCTTTGACAACTTTAAATTAATCATCATCTACAAGACATTAATACTCATGTTTATAGGTACGTATATGCTTTCTCCATTACAAAGTATTGAATCTGCAATACAATCATTAATTTTGAGTTCATATTTTCATGACTATGTTTTATAAGTCTTTTATCCGAGTAAGGACGGAACAGAGATACCGATGTTTATAGTGGCTAGAAAAGATATAAAGCTAGATGGATCACACCCATGTTTGCTCTGTGCATATGGAGGGTTTAGCGTAAGCATGACGCCGTTTTTCAGCGCGACTCGTATTGTGCTTAGTACATCTTGGTACCGTGTTCTGTTTTGCAAACATCCGCGGTGGTGGTGAGTATGGTGAGGAATGGCATAAATCTGGCGCTCTTGCCAATAAGCAGAATTGCTTCGATAATTTCATTTCCGCAGCTGAGTATCTGGTTTCTGCTGATTATACACAACTGATGAAACTTTGTATCGAAGGTGGTAGTAACGGTGGTATGCTAGTAGGGGCTTGCATTAATCAGGTAAAAAAGAGTAATAAATATTTAGCTCATGAAAATAGCAATCACATAGTTACATAATTTGTTTTCTTACCTTTTACTGCAGAGACCGGATCTTTTTGGGTGTGCTCTGGCTCATGTCGGGGTCATGAACATGCTCCGGTTTCACAAGTTTACCATAGGACATGCTTGGACTTCTGAATTTGGTTGTTCAGACAAGGAAGAGGAGTTCCATTGGCTGATAAAGTAAGTCTTTTATTTCAGGTCACCATAAAGCTTCTCTCTTTTGGTAGATATCTGATGGTTTTAATCTGTAAAAAATAAGGTATTCGCCTCTGCATAATGTGAAGAGGCCTTGGGAACAGAAGACAGATCGGTTTGTTCAGTACGACAGTACCCTTCAACCATGTTGTTAACTGCTGATCACGACGATAGAGTCGTCCCACTTCATACTTACAAGTTGCTTGCGGTTTTTCTCTCAACCTCTTGTTTGCTTTTTGTGTCTTTCTCTTCTTCTTAATCTTCCATTGAATGTAATGGAGATATAACTCATCTAGAAACTGGTGTTAAAAGGCAAATCAACCAAAAACTGAGAATGAAAATAGAAATATAGACTACATTCAAAGCGGAAAGAATGACAAGTTCCATAACTATAGATTGCTCGAGTATCCAAATTCAGTGATCAAACCTCAAAACTTATCATATGACTGTGTCGCCTAACTGCTTTGGCCAAGTAGCCAGTTCAATGATCACGAAGACAGCTTGATGCTTCCATTTCCCATATGACAGCAATTGGTACTTCTTGAATCATCTCACTACCTGATTCCTTGAATAAGTCAAAGAAACATTCACAAATGCTTAAAAATCCGATCATATCCACGCAGACTTTGACATTAAAATTAAGTGTCATCTACTACAACAATGGCGGGGGAGGTGGATAGAAGTTTCTTCTCTCAGGCATTTCATCAATATTTGGTGCATTTTCTAAAGATCCCTGTTCCAATGCATTATGAATAATTTCATATAATAATAGAATCAATCATTCCTCTAGTAAGTTGCTTCTATAAAATAAATCACACAACCAACAAAATTGTTATCTTTAACGTCTTCATTTCAATTTTACTCCAATTAGTAAATGTACTTTTTATAAATGGTTCCACATACACATGACTTCTCCTTACTCAATAAACACTAAGACCAAAGAGTAGTTGGACTTGAGTCTTAAACTTGTGTGCCACTAGAAACCACTTTTGTATATTTTTATAGTATGAATATTATGCAAATCTTCATACTTGTGTCACAAGAAATCTCTTATCTCTTATTTTTTGGATATGCAAAGTCTTAATGATTCCACATGTACACATAAATGATCATTATACAAGAAAATTAAAACAGATCACATAGCTACTAGTCTAGGATTACAAAAGCTAAGATCCAATAATAGGTGGATCTGAGTTTTAAACTTGTGTGCCACTAGAAACCACTTTGTATATTTTTAGTATAGTACAAATATTTCTAAAGTGTTCCACATATATACACATGACTTCTCCTTACTCAATAAGCACTAAGACCAAAGCGTAGTTGGACTTGAGTCTTAAACTTGTGTGCCACTAGAAACCACTTTTGTATATTTTTAGTATAGTACAAAGATTTCTAAAGTTTTCCACATACACATGAGTCTTCCTTACTCAATCTGTTGTAAAAAAGCTAGAGCGAAAGTGGAACAGTCAAGAAAATGTTGAAACTCTGCATCTTCCATTTTACTTATTATAGCACATTGTGCTACTAGAAGCCACTTTTTTGTGGTTTTACATACACGAATCTGTAAAAGTAAATTGCATCACATAGAAACGGCTCCTAGTGGTTACTGAATGAAGGAGAGAGTAAGATGGTGACAGAAAACAGCAAAAACTATATCCGAAAATGGATAAAGAATCTCTTAAGCGCGTGGGGTAGTTGGGAGAAGAAGAAGAAGCAAAGGAAAAAGCAGAGCAGAGAGACTCATCTCTTGGCTATAAAAACAGAGAGGGAGTCACAACACAAATCACTACAAGAACAACACAGCAAGAGAATCAAATAGCAAAAAACTTTTATAATATTTTTTCAAAAACAAAAATGGGAATCGTAGCATTCAACTGGGCAGAGGGAAACAACAACCAACTGATGCTGCTGATGAACAGAGAAAATTGGGAAAACAGGCAATTATAAGATTCAGACATTTTTGGTTTTAATTTTGTGCATCAGACTTTCTTGTTGAATACTTTGATGTTTTATTTTTCTTTCTTTATATGAGTGATTAATAGGGTCATAAGTGGGGCATCTTGGAATGCAAATGGCCAGATATTGAGTGGTCGGTGCGAAGATAACGGCGGAACGTGGTTTGGTATTTCTAGAGGAGGCCGAGTCGCTTTTCTCGTGGGTTCATCGTTGGGTTTAGACTACATTGAACCAGACAGAGGCTCTGAGTTGTACCCAATTGAATTCTTGGAGGTTTGTTTTCTTGCATACTTTGCTTTTCATTATTATTCAAATATCTTTATTTGATCAAGGGATTTCTTTCTTTGACTGCAGAGCAATATGAGTCTAGAGGATTTTGCTCTCCACGTGGCACAGCGTGAAGCGCAAAGACATAATAATGGACAACTGGATCCGTCTGAAGGGTGGTCCTATAGCCTTATAGTCGCAGACTTGACTTTGAATTCAATGGTTCATATCTTGAAAACCTTTCAAGATGATTCGGATATCATCGTAAATCCCGTTCCGTTTGGTGTGCATACAATTTCTCCTTACTTTGGTCTCGATTCAGAAGCTTCCAGGGTAAGTCTTAAGTACAAGTGTCTTTTCATATAGTTTCTCTCTTTATAAAAACTTTTTTTTTCTTTTAATTTGCAGGATTTACGCCTGAGAGGCCTTTTTAATGAGATGATTGATGACTTGGGAAACAATCAACTACCACCGCTTGCGGAGATTGCTGGGAGGTTTATGTATAATGCTGAGGGAGATCAAGAAGACGCCGATGCAGTGTTTCTCGAAGCTATGACTTTTCATCCTAATGAACAAGTAAGAAAATTAAACCTGACATTTTTTATGATCCATCATAGATTAGTACGTTAATCTCTCTCTTTTTCATTTTCATTCAGCTTGGAATGCAACGCATTGGAACAACAAGTACGACAGCATTGGTGGTGGAACGCACTGGGAGAGCAAGGGTCTTTGAGAGGTACAGAGACAATGGTGCATGGCCCACGCACGACTTTGATTTCCAAATCGAGCACTAGAAGAGTTACAGAGAAACACTTGGAAGCATCCGAATATTATTATCTCTAATTATTAAATAATCTCGTTGATGCTGTAAATAGATCTCTCTAATTTATTTGCCTTGTTAAGATTCAAGGAAACCTATTTCCTTGGTCACACTACATATATCTCTAGTCGTCTATGAACATTATGCTTGATATACATAAATAAAATCGTCGATTTCCATAATCATATAAGACATCAGTAGAAATTAAAGATTTTAAAGAATGTCCTTAAATTTTTTAATGATATTAATGATTAGATACAAATGTCATATAACAATTACCTAACATATGAAGTCGTGAAGCACACAAATCCTTGTGGTGTAGCCTCTCGCAGTGCTATATATTCTCGAGGATTACCGTCTTGTTGTAAAAGAAGATGCAGTTAGTGCTTTTGGTGGTATTGTAGCCTTTAATGTAGAAATCAGCAAGGTAACTTAAAAACACTTTTTCACTATTTATATTAGTCACAAAATCTAACTTAGCTTTTTGACCTATAAGATTAATCAATCCTCCATCTATTTTATAGGTTTAAGCAAGGGGGATCCGAGAGTTTAGAAGTCCAACAGATGGAGAAACTAGAATGTTCTATGAAATTGTTGTAGCTCCAAGTTATACATCTAAAGGTCTTGAAGTCCTGAAAGGAAAATCGAAAACCTTGAGGATACTCGAAATGGAGAAAAGCGATCAAGGAAAGCTATCGCTTAGAAAAGTTGAAGGTGGCTGGTTAGCTCAAACCTCAGATATTATACAGCAGAAGCTTCAATGTTCTAGGCTTTCGAGCATATAACAAAAAAGATTCTGAAGAAAGTATCTCGGACGAAATTTAAGTGGTTGATGATGTTGTAACTTTTGAGACCTTATGATATGAATTCTGAATCCCTAAACAAATTTTTGATTCAACTTCGGTTTGGTATTTTTTGGCTTAGCAAACATAGGAATTTCGTTTTCGTTTGGTTGATTACAAATTGGAAGGAGGAAACCAGAACATTCTAGATGTCTTAAAACGAATAACACAATTACCAGAACAAAATGTTAAGCCAACAGAGTAATAAAGCTCACACGAAACATGTAAATGATAAGTTTCAACTGTCACACTCTTAGGCAAGATAGAGAGAATTCTATAAAGACGATTTCAGCCATGGCTCTTACTTAAAAATATAAAAACTTTTTTTTTTAAGAATTTCTTTGATAACTTTATGTTTACATAGAGAGCGTATGACTTGTATCAAAGAGAGAGTATAACTTGTATCAAAGAGAGAGCTTTTTTCAGCTGACTTGATTAAGCAAGGGAATCAATCACGTTTTGATACATGTATACTAATCATCACCTAAACGACACAAAGCATTAAATTTGTTAATGCTCTCAAACGATCCTAAGTTCCTACGATCAAAGACGCTTGACTTGAGTTGCTTTGCGTCCTTAACACTAAGATCTTCGACATGGTCTCCAAAGGCATAAACTGTACCAGAATGCCTATGCTCTTCAAGGTTAGCTCCAACATATTGGAAGTTAACACATTGGAAAGTGTTCTTCTCCGGACTGAAGTAGAAAACATTATAAGGCTTAGATGATAAGTTCTCCGACAAAACAATTTCACCTGTAGTAGTCATCCCAACAACGGCAAGGCGTTTACTGTATCCATTCTCCGGAAAAGGGTAGACATATTGCGACCATTCCTGTTTTTCGACATCCTCTAGAATCCACATATGTAACTCACGGGTACTCCATCCACTACGCCATCCAATATGCCATCCTCTATCATTTTCAAACTTCAAACTGATCCCACATAATTTACCCTTATAGTTCATCAATTCAAAAGAATCGCATTTTTTGTCAATAAACTTAAATTTCTCAGACCTAACATCAAAGCAAACTATCACAGCAGACATGTCATCAGTTACAGCTAAGTAATACAAAACCCCATTGATGCATATCCCTTCACGCGCAGGATAACGGGCTAAGGGACATTGGATATTCCTCCACCTCATTTTTCCAGCTCCTAATGTCAGAATATGATGAACCGTTTCATTATTAACTACAGTGTGGATGAGCAATACCTTGAATTGCTTCTCAATCGGATCAAACCCGAAAAAGCTGATCGGCTCTCTCTCCGTCCTCAATTTAGGTAAGACCGTATACTGTCCTGTGATAGGGTTACATATCACAGGCACGGGATCCTCACCCTTATTTTTTGAGATCCGCACATCAGGAAAATAGAACAAACCAGAGGCGTAGATACATTTACTTTGGCTTCTAGGGAACTTGGTATGAAAATCGGCCGCTACTACAGTAAACTTCTCATATGGATTCTGAGGGTGAGGTGACGAGTAGAAGAGCCAATCACCATCGTTGTATGGTTGGAGAGCAAATAAGAGACGTGGACGAGTCGAGGACCTGGTCAGGAACAACTCGGCGAAACCTTGACTGCCAAGTATTGACGCCCATTGCTTCGACACGCAACTACTTCTCCCTACTGACTTTGCAGGTAATCTCGAGAAGATCTCAAGTAAAAGATCAATTGGAATGGAATCTAAAGTTTTTTCTCTATTCATTTCGTTATATTGTTGTATTTGTTGATCAGACGGAGAGACTCCAATATGTAGGGTTCGGAACCTAGGGCATTTTTTTATTGGTTTGGTTTGGTTTGGTTTATTCTCTTTGATTTTGGTTTAAAGGCAGAAAACCGATCAGCACCCCTTATCATATCGCGGGTCGTACACAAGTAACAAATTGACAGTCTTTTGATGATCTCTTAGGTACATTTCTATTCTAACTACTAACTTCTCAAAACTCTTAACTCTTAAAAAGTCATCTCTACAGTAAAATTGGGGATCCAATTTCAAGTATGTAAGCACTTTTTTCTTCACTAATGTCAGACATTTCCGCCATTAAGATATATATGTGATATTTAAGGCTTTCGAGCATATAAAGACTTTGCTAATAATGTAGTTTTTTTGTTAATTATAAATTATCTAAAATCAGTTTTACAGTTGGACAACAAAAAAATTGAGACCTCTCTTAAAACTATACCTAAAAGCAGTCTACTGTATGGATACAAATTGAGACCTCTCAAAAACCAACAGAAAATTTTATTAGATATGTTACAATATGGATACAAAACGCCAAGACCTCTTTGACTCTCTCTCTTTCTCAAGAACTTATAAGATAACTTGATGTTTTGCAGAGAGAGAATACAACTTGTATCAAACAGAGAGCTATTTTAGCTGACTTGAGGAGCAAGGGAAGCAATCACGTTTAGGCTCCTGTATATTAATCATCATTTAAACGACACAAAGCATCAAATTTGTTAATACTCTCAAACCGATCTTGCTCTTGAGCATATATGCTTGACTTGAGTTGCTTTGCATCGTTAAAGCTAAGATCCTCTACATGGTCTACAAAGGCATAAACTCCATCACAATTAACTCCAAGACCTTGGAAGTTAACACATTGGAAAGTTTTCCTCTCAAGACTGAAGTATATAACATAAGACTTAGGTCTCCCTCAAAACAATTTCACATGTAGTAGTCATCCCAACAACGGAAAGAAGATGTTCGAAGTATTCATTCTCCGGAAAAGGGTAGACATATTGCGACCATTCATTTTTCTCGACATCCTCTAGAACCCACATACGTAACTCATGGCTACGCCATCGATTAACCCATTCACTAACATTTTTATACTTCAACATAGTCACTTTGCTTTTCACTAATCTCATACATTTTCGCCAATAAGATTTATGTTATGTTTATGGCTTTCGAGTTTCGAGCAAATAAAGATTTCACTAGTACTCTTTTTTTTGGTTCAGTTATAAATCATCTAGAATCAGTTTCTACAGTTGGATAACAATATTGATTGGAGACTCCTCTTCGGTGAAGCATCCGCTTCCCCAACACTACACCAAAAAGATTCAATAACCAACAGATATGTTACAAAACGCCAAGACCTCTTTGACTCTCTCTTTCTCACTCTTATGGGAAGATAATAAGTTGCGTATATATAAACCACAGCCGCAAAAAGAAAAACAATTTAATAAAAACCATAGAGGAAAATTTCACAAGGTGCATGAAACGTTCTTCCTCGACAAATAGCTTCAGGATTTTCTCCCTCATACGAGCACAATGGTGGAACCACATCAATCTCTCAATTTCATGTTGGCTTTGTTCATTGCAAATTGGAAGGAGCTAACAAGAATATGTACAATAGATGTCTTATAAGAACTTTTGATAAAACATTAGTTTGCTCCCAAGTAATGTGTAACACAATTACCAGAAAAAAATGCTAACCATAAAGAAAAAAAAAGAGCTTAAGCTAACAGAGTAATAAAACTCACACGAAACCTGTAAATGAAAAGTGTCACACTCACAAACAAAATAGAGAGAATTATATAAAGACAATTTCAGCCATGGCTCTGACTTGAATAAAATATTAATGTTTACATAGAGAGAATACAACTTGTTTCAAATAGAGAGCTGGCTTGAGGAGCAAGAGAAGCAATCACGTTCATGTATATTATTAATCATCATCTAAAGGACACAAAGCATCAAATTTGTTTATGCTCTGAAATCCTAAGTTCCTAAGATCAAATAAGCTTGACATGAGTTGCTTTGCATTGTTAACACTAAGATCCTCGACATGGTCTACAAAGGCATAAAGTTTACCAAAATGCTTAAACTCTTCAAGGTTAGCTTCAACACCTTGGAAGTTAACACATTGTAAAGTGTTCCTCTCGGGACTGAAGTAGCAAACATTATAAGGCTTAGATCCTAAGCTCTCTGACAAAACAATTTCACATGTAGTAGTCATCCCAACAATGAAAAGACGATTGCGGTATCCATTCTTTGGAAAAGGGTAGACATATTGCGACCATTCCTGTTTCTCGACATCCTCTAGAACCCACATACATAACTTACGGATATGCCTTCCACTTTTCCACTCACTACCATTTTTATACTTCAACCTAACCCCACATACTTTCCCCTTATAGTTTATCAATTTAATTCCATACTGATCACCAAAGCATTTTGCATCAATAAGTTTGAATTTCTCAGTCCTAACATCAAAACAAACTATCGCATAAGACTTTCTATTAGTTTGTTGAGCTAAGTAATACAAAACCCCATTGATGCATATCCCTTCACGTGCAGGATAATGGGCTAAGGGACATTGGATATTTCTCCACCTCATTTTTCCAGCTCCTAATGTTAGAATATGATGAACCGTTTCATTATTAACTACAGTGTGGATGAGCAATACCTTGAATTGCTTCTCAATCGGATCAAACCCGAAAAAGCTGATCGGCTCTCTCTTCGTGCTCAGTTTGGGTGAGATCGGTTTAGGTAAGATGGCATACTGTCCTGTGATAGGGTTACATATCACAGGCACGGAATCCTCACCCTTATTTTTTGAAATCCACACATCTGGAAAATAGAACAAACCATAGGCATAGCTACATTTAGTTGGGCTTCTAGGGAACTTGATATGAAAATCGACCGCTACTACAGTAGACTTCTCATATGGATTCTGAGGGTGAGGTGACGAATAGAAGAACCATTCACCACTGGTGTATCGTTCAAGGGCAAATAAAAGACGTGGACGAGTCAAGGACTTGGTCAGGAACAACTCGGTGAATTCTTGACGGCCAAGTATGGATGACCATAGCTTTGACACGCAACGACATCTCCCGACTGCCTTTGTAGGCAATCTTGAGAAGATCTCGAAAAAGAGATCAATTGGGATGGAATCTACAGTTTTTGCTTTCTTCATGATCGTTGTATTTTTTTATTTTTTGATCGGACGGAGAGACTCCGTTATATAGAGTCTGGAACCTAGGGCATTTATTGGTTTGGTTTATTCAGTTTGATTTCGGTTTAAAGGTATTAAACCGATCAGCATCCTTTTGTCATATTGCGGCTCGTAATCGTACACACATAACAAATTGACAATTTTCTGATGAATGTTTATAATCTCTTCGGTACATTTCTATCCTACCTAATAACTTCTCAAAAAAAAAAACCAAAGCACATGATAATGAAGAAAACATTTTAATACCCCAAAAACAGAAACCATTAGAAGGAAATTTCACAAGGTGCATGAAACTTTCTTCCTCGACAAATAGCTTCAAGATTTACTCCCGTATACGAGCACAATGGTGGAACCACATCAATCTCTCAATTTCATTTTGGCTTGGTTCATTGCAAATTGGAAGGAGCAAACAAGAATACGTACTCTAGATGTCTTACATTAGTTTGTTCCCAAGTAACGTGTAACATAATTACCAGAACAAAATGCTAACCAGAAGGGAAAAAATATGCTTAAGCCAACAGAGTAAAAAAAAAAACAAAAAACTCAAAAGGAAATCTGTAAATGAGAAGTGTCACACTCACAGGCAAGATAGAGAGAATTATATAACGACAATTTCAGTCATGGCTCTGACTTGAATAAAAACTTAATTTATTTCTTAAGAACTTAAAAGATAACTTGATGTTTACAGAGACAGAATACAACTTGTATCAAATAGAGAGCTTTTTTAGCTGACTTGAGCAAGGGAAGCAATCACGTTTAGACTCTTTTATATTAATCACCATCTAAACGACACAAAGCATCAAATTTGTTAATACTCTCAAACTTACTACGATCCTGCTCTTGAACATATATGCTTGACTTGAGTTGCTTTGCATTGTTAACACTAAGATCATCCACATGGTCAACAAAGGCATTAATTCTACCACAATTAACTCCAAGACCTTGGAAGTTAACACATTGGAAAGTTTTCCTCTCGGGACTGAAGTAGAAAAAATAAGAGTTAGACCAGTTCTGCCGCAAAACAATTTCACCTGTAGTACTCATCCCAACAACAGAAAGATGTTTGCAGTTTTCATTCTTCGGAAAAGGGTAGACATATTTGGACCACTCCTGTTTCTCGACGTCCTCTAGAACCCACATACTCAACTTAAGGACAAATATGCAATCATCATCATACTTCAACTTAATCACACCTAATTTACCCTTATAGTTTATCAATGCATCAGAAAAGCATGTTGATGCAATAATCTTATATTTCTCAGACCTAACATCAAAGCAAACTATCTTATATGGCTTTTCATTAGTTGGGTAATACAAAACCCCATTGATGCATATCCCTTTATGCCAAGTATTATGGTTAGTCTTATGGGTATATGGACATTGGATCTTCCTCCACTTCATTTTTCCAGTTCCTAGTGTCAAAATACGATGACCCTTTTCATTATTAACTATAGTGTTCATGTGTAATACCTTGAATTGCTTGTCGATTGGATCAAACCCAAAAAAGCTACTCGGCTTTGCGTCCGTTCTTAGTCTAGGTAAGATCGCATACTGTCCTGTGATAGGGTTACAGATCACAGGCACTGGATCCTCACCCTTATTTTTTGAGATCTGCACATCAGGAAAATAGAGCAAACCAGAGGCATAGAAACAATCACTTTGGCTTCTAGGGAACTTGGTGTGAAAATCGGTCGCTACTACAGTAGACTTCTCATATGGATTCTGAGGGTGAGGTGACGAGTAGAAGAGCCATTCATCGTTGTTTCCTTGGATGGCGAATAAGAGACGTGGACGTGTCGAAGACTTGGTCAGGAACAACTCGATGAAATCTTGACGGCCAAGTATTGACGCCCATTGCTTCGAAACGCAACGACATCTCCCGACTGACTTTGTAGGCAATCTCGAGAAGATCTCAAGAAAGAGATCAATTGGGATGGAATCTAAAGTTTTTTCTCTATTCATGATCCTTGTATTTTTTTTTATTGATCGGTCGGAGAGAGTCCAATATATAGAGTTCGGAGCCTAGGGCATTGATTGGTTTGGTTTAATCAGTTTGATTTCGGTTTAAATGCATAAAACCGATCAGCATTATTTTGTCATATCCCGGGTCGTACACAAATAACAAATTGACAATCTTCTGATGAATGTTTATAATCTCTTAGGTACATTTCGGAAAAATGGTCTATTTCCCCCCGAGAACTATCGTATCTGGCCAGATAAAGCCCGATCTTTGACCTCTGTCTATATACCCATGAAATGGAAGTTAAATGTTTATTTCCCCACCAATTGAAAGTTCGAGAGCTTAATGTCCATGAATCCTGGTTTCGTCGGTTTAGTGTGTAAACCCGAGACGGAACCCGGTTAACAATCTAAACCGATACTAAACCATCTAAAACCAACACTTAACCGAATAAATTAATTCAAGCAAACCCAAAATCCAATTTTGCATCATGTTGCCGGAGAAGATGAAAAAGAGAAGAAATTTACGGCAACGATGCCTCCACCGGAGGTAATATAAATGTATTGGGTGAAGCTTTAATAGTTGAATACATGTGGATAAAATTGACTATCTTTCTCAAGAAGAAAAACAAATGAAGTTTACTACTTTGCAAAGCCATAGTTAGGAATTTTCTTTTCTCTCTTTCTCTGCTATAGTCATCTAATAAGTAAGAACAGTTAGAAGAAGAGAAGATCGAATTTGAAGTATGTGATTCGATCTCAGACATTTATTTGATTCGATGCTATTGATGAATCCTAGTCTTGTAAAGTATGTGATCGATCTCAGACAGTACATCGCCATTGTTGTTGTTGAAAGCTAGTGAAAATCTAGAATCTCAATCACGTTTACCACCACCATCTCCGACGGCACTAACTTCACCAGCGCCGATGAAAGAACCAATTCCCTCTCGGCCTCTCCAGTCACAATCACGCACCGCCGCTTTCATCCCCACTCAAAATTCCGAATCCCAAATCACGTCGTCACCTAATCCATCGTTACACCCAAATCATCGTACCGCCGCTCCTTCTGGAAACTCAGCCTCTCCATTCTCTTCCTCTCCTAATTGCATCGGCTCGCCGGAGGAGAGAGATTTCTCGACTCGATCCCACCGATGGGATGGAGTTTAGGAAGACGGAGAGGCGTTGGTGGGCAATACAGAGAGAGGAGGAGATTTGGAGGAGCTGGTTCTGTCCACATTGGTTTCGATTTGCTGCGCCATTAGAGTCGCATGTTCCAGCGATGATATTAGCTCAGGAAAAATTTGGTGAAGAAGAAGAAGTTGGGTCAGTTGGCCGGTTGGGTTTGGTCGGGTTGGATTTGTGGTTAATTAGTTGAAATTGCTGGTTCTAATTAGGTTTAATTGGTTAAAAGATCGGTTTGGTATACAGTAAACCAATTAAACCCAGCGCTATGGGGTTTTAAATCTCGAACTTAGGATTCATGGACACTAAGCTCTCGAACTTTCAATTGGTGGGGAAATAAACATTTAACTTCCGTTTCATGGGTATATAGACAGAGATCAAAGATCGGGCTTTATCTGGCCAGATACGATAGTTCTCGGGGGGAAATAGACCGTTTTTCCGTACATTTCTAACCTACCTAGTAACTTCTCAAACATCCATTAAAGTGTCATGTCTTTAAGTAAAATTTGGGATCCAATTTCAAGTAAGTCACGTTGCTCTTCACTAATATCATACATTTCCGCCATTAAGAGTTCGCAAGTAGTTTTTTTTATATGGGTTCAATCATATAAATCATCTAAACTCACTCCTCTTAAGTGAGACATCTCCAAAACTATACCTAAAAGATTCAAAAACCAACTGAAAATTTTATTAGATATGTTACAATAAAACGCCAAGACCTCTTTGACTCTCTCTTTCTCTCTTTCACGGGAAAATGATAATAAGTTTATATATAAACCACAGCCGTAAAAAACAAAATTAAAAAGCAAAAAAAAAAAAAAACAAAGCACATGGAAACAAAGAAAACATTTTAATACCCCAAAACAAAAACAAAAAAACCATTAGAGGGATATTTCACAAGGTGCATGAAACGTTCTTCCACGACAAATAGCTTCAAGATTTTCTCCGGCGTATGAGCACAAAGGGGAAACCTCTACACCTAAAATTTATTCGATTTTGCATTTAAGAAAAATATATTCATATAGGAGAAAAGTATAATAAATAAATACACGGTAATGAGAAGATTTGTTTTGAGAGTTACCAGTTGCATATAAAGGCACAGAATGTGTTAGAAATCCACCAGCTGCTATAACCCAACGTGTGTGTAGCCTTAGAACCAAAAGCCTCGCACTTTCCGGTGTATCGAAATTCGACCCGTTCACGTTCTTCACTGGTGCAAACTCCTCTTCCCTTAATACCTACACATTGCTCCATCCAATGTCTCAGTTTTCAATAATATTTGGTTCTTTTAGTTAGTGTTTTGTGTAAATGAATTAATACTAACCTCAAAGAGTGCGGTTGAAGGAGCATATGGAAACGAATCGAAAATGAATTGTTCTAGTTTTAGTCCCATTGTGTATCCATTCATAGATGGTATCTTCTTCTCCGCCAAATGGTACCTGCCACAAACAACAATTTAGTAACATTTTGATTGCGGGATTCGATTGTATTTGTAGAGAGCTTACACGCTGTCTTTTTCTAGGCCGGTCGCGACTTGATTAAGGAAATCTAAAGTAAACATGTGTAAGCACACCTAAGAAAGATGTAAAACACAATTTTGGATTAGTAGAGAAAATTCATAAGAATAAGAAGGAGAAGAGAAAGGATTTTACGTTACTCCAGCAATATTGAAGACGGCCTGTTCGTTGATTAATAGCAGAAGCCATAGACTGATCAAGCTCACTATACTCAACTACTGTCAACGGTCCGCCTTTGCCTCTTCTAACAAATACTCCAACCTGTTCTTGAGGATATGCCTGTTTTTTTCCATACAGAAATATAAAGAAGATGAACTTTTAATCTTAAAAATCTTTCTGAGCCAGTGAGTATGAATAATCTTAGATACCTTCCGCACAACTTTTGCAGCCGAAGCAGCGCCTTTATCGATAAAGTATCCAAGAAAAGTAGGATCAGCTACTCGAACCTGTTTTTCAAGATTCCATATTATAACCAAGACAACGTTGAGAAAAAACAAGCACAACACTCAATATTATACTAGAAGGCTAACCAGGACATTGTCAACGCCATAGCAATCGACGTATTTAATTCCTCTAGAAGCCATATCCTCTAATAGCCGTGAACACTTTAGCGCTGTAAAAATCTCGGATCAGAATCAACAACAGTTTGAGAAGAACATATGTATTATAATAAAGAACAGAATCAAAATTTAGTAAACATACCCGCATAGACCCCGCCGTTACCATCTGGAGCTTTAGCAAGCTGTTAATGATAGGTAATTAAACTCATTAAGTGAGTACTGAAGATAAAAGTGAGAACTTGTCATTTTATAATTGTACATACACTGAAAGGTGTCTCCATGATAAACTTTCCATCCTTTGTAACGCAAGGCAATGTACCTTGTTGGAAAAAACTGATCTGTAGTAAGAAGTGATCAAGATTGGTCTAAGACACGAAGGAAAAAGCATCAAGGAATGTTCATAAAATAAGAAGCATCTTACTTGATCTGGTTCAAGACCAAAGTACTTGTGACTCGAGAAATATTTTCGTGTCGCTTCATCAGTAAATGGACTAGTCATAATGTACCAATGTATTGTAACTGGACGAATTGGACCTGAACGTAAGATATTATGCGGAAAAGAGTGTCATATATGATGTAAAGTTACACATATCCGTTGGAATGTAGAAGAAGCCATGAGTCTCACTCACCTTCACTCACTACTTGAGCAGCAAGTCTTTGAACACACAAGATTCTCTCTGCTTGAATCTGAAAGAGCGATTTCCCTGATGGTAGTCCGATATCTAAGATGGAAATAAGTCAATAACTACTTTTTTAAGTAACCATCATGGGTTCAAGCAATACAACAACCTAAGGTCCTAAGCCTAGAGAGTAACAAAGAATCAAAGTAATCTTATTACTCTAAGCAAATGATGCATAAGATTCGTTAAATTTGTATATCGAAAGAACGAAACGCGAGCTGACTCTATGACACAACTCACAAGTCCATTCTAAGGTCCATTTCTAAACAGTTGTTCTGAATGTGACTATAGAGAAGATTAAACAAAACAGAGGAAACCACATTAGTACTCACTGAAACATCCTTTTGGATCTGAGCTTCCAAGCCTTGTTCCCTGCATTAGTTTCATTACCAAACCAAGTTCATTATCAGAACACTTGAGGAATGTTGCAAAAACATAACTGGAATATATAAAAGATATTCTCAAGTTATGAAACTAAGTAATCATCAAGCAACACATATCTTTAAAACCAGATTTTTTTCCAACCTTCCTTACAACACACGAAACAGAGCATCATCCTAATATAATAATAAAAAGTTACGGAATCCTATAAAGCATCTTTCAGATCACGTGATCATCATCATCCTTATAATTAAGTAGAAGGTTCCTCCTAGAAATCACAATTACTCAAAAACAATAAAATGCACCACCGACAGTGATTTGTCTGAAATCAATCATGATTATTGTTTGCCAATATAATTAAACCCCTTTTAATAACCCTACTAATCTAAACACCACTTTATTTCCATTTCAAACTATATAGCAATTATATAAAGCACAAAACCACACTAAAAGTCGTATAATCTATTAATTCAATTTTTTTTTAAGTTAGGTAGTAGCAGCATTATTCCAAAACCCCAAATCTCAACCATCAACAAGAGAATCATTTAGCACTCTAAGTACTAGCTACTTAATTAAAAAGCTTAAGACAAATTGCATTATTAATTACAGTAATTAATAATTTACCTGTCCACCAGATAAAAGCACAACACCTAATTTGCCTTCATAGATAGTTTTTAATCCCATTTTCCACCATTTCTCTCTATCTTCCATTGTTCTTCCATCTACTGTCGAAACCCAATTCTCCGGTACCGGTTCGATCGCCGCCACCGGTAAACCTAATTAACCGGAAAAAACAGAGATTAGAGTACAATACTACAATGCATGTTAACTAATTTGATTAGAGTAAAGAATTATAAACCTTGAGAGTGAAGTGAACATCTAATGATCCGATCTATTCTTGGAAGATCCAAATTCTGTAAACAAAAAAAATAAAATAATTACAATTAGATTGAATCTGAGATCCAAATCTTAATGAAGAATTTGGAAAAAAAAAATGCGAAATCGAAAACACAAACCTCAATATCTCTAACGAGAAAATCTTTCTCGTCTGGTGAAAGTTCATCCCAAAGAGAGAAAATATCTTCTTGTCCATAATCTTTTAATCTCTCAACTAAAGCTTGACGCGGTGAAGAAGCCATTGGAGGTGGAGAAGTCACCGCCGTCGTCGTTGTTGTCGCCGCCGTTAAAGCTCCATTCTCTGTCTCCATCGACGGTTCTCTCATTCTCTATCTGTAGATCTCTCTCTCTCTCTCTCTCTCGCGGAGGCTAAAAACGATTCGATTTTGGATTTGTGACGTTTGGTTGAGTTTTTTGGAAGGGATTTTATAATATAAGGTTTTAATAACACGAGCGGAAAGAGCAAAACAGTGGCGAAGAAGACAAGAATCAACAAATCAATCAACGTGTAACAACTGGAGTTTTGAAATGACTGTTTTACCCTTTTTGTTAGTCTCATGCATTCTGTCAGAGCTCTCCGACAGTTTGTTGCTTAGCCCTTCTGGCTTATTAAGCGGGTTTCGATTTCCTTTTCTAATTATTAATGACAAAAACTATTCATCTTATATCCCATCTATATATAATAGAAAATGCACAATTTTGAGAAAATTTTACAAAGAAGGCATATTTAGAGTGTTGAAATAGCCACTTTATACCAAATTTGGTGTTTACAAATGGTTTATTTGTATATCTTGTAAACAAATGCCGACGTGTACAATATTGGTATTTTATGAAAAATGTATATATTGTTAAAAAAAAAGTAAAAGTGCTCATTTTGAAAAAATATTTGTAAAAAATGCATATTTCTATAAAAACTCTTTTACATGACCGGAATAGATCTTAGTGACTTAGTCTTAATCTCAAAGACTGAGCGAAAATCGATAAAAAAAAAATCAAATCAAATAATTTTTCTGTTTAAAATGTCTATAGTAACTATTTAAAAAACTACAATGAGTTTTCTAGATAATAGAATTCGATTCCTAGTTTTGATCCATATGATAAGTTTTTTACATTTCAAACAAATTATTGGATCACACACTCTTGGTTTTAGATCTCATTTTCTTATATTATTTTAATATATATCATACAAGCTTTATTAAAGTTTATCCACAATAGACGGATCTTTCGATTTATAATGGACAATATATGATTTATATAATTTGGTATATATTCCCATTTTTTGTTAAAATATGAATGACCGACATAGTATATAATGGGAACTCTTAATTGCGCGATGGAAAAAAATATGTCTAACTGTATGGGGAATTGCGTATGTATTTATGGAACTAAGGTGCAATGTTATGGGTTGTTGGAGTTTATATATAGCGGCTCTCAATGGTATTCGCGTATTGCTACAATACTATGTATTTATTTTTTACAGTTACCAATCATAAAAATGTTATCAAAAGCGTTATCAAAAATTTTATTCTTAAATTTATTGTATAGCTTTCTCGTACATCTCTTTTTTGGCATTTTTGTACTATTCCGGAAAAACTTACAACTCCAACTAACAGCTAAAAATCTGATATAATTTTTGGTTACCAATCGGATCCATCATCTTTAGGCATATGTATTCGAATTCCTTTTTTTATTGATTGATACCGTGTAGCTTAATAATAAATGGATAGTAACAATATTTCATACAAAAATAATAATAAAATGGATACTATTTGATAATGGCTGAACTTTGGATACATGCCTAACTGGACTATAAATATATACGGATTGGTTAGTTTCATGACTTTGCAAAAAAAATCAGTAAACCCATAAAATGTATTTATATCTACATACTATTAGCTTTGTTACATTGGAACTGTGCTTACATTATAAGAAAACTACTATATGATATAACCCATGCAAATATCTGGACCTTTCCTTCTTCCCTTCTTCTTCTCTTTTCTTTTTTTCTGCTTGGTTGTGTAAATTTCAGTTATTTATTCTTGATTCTTTTGGATTCCTAGTAGTTTAAAATCTTTAAATAATAAAAGCCTTTTAACAAAAAAAAATGATATAACCCATGCAATTCTTGCTCCAGCTTAAGATCTTGCGCGACTTTCCCCCAAAACATATGACCTCGTGTGCAATTGGTAGTTTCAAATATATTGAACGGTTATATATTTCAAAATCACTTTTTTTATATTTTTGTATATATGATAATCGATATATCATTTAAACACATTGATATACAAAAAAAAATAGTTAAAAGGATGGTGTTGTAATATTCACGAAACTATATGGATTCTGTTCTTATATTTAAAATTTGTATTGATAATTCATTAAGCTACCGTTAGTTCAAGGTGGAGAAATTGGAGAAAGGTATAAATCGAGTATGAGTTGAATTGGGGCCTCTAGTCTCTAGTGCACCCAACATTACTTTAATTAACAAAGACAGCTAAACAAAAGTAAGATAATATTTTAGAAAATTAATGATTACAGTACATATTTAAATACATAGCATTTTGAAGCTAAGTTTTCTGAACATTGGGCCATCATTGTTGGCTAAAAACAAAGAAAATAATGAACATTGGCCCATCATTTCATTTGGCCATAGACTTATAATCGACTAATCATTGCTTATGTTCTTAATCTACAAAGAATTATCATCAGATAAGTATCGCATAGAAATGTCCATTTAGAGATTTGGTGAGTTGATTATTCAATTGTTACATCAAACTTAGTTAGACGGACGGTCACAATTTAGTTTGGCCTAATCAATTTAGCCTGCTTTATTGGTATCTAATATTTTAACTATTTAAATATATAAAAATAGATAATCATTCTTTGATTTAAAATTTTGAAAAGTAATAATATACTATTATAAGACAATTAGAGCGTATCACATCATTTATCAGCCGGGTATTGTTAACAAAAAATTCAATATTGTCAAAGAGAATGCATATACTTAGGGTTAAAAGTTGTCACTAAGACTTGGACTTAAGAGAATTACTTATTTAGCGTCATGTTAACCTATTTTTAGTGAATCACGAAGCATCATATATATCAGTTTAACTTTTAGTATTATTTTTTCTCTCGGCTCTTATAGTTGTAGCACTTACCAATGCATGACAAATTTGACAAGGCTACATTTTACTTGGGACCATAACAATAAGTAATGTGGCGCTATACGGTACAAAAAGCATTTGTGGATGACTGGCAAAGAGACCAAAACACATCATACTTCACCCTGTTTAGGTGTCCGGTTCCAAAATAATAGCTGGACCAAGTTATACACCCCAACCTTAAGGTTTTCATCAAGTTACCGTATCCCTAAGCCGACAAAAAAAAATGTTTTTGCTAAAGATACAGTTCTTATGTTCAATAAGCTGACAAAACTTTCTTAATTAGTTCAAAACTATAACCAAGTTGGGTTGTTTTGAAGCGTTGCTAACTCCACATGAATTGTATCTCTTCCTTTCCTTGGATTTTTTTCCCTCACCGTTTAAAAAAACAACATGTGATTTGCAAATTTTAAACTTGCTCGCCCAACGAACCTGAACTTGATGGTTTCATGCATGAATCATGAATGGGCCTATGAGGAATGACCAAACACCAATAAATAAAATGGGCCTAGAATACTTCCATAACTGGCCTAATCGTTCTCTTCCACTAACTTTTATATGGTTTCATCTCATGTAACCAAACTATAATCACCAATTGAATTTTTTCAGTTAAACTTTTGGCCATTAGAAAAACATCTTGGGTTATGGTGCTATCGATTGGTTATTGACTAATATATAAAGAGTCAAATATAAATGATAATGAATTAAACAAAAGTCAACCTCAGAAAATTTGGCCACTCAATCTCTTTTAAAATTGTTATTTATTAAAATATGAAAGAAGAAAAAAAGATGTCGCAAAAGACAAGAAACTTTTGGAGTGGGATTGGACTCGGATTAAAAGTTATGAATGCCTGAGAAAATAAATAGCGCACCAAGAAACGATAATAAATTAATTAAACAGGCGTGATTATTGATTAATACTTTAAATTATCTTTTTGAAATCAAAAGTTAGGGCCAGTATGGAATCGTAACCCTTTATTAATTTAATTGCTAGGTTTCGTGTAACCAAACAAGTAAGCATCAAATTTAAGCTTACGATATAAGTCAATATTAAGTACTATACTTAGATGCCTACGTGGAAACAAAACCCCAAGAAACTTATATCGACTATCGGTTGTGGTAAAAATGAATCTCCAATTTCTACTCGTATTGATTATTTATCTTTTTGTGTTATATATTAATCAGATCCTATAATAGAAAACTTTTTTGTTTTAGAGATGTCTACAAAGAATATGATAAATCACAATTGATTAGTGTTTTTTCTGCTATTAATATTTGAATTTGTGAATTCGTGACCTTAAAAGTTTAAAGCTTCTTTTTCTATATTTGATATAATATACCAATTAATATGCTTACAACGGATATAATGCTATTTGGTTCATATATTTTTCACTCGATCAAAATTCCAAACAACTGAAAACTGGAATTACCCACACTGAGATTTGCTATGGAGTATTACATGAAAAATATGTGGATTGGAACAATGAGTGCTTCAGTGTTCGGTAATTTGAAACCTTACAAAATAAACATTTAATATTCCATAATGCCCCTTACTTTTAGTTACCAATTTTTTTTTTATAAAAGATAATAACGTGTATCAATAATCACGCTTGCATATTTAATTAACATATCCAAGTTAATTTAATGTATCTGTTTTGGCATCATCTGTCCACTTTTTATAATAATTGGACCCAAAAAAGAATTAAAAGAAATAAACCCTATTGCCCCTTCTACACCTTCCTCTCCTTCGCTCTAGGTTTTTTTTTTTTTTTTTGGATATGAGAAGCTCAAGTCTTTCCATAATGGTATTCATACAACATGCATGATAGAAAGCAATCAACTATATGTGATAATAATCAGTTTTCAGTTACTCTCTTGTTTTTCATCTAAAATTCAATTTTACAAAAAATATTATGATTTTACTTTCGTTATCAGAAATTTTGTTATCGATCAAAAACAAAAATCTAAACCTTTTGGTCGGCAAACCAACATCTTTATTAAAGCTAGAGGGCAAAAGAATAGAAGTTGGTCAAACCTAATGTAGCATGGAAATCAAGCCAAATAATTGGCTTCTCTCAATCAAAAGAAATTATTTGAAAAGAAGACGACATAAATTTTGATATATTGTATATAAATATAGGGCTCTAGAACCGAATCATCATAAAAGATTAGCTAGTGACTATTGACTCCGAGTCCAATTCTACTCCTTATGCACTCATAAAGCGTGGAACTTCTAGTATGGCTATGCTTTCGCCCGCCAATGCATATTTAACAAGAGAATGCAAAAACAATTTTTGGGTAATAGTAATTTTCAGGCCTCATGTCACGAAGTTGTGGCACCCGCATTCACGTGTGGTGGATGCACATTTTCGTAACAGGCGGATTTTGGTTTATAGGTTGGCCAAATAGGCAAATACCAAGTCTGATGACAATGTACATTACGGCGGAGACATAACTCTTTCTGAGAAAAAAAAACATGTTTTGAAACCCCATTCTTTTAAACTTAGATTAATCTCCAAATAACATTGTTGAAAAGGAAATAAGTTTAATAAAAAATAACCATTTTGACTACTATCAAATTATCTATTGGTTCATATTAATTCTGTGTATAGAAAAACTCTATTTTTTAGTTAGTTTGTGACTCTGCATGTTGTCTTATCCAAAGATTAATACCTACTAATATACATTATTAGGTTCTATATAATTTTAACTGATTGTAAAATATACCAAGATCCATCTAGTTACCGGAAAAATGTGCCAAGTTCATGTAGAGGTCAAACACATCTTTAATTGACGTACCATCTTACGCAGACCGCATATAACACATCCTTCGGTGGCTTAGATACATATATATAACTATATGTAATTTTAAATGTAATGTAGTGGACATACCCCACTCGCATATAATATTGTCACCACCACCGATCGTATCATATACACTTTATATTCTCTAATGCACATATCCTCTAGACTCTTAACCAACAAAATAAAAGAAGAAGCTAGCAAAAGAAAAAAAGTTCGAAGAAAGGAAAATGTTAAGGGAAGAATGTACTCCAAGTTCATCATGGTGGGAAGATGTTCAACATCATCATAATGATCATGCAAACTCGATTAATTCGACGTCGTTTTACCATAAGAATAGTAATAACAACTCAAACGCAAACGCTAGCTGTGAAGAAGACAATCTCTCGATCTCTACCGTGAGCGCTTCAAATCGTTTGGACCTAACAGCTGAATCCTCTAATCATCACTCTCTCTCAGCTCCAAATCAGCCTGCCTCCTCTTCCGATGAGTTGCTCCGTGACCACGTAGTCTCTTCTCATAATCATCTATGGAGTCTTGCCTTCTTGTAAGTATCTATAAAAACACTTAATATATATTTATCTTCTCCAACTTATGAACAATTTTTCTTTGAGTTTTGCGTTCTTCCTTACAATTCACATAGCGGTAATTGTGGATCAAAGTTTAGTTTAAGGTTTAAGGTTCTACGCTCCACTCCTAAGATATCATCTAGTTCAAACTATTATTATTTTTGTTTGTTTTAAAAATTGAATGCTTTCCAAAAAAAAAAAACATTAGAAACAAAAGAGAGGTCTAAAAGTTGGTTTACAGAAAGTATATTAGTAGCTAGCTCTTTTGAATTATTGTTCCCCAATAAATGATTTAACGTTTGATTGGTTAGGGTATGCCTATAATTTTGCACTTATGATTCATCTATATTATTGGCCACTCGAAGATATAGTTTATTCATATTTTAAAGTAAAAGATGTTGTAGTAGTTCAAAAAAAGAAAAAAGTTGTCGTAGTTTATCATAAAAAGTTGTCGTAGTAAACATTAATTACTTGAAAAATATAAACGAACACGTAAAATGCAAACCAAAATAACCATATTGTACCTGTTCACAATATCCCAAAATTATTTTAATGAAAGTATTAATATCTAGTGTTTCTTATTCTGAAAGTAAAAACAATAATCTAGCATTAACACAAAAATTCATTATAAAAAATCGCACCCATATTTTTACCTTAAGTTTTGTAACATTACATATCATATTTTATACACACATTGATAAAATTATATAAATGGACAGGCCTAGTAGAAGCTTAGGAGATCAAATGATGGATCATCATCATCATAATAATCATCACATAACATCTTCAAGAAATTCATCAACAACATCAGAACTACCATCATTCGAGTCAGCCTGCCATAACGGTAACGGTTGGATCTATGACACAAATCAAGTTAGGTACGATCAAAGTAGTGACCAACGGCTGTCAAAGTTAACGGATCTTGTAGGCAAGCACTGGTCAATTGCGCCACCGAATAATCCCGACATGAACCATAACCTTCATCATCACTTCGATCATGATCATTCTCAAACAAACGACGACGTTTCTATGTACAGACAAGCCTTGGAGGTGAAAAATGAGGAAGATCTTTGTTACAATAATGGCTCAAGTGGCGGTGGTTCCTTGTTCCATGATCCTACAGAAAGTTCTAGAAATTTCCTTGATGTAAGGTTAAGTAGGCCATTAACGGATATTAATCCGTCGTTTAAGCCATGCTTTAAGGCCTTAAACGTATCGGAGTTCAACAAGAAAGAACAGCAAACGGCATCACTGGTACGTATACGCTATCAAATCTGTTCATATAATTAAATATGTGATACAATAGCTTATTATCGACATTGGGTAAAACGTTCCAGTTAACAGTGGATTTAACATTGATATTTCTGTTGCATCTTTATATTTGGTAACGGATGTTATTACTATGTTTATGAAAAAAATTTGCCAGCATTTTGTGGCAATATATATTATATTTTGAAAAATATCCTAACATACTAAGAAAACAAATTTTAGTTTTAAAAATGCCAATAGTTTGAGAAAATTTTCAAAAGGGACACTTAAGCTTTGAGGAATAATCTATAACCATAAAGTTTGTGGTAGTTGGAATTTTTTGTTTTCTTTTGCTGCTATTTGCATGTTTTTCTTAATGTCAAATTCCTCCTTTAGGATTCTCACCCTGCATTAATTTAACTCCACAAAACAATTCAACATTTTGTTATTGCACCATTATGCTAGTATATTACGAATGAAAGTCTATTTACCGACGTTTTTTTTTTTTTTTTTTTTTTTGGACAAAACCTATTTACCGACGTTAAACACGAACTTTTGTTTTGTTTTGACGTTAACACGAACTTGAAAGCTATTTTTTGCAGGCAGCAGGGAGATTGGGAACAACAAACGCCGGGAAGAAGAAAAGATGTGAAGAAATTTCCGATGAGGTCTCCAAGAAGGCCAAGTGCAGCGCCGGCTCTACACTTTCGCCGGAGAAGGTAATTTCTATATAATCTAATCCTCTTATGTGTGCACTTAGTAAGTATGTTGCAAAAAATATTGAATTGTGATTTCTATGATAAACACGTAAGAAATTTGTCACTATTATATTCATATGAATGGAGGTTATGAGATTTATTTTTGAATGAGACTAACTCGGCTAAAAAAAATACTAAAAGAAAAATCAAAATCATAACATTATTTTCGAAAAATAAATGGCAGGAACTACCAAAAGCCAAACTTCGAGACAAGATCACGACTCTACAGCAAATTGTGTCTCCCTTTGGAAAGGTAACAACAAAAAGACCATTTTTTTTTTTCCTTTCTTTTGTTTTGTCAAATTGCTTTTTCTAGTTTCGTTTTTATTTTATTATATAGAGTTCTCATCTTTTTCAACGTTCCTTTTTATATAATACAACGAAGAAAATGAAACATTGGTTTGAAAACATTTCAGACGGATACTGCTTCTGTACTTCAAGAAGCCATCACTTACATAAATTTTTATCAAGAGCAAGTTAAGGTAAATTGTTTTATATAATTATATACGGTGAAAATTACAAAAATAATAATTGTGGCAAACATATATTTGCAAGCATGATTATCTTAGTTAACAATTTGGTTGGTGATTTTAACGATCATGCAGCTGCTAAGCACTCCTTATATGAAGAATTCATCAATTAAGGTAATGTTTAAAGGAGAAAATGGGTGGTGGTAAATTTTTCTCAAAGTTTTTAAAATAGTTTGTTAATGAATTTTTAGAAAAGGAAATCTCTCAAGTTAAATAACTATAATCTCGTATGTATGGTTTTTAGGATCCATGGGGAGGATGGGATAGAGAAGATCACAACAAAATGGGACCGAAACATCTAGATCTAAGGAGTAGAGGGCTTTGTTTGGTTCCTATTTCTTGCACCCCAATCGCATACCGCGATAACAGCGCAACTGACTATTGGAGTCCCTCGTATAGAGGTTCTTTGTATCGTTAATGACGAGCATGCACGATCAACTAGTATAGCTACAAAGTGTGTAGAGAGAAAGATTTGATAAAATTATGGTCATGATATAAACCATTTGAAACATCCGTGATTCTGTAGTAGAAAGCAGTAGAACGGGAGAACAGTATGTGTATATATAATATATGCATATTAATCATTGGGGTCACAGTTCTATAGTTTGCAGTTGTTCCTCATAGCCTAAAACATTGTAATATGGTCACACATAGAATACAATGTATTGAGTTTTGTTTAGGTAATATTACAATGCAATAAAGAAAGAATTTGACTGGGAGCTAGCGAATCAAATGGTTTACTATAATTTTGATTTCAGTTTTTTTTTTCGTCAATTTTGATTTCAGTTTAGAATTCATTTTTGTTAACGAACTAATCTTTAAACTGAAATTTATTTAAAATAAACTTTGGATTTTTTTTCTATTACAAATTTTGATATAGAATAAGTAAATGGGCTTCAATTTTGGTAGATGGTTTTTGATTCGGTTTGAAACGGTTTAACCAAATTACATGCCACAATTTAGTAAATGCGGTTCAAAGAGAGTATAAACGAATTGGGTTTATATATAGTTGGGCCCATTGGGTTTCTATATAATCTGACAATAAATAAATTATATTTAATTGGTTGACACTATATGTTATCCTATTAATGCTGAAAAATACTATAAAAAAAAAAAGAATACTACATTAGTTGTACTAGTCTAAACTGTCTATTGTTCAATCTGAAATCCTCCACTTCACTTAGACAAACTCATAAATTATTTAAATTTTATCAATATAGTAGTGAAGCAATTCTCAACTTTAAAAAAATCACCAAACTAATCATATAAACTCATGAATTATTAATTTTTTGTTAATCTTTAAATGATGATTAAAGATATCTTAAAACCCAAAATCATTACTGTCAAACAATATTTCGAAAGAATTTAAGATAGTTAATATGTTTTTTTTGTTAAAAACGATATTTAATATTTGATTTATTTGAAATCACAAAGTTAATTTTTAAATTACTGCTAATCAATTTATGTAATACTAATTAATCAAAATCAGGTAAAAACTTTAAATTAGTTTTTTCTTAGTTTAAAACATGAAAGTTTTACTGCCATATTTTCACAAATTTAATTCATACATTTTTAAAATAATATTTTATAGAAACTATATTTCAAAAGAAAATCATTTAGAAGATATCTTAATATATCACAATATCAAATAATAAAATTTATAAACACAACTTATAATGATCAATAATATAATGTGATATAGAACAAATATAAATTAAAAACAATATGCTTGCCCAATTCGTTTATGCTTCAAACATATTATTTTATTATGTAACTGATTGTCGCATTATTATGTGCTAAAATTGTATACCATCTTTCATTTACTATCTTTTAATTTATTACATGCAAACAATATACATAGAGAAATTTTTTTATTGCAATGATAAAATTATGTAATCACTTCTTTCATAATGTTTAAGTCCACCGTCTTACCATCACAATATTTAAAAATAACTCAAATTGCTAAAAATCTATCTAAAAGGCTATATTGTATCTCATCCACAAGATAAAAATAAAGTTCAATCAAAAAAATTGATATTGATTTTCAATAACAAAAATATATCTCTAAAGATTTCATGATCTTATAATTTTTACATGAAAATATTCAATATGTTATTCACCGCGATATTTAGAGATCCAATACTTAAAGAATGTGATCCTAATCTTTATCCATACACAAAATTAACATTACAATTTCAATACTCTCAACGATGGCTAGCGCTTATTTGCTTTTAGATGTCAATATTGTGTTGAAACCCATCATTCTTTTTTCACAAACTCAGCATGCTTTAAATCCATTGCTTATCCAAGTTTTTATACTAATAAAACACATTTTACTCAACTAGTGAATTCTAAAATGTCTCTTTTTTTTTTTATCATAATACTGATTTACACATTCACATAAGATGTGCTAATATGTTGTATACAGTATTTTATTTGTTTCGTTGTAAATTTCATGAATCATATGACATATGATTATTTACTTTTTCTTTTATTTAATGTATAAGTTTGAGATATGTTATTTAGAACAATTTTAAAGAACTTTTTTTATTTATATATTTTCAGAAAACTCAAGTGTGACCTTTTTAATATCTACATCTTTTCGAAAATTTAATATGTTATACTCCCTCCGTTTCGTTTTAGTTGTCGTTTAAGGTTTTTTCACACAAATTAAGTAAATCATTTAATTTTCTGTTTTACCATTTACTAATATATTTTATAAAAAAATTCATTGGCCAAAACATTAAAACAGTAGGGATAAAACTGGAATTTTTACCGAACATTTGCATTGAAAACCTAAAACGACAACTATTATGAAACAAAATTTAAATCCTAAAACGACAACTAAACTGAAACGGAGGGAGTATCTATATTATACACCTAATAATAAAATTGCTAATATCATTCAGTAAGTGAAGCATCTTCGTTATTCCGTAAAAGTTTTGGTCTCAGATATTAATGAAATTACTAATATCATTTATTATGACCTTTTAAAATATATAACTGTATTTTTAATATACTAATCAAATTTATATCCATTTTAAAATTGATTAACAAATTCTAAAATATTAAATAAGACCAATTTTGAAAATTAATTTTCTTATTCGAATTATATTATTACTAATAAAATATTTCACAACTTTGTACTTTGTAGATATTGTTGCCAATATTCATTTATTGTACTTAACTTTTTTGTTAAGTATAATTTTCATCTATATTTATTATAAGTAACACTAAATATAAATAGATTTGATTTAATGAATATTTTAGTGTTAAAAGAAAGTGTTTTGCTTATGTATACACCATAGATGAATATTTTTCTCCATCTAGATAAAGATGAAGCAAATCCGCGAGCTGCCAACTTGCAACCAATGATTTGAACCAAGAGGTGAAAAATAAGGTTATATATGAATATTGAATACATCACTAAAAGAGATAAAAATAAGATCTAACAATTTCATACCTTTTGTTTTGTTATGCAAAAGACTATTAATTTGGGATTTGTTAAGGATATTGAGCAGCTTTAGAAATTATTGTCCTCATTGGTGATATCGTGAATGAGGTAGTGACTCGTGACAAAATCAACAGTATGTTGCTCCACGATGAATTCATGGAAATCAATATCATAATTATCTTTAAACTTCACGATATGATCTGGCTTGAAAGCTCTGATAAATAGAATTTGTACAAAATAAAATAGTTAAGACAAAAGAGAACAAAACAATACTAGAAAGCGTTTGATTGACAAATTTAAATTTTTGGAGCATGTCCGAAGCTATGATATGAGATATGCCCAAAAGACCAAAAGTAAGATATAAAATTATTTTATTAATATTATAACTAAGAAAAAAAAATAAGAAAATACAATAGAGTATGGATGAGAGAGACGTTGGCCTTGGCAAGAGCGATGCTCTCTTTATTTTTAAGCTTTATTTTCAAAGAAATCAATATCATAAGTATATTTAAGCTTCGCGATATGATTTGGCTTGAAAGTTCTAATAAACAGAATTTGTACAAAACAAAATAGTCAGGACAAAAAAGAACAAAACAATTACCAGAAAGCGTTTGATTGACAAATTTAGATTTTTGGAGATGTCCAAAGCTAGGATATGAGATATGAGTGAAAGTATGATATAAAATTATTTTATTAATATTATAACTAAGAAAAAAGAAGAAGAAAATACAATAGAGTATGGATGGCATTGGCAAGAGTGATGCTCTCTTTATTTTTAAGTTTTTTAAGTACTCTTCTCCTCACCTCGGTTTCTTAAAGCTTTCTCATATTTTTGTTCTCTTTGTATCGTTAATTATATTTTTGAAACTGTGGATAATTTTAGTTATTGGAATTATGATGGTTTTTGAGACTATCGATCCAAAAAATCTGATCTAAATCCGAACCCAAAATTTAAAATATCTAAACGGGTTATATTGCATATTATATTTGACTTCGTAATATTGATTTGCATTTTTCGGAGATGGATGGTAAAACTGCAAATATTAGCGATTTGGAGGATTTTTTTGCACAAATTCCTTTTTTAAAAACAAAAATATGAGTTTTTATTTAATATTTTTTGGGAGAAAAAGGAAAGAAAGAGAGAACTAGGAGTGACAATGTTGATATAAACACTTCTATAAACTTTGTAATTTATAATTAAATAGCACCAACATTGATTACTTTTAAAGTTTGCTTGGTCTTTTAAGATAAATTTAATATATGTGCATAGCATAATAACACCAAGTAATTTAACATTCATAAAGTACTATAAATTTCGACACTCAGAAATTTTATTTAGTAAAATGAAAATATAGCGTGTGAATAAAATATAAGTATACCCACTATCACTTAAAAGATTATTATAATAATATTATCACTCCATATCTTTGTATCTTCATTATCAATCCATATTTTATATCTTCTTAATTAATGTCATATATATATAAATATCACACCATAATTATACCTCAACACCTTCACAAGATATATATATATATATATATATATATATATATATATATATATATATGGAGTGATAATTTAAGTAATTTTGCTATAAATGATCGTAAATGTTATAAATAAAAATTATGTAAAGCTTTTTAATATATGAATTAAAAAGTGGATTCCAAAATCCTTTTACCAAACAAAAATCACTTTGTTTTTTATATGTTAGGTGGAAGGAGGGGAGACATGAGTATCATCATATCCAGAAAAGGTAAATTAACCTTAGAGATCCCTCCAAACAAACTAATCTTCAGGGACACTTGTCCTCTATGAAATTAAATGCACCACAAACAAAAGATCAAGAAGATATACATTCGTAATATTAATTTTAAGTCTTTTTCTTTAAAAGAAAGAAACATATAAAACCTCTCAATAAAGATCTCAGTCAATCTTTTTGTTCCATGTAAAAGGTAATCAAAAACTTGAAATTGAGGTATCTATTATTGTGTGTTTGGCCCAATGGTAAAATCAAGACTAAAACTTTAACCATGCCACTTACTTTGTCACACCTTCTCTCTAAAATTTGATCTTTCGCCAATGAAGCAAAAGATTTGATCTTTGGGAACATTTCGTTTTCTCAATAAAAGACATTCTCTCTCTCTTTCTCCTACCCAACCAACACCTTCTCTCTCTATACGTAGCGACAATAATTCTGGAACCTCCTCTACATTACAAAAAAACACCAATACATACACACACACGTATGACGTATACACATAACATTAGATATTATATATAAACATTTACACACACTTCTTCTTCACACACACACACACTCTCCAAAATTGAAGCCCCCAATCAAAAATCTCAATCTCTCTTTAGGGTTCTTCTTCTTGTTCAATAAATTGAGTGAAAATTTCGAAACTCTCCATCTGGGTTTTAACTCTATCATAAAAATTCACAGAAATGGTGAGAGATGGTGAAGAAGAAGAAGAAGAGATGATGATGATGATAGCAACAAAACCTGCATGGCTTGAAGGATTAATGGCGGAAACTTTCTTCTCAAGCTGTGGAATCCACGAAACTCGCCGTAAAAGCGAAAAGAACGTTTTTTGCTTACTCTGTTGTCTCAGTGTTTGTCCTCACTGTCTCCCTGCACATCGCTCTCATCCTCTTCTTCAGGTAACCAAACTTAAAAAAATTGAGAATTTTTTATGACCCATGATTCGATTCCTTGACAATTTCAATACCCATGTTTTTTTTTTTGTGAATTGTAATTTTTTTTTTTTTTGTGATGAAATCTGTACTTACACTGAATCACTGTGTACGTATAGTTTTTTTCTGTTACTCGATTTCTCGAAGAAAATTTTCTCTCATATAAGAGATGTTTGGATTGTAGCGAAATATGTATATACTCACACACGTTAATTAGCAAATTGTTAAATCTAACCATAAACCCTTGTTTTTGATTTTTCTTGTAATTTTCTTTGAAATTTCTCAATTTCGGGATTAGTCTGGAGTTCGGTTGAGATTTCTCCGGTTAACAAAAAAAAAATGCAATTTGTAGAGCTTTTGGAACTTGTACTATAAGAACTTTCATTATCATAAACTTTTTCTTCTCCCCAAAAATATGTTTTTTTATAATCTTCATCTTCTTAAGAGACCCTTTAATTTAAGCCATCTTTCTAAATTTCTCATAAAGTTTTTCAATTTTCCTCTAAGCTTAAATTTTACATATTTAAACCATTAGGTGAAATTTGGTTTAATTACTCTAAAGATTTGATCATTTCTCTAATTATGTGTAGAGGTTTGAGAGCATGTATAAACAACATATATAGATTCATATGTATCATATATTTATGTGATGATAGTAATTGGACTTGAATTGTCTATTGTGTAGATTTGGTTTGTTTCTATATATAGTATGTATCTTTTTCACATCTTTTATTAATTCTTTCTCTTTTCAAATTGCTTGGTTCCTTTAAAATTTATTGTCTTCTCTGCTCAACTTCTCTTGAGCTGTTGCTTTCAAAGAACATCAAAGCTTTGACCAAATTCCTTTTCCTTCACTTCCCTTAACTTCTTTCCCACAGGTTTTTTTGTTTTTATCAATTTAAAATGTTTAATAATTTTCCACTATTCCCCAAAAAACATTATTGGTGCAAATCTATCCTTCTTCATAAAATTATAAGATTTATTTATTGCCCTGTTGTTTGCTTCCGTAGAGATAAGGAGGATTTATTTTGTGAAGGATTATGAATTTTACCCGATTAGTATAAATTCTAACAATTAAGCCCTTTCGTTTATGAATTGGCAGGTGAGACGATATGTATACCACGACGTCGTTCGGCTGAGTGATCTTGAGAAGCTCATAGATTGTTCATATGTTCAGGTGAAATATTTTCTTGAAGGCTTTTATTTTGAATTT
Organism: Arabidopsis thaliana x Arabidopsis arenosa; assembly: GCA_019202795.1. Taxonomy (NCBI): domain Eukaryota; kingdom Viridiplantae; phylum Streptophyta; class Magnoliopsida; order Brassicales; family Brassicaceae; genus Arabidopsis; species Arabidopsis thaliana x Arabidopsis arenosa. The sequence goes on along the minus strand of CM032918.1, from coordinate 9,483,839 downwards.
AATTTGTTATACTGATTGAGAATTTTGTATATTCAGCCATATACAATTAATGGAGCCAAAGTGATATTCATAAATCAAAGACCACAATCAAGAGCTAAGGTTTCTTCAAATGTTTGCTTCACTTGTGATAGAATCCTCCAAGAACCATTCCACTTTTGTTCCCTCTCTTGCAAGGTAATAATATTGCAAAAATAATTTGAAAATTATGTTACTCTTAGGTGAACCCTAATTAAGAAGAGAACTTAAACGTTTTAATTTGAATTTTGTCCTTCCTAGTGCAATAAAAACATGGAAATTAGTTATAATTAAGTTGCTGACATAGTTGACCCATGAATGACAAAAGTGAGACCCATTAATTCTTGAGATTCACTTGTTGATTTTTTTTATTCAGTAAAAGTTGGAAAAAAAATAATAGAATAGAATGATTGCTTCAACTTTTAACCATATGACATAAAGTTTTTATTTTAATAAATCATTACACTAAAGATGAAAAAACAAAACTTTGGGAAACAGCTGTTTTTTTATTTCTCTCCATGCTTTATAATCATGTTAAGAAATTTCTTGGATTGTGTTCATTTGTTTAATATTCTTAAACACATGTGCAAGTACAAAGTGGGCACTTTCCTAGGTTATGAACTATCATGTCCAATATTAGCCGTATGCGTTATTATTATTATAAAGACACAATTATGTTACCTAACAATGATTAAAAAATATGAATGCAGGTGGATTATTTATCATATCAAGGAGATGATTTATCAAGCATTCTCTATAGAATTGATGAATCGGACTTCACGTTCGAGGGTTTGAGAATGGACGGACATGATCAGCTCGGAGAAATGTCGACCATGGAGGATGCGGAGGATATAATGGTAATTTCAGATGAATCAGAGCAAGGTAACAATAGTCATAAAAAAGAGAAGAAGAAGAACAAGAAGAAGAAGCAAGAGAACAATTACTTGCCTGGGATGGTTCTTTCATCACTTGGTAATAGAAGAAAAGGTGCTCCTCATAGGGCTCCTTTTTCATAATTATAAAACAATAAAATCATAGGCAAAAATCATTTACTTTTATTTAAAAAATAAGCATTCCATATAAATATGTATCGTGTTTCTTTTATTAGGTATATCTTGTAACGGGTACGATAAAATAAGTAGTACTCTTTTATCACGAAAATGTGTTTAGTTATTTGTGGGGTTTTTTTTCTTTCTTTTGTGTGGGTAATCTGAAATTAGCTTCTTACTTGTATTTGTTGATGAATTATTGGTCTCTTAATGAATAAAAGAAGTTGTATGTGATTTTGGTACTTTATAAAAGTATATTCGTCGTAATAAGTGTAGACTAATAAAACTAAAGAACTTTAAAAGAAGGGAGAGGACTCGTAGTTTGGGTAAATTTCATTGGGAGAGGGAAGAGACGACGACAGGTTTTCACGGGGACTGCTGAAAAGTCTTTGCTGCGTCATCAATTACATCAACACCGTTTTTCTACTTATACTAGTATAAATAAAATGTTGTATACTTTCACCAGAAAATAAGCAATAATAAGTTTTCCATTTATCAATTTTATGTTTTGTGTGTTGATATCATAGTAATTAATTTGATATATACACAGAATGTTGATGCTTAAACATGTTTTTTTGTTACCGTTATTTAGATTTCGACAAGACTTGATCTATAGTTAATTAAATTCTATAGTTAAAGAGTAGTTTCTATTTTTTGAAGATAAAAGATAAAATTACCAAAAAAATAGCTATTTTGATGGGTTTTTTTGCAGAAAATGTAAATTATATAAAGCGGAGTACCACAAATATATGGAGTCTAAACATATTTTTATTTTTTTATTTTTTATTTTTGAACAAACGAAGTCTAAACATATTTAACTCTTGTATTTTAAGAGTATGTTAAACACATAAAAACTTAGTTGTTGTTTATTTGGTGGGAATTGTTTATTTTAAGTTTGTCCATTTTACAGCAGGTCATGTGTAGAGACTGCACAATATTGATTTTAAAAATATAAAATACATTGGTTTTCTAGTCTAGTTAGTGATAGTTTTCACAATCTAATTAGTGGTTCTGAAAAATGTTTATATTATGATTTATCAATTAATTTGTAGGAACTCTAAGTTTGTTTTACTTGCAATTGTATCTGGATTCCTTCATCGGGAATTAAACCCACCTCATGGTCGGGCTATTTTATCAATAGTTTCTTATGAATAAAAACATTTCAAAGGACAATTATGCAAGCAAATTAAATCGTTTTTATAGACATCAGGAGGATCTTTCTTACACCATAAAATTCCAAACCAGTGATAAAATATTTCCCGGGAAAATAAAATTTATAAACTATATAGGTATTATTGGATTCAATTTTCAGTAAAACAACTAAGTCTTTTAGATTTATTTTCAAAGATACCCCAAAAAAAGAACACACGTAAAACCTATTTCTGCTGCAGTCTTAATACTCTTTTTTTTCCTTTTTCAAGTTAGTCATTTTAATAGTTAATATTAAAAAGAAAAACAAAAAAACACTTACAGTCTTACAGAAATAACTTTTCAAAACTTTCGTACAAGAAGTACATGATTTAGTGATCTAATTAGCTTCTCCAGTGATAAACCAAGAAAAAAACGTCACGTGTGCGTAATTTAGTGAAAAAAATTAAGGAACAGTTTACTAAATTCAGGGCAAAAAAAAAAAATTAGAGAAAAGTATGATAATAATAATATGTCGTAAGAAATAAAGGGGATTATTCAGAGATTGATGAGGATAAAAAGCACATGGTCGGGCCACTTCTTCGTATTAGGTTTCCATATTTGTAACAATCTAATCTATGCAACAGTTTTGTAGCATAAGGCCATTGGCGTACATACAGTAGGTGGCAAAACGGGCTTTTGACACGTGTCTTTCTCTGCCAAAAATGCCTTCATGTTCTTCTCCTCCACATGCAAATGCAATGGCTTTGGTCTTAATATTTTTATAAGATAATTCTATTAAAATAGTAACTAGTATACTAACTTAGTAAGACTTAATAGCTATTATGTATTCATACCAGTAATTGATAGCAAATGATTTTCTTTTTCTTGGTGAGGATCTATATGATTTTTAATACAAAATAATAAAGAAAAGGGAAGAAATAGGGATCTAATTATTTGTTTATCGGAGAGATGGGTTCCCATTCAGACTTTCTCAAGAACCATGCCAATTGCCACCTGACTCCTGACGTTTATTTTTTATTAAAAAAAACTACAAATTTCTATAATATAATAAAATACAATTTCATTAAGATTATTTAGGATGCACATTAAAAAAAAACAAAAAAAAAAATCCTGTAGTAGTACATCTTTAATTTATTGTGTTTAATGTTTATTTTGCCTATATTCACTGCAAAATTTCATATGATTTTGAACATTTAAATTGTTTTTTTATAAATGATACAAAAAAAATTTGGGGTCACTTTCGACAAATATATATTAATACAATATGAGTCCATACACTAATACATTAATATATACATTTATTTATAAGTAAATATGATAATGGATATGTATCACCTGGACAGCCTGTGCCTGTGCTTCAAGGCACAAGAGGTTCTAGGTAGTCGGACAGATAGGAAACAATAGGACGTGTGTGTGTGTCATACAGCCTTTTTAGTTGCAGAAGTCCACTAAGATCTCTTTCTCTATCGTCGAAAAAAAATATCTATATCAATATTATTTATTTATTTTTATCAAGAAAATATATTATTTATGCTAACTTATATTTATGTATACATTCTATGATTTTATACTAGGCACTGCAAACGCAACAAGTCTCTGATGAGGGCAAACAACTAATGCAGTGGAACACATGAAGATGAGATGTATGCGGAAAAACGTTTTGGAAGTATAATTTAAGTTAAATTAGGTTGATGGCCAAGTTTGTTCAAAATTGGTAAAATTCTAGTGGCACATGAAATATAGAAAAAATTCGTGTACATTTTAATCCCCTTGAAAGAATTTTGCAAATACACATTTTTCTATAGTCATTTTTTTTTTCAATTTATACTATATGATAAATTTTGGAGATTACTAAAATTGGAATTCAGATTTTTTGTGAAGTGTTTAGATGTTTGGAATGTCCAAATCTCGTGGAATTTCTTTGAGGATGATTGGTAGTGGTTATAGAAACTTTCCACATCCAAAAATATTCCTACATCACTATAACATAACCAATCATGCTTCACATGTTATTTAAAAAGCCACAGCCCAAACTTTAGAAAATCTTGTTTTAAAATTTATTAATATTTAATACACAATTAAAACTTATCAATTACAATCACGTTTTCTTTTTTTTGAAAATCTACATTTAAATTTACCAATCATGCTTTTATTTATGAAAAGTCACAGTCAAAATCTTAAAGCTACATCAACAAAATTTACAGCCTATATTCTACCGTCAAAAATCTAAAGCTACAACCATAACCAATCAGGCCCTTTGTCTCGTTGTTCTCCGATATTACTCTAAATTTTAAAATAATATTCAATGTTTGAAAAATTGAAACAATTATATTATTTTGTATAAGAAAAGTGTAATTGATTTGCTGGGAACTTCTTTTAAAATAATCTCACAACAATTCTACTATTCGACATATCCATTATTAAAACTAGGTTATGAACCCCGCGATATCGCGGGAAACTCATTTTCAACAAATATATTTTATTACGTTAATGTATTAAATTATTATTATAATATATTCAAATAATTGAATTATTATATAAAATTAAATATGTCTTAAAGTTATATCGTAAATATTTTCTAAAGATATTAAAAAAAATTAATGAACAAAAATGTAAAAAAAAAAAAAATGATTAAAAAACACTTTTGAAACATTTTTTGTGAATAAAAAATTATTTATAAGTGACAAAAATAACTAACGAAGAGTTATAATATAGAGAGGAAAAATTCTAGCCGGTCAAAACCAAAAAGATATAAAAACACAACCAGAAAAATAACTGTCAACACAAAAAGTAACAGTCAATATTTTAACGAAGAGTTGCGATAAAAAAACATAACTGAGAAAAAATAACCGTCGATATTTTAACGGAAAGTTGCGATAAAAAAACACAACCGAGAAAAAATAACCGTCAATATTTTAACGAAAAGTTGCGATAAAAAGACACAACAAAACAAGTAAATGTCAACATTTTTACGAAAAGTTATGATAAAAAGACACATAAAAAAAAATAACTGTCAACGAAAAACTTAACCGTAAATATTTTAACGAAGAGTTGCGATAAAAAGACACAACCGAGAAAAAATAACAGAATATTTAAACGAAAAATTGCGATAAAAAGACACAAACGGAAAAATATAACCGTCAATATTTTAACAAAAGAGTTGCGATAAAAAGACACAACCGAGAAAAATAACCATCAATATTTTAACGGAAAGTTGCGATAGAAAGACACAACCGAGAAAAAGAAACCGTCGATATTTTAACGGAAAGATAAGATAAAAAGACAAAATCAAAAAAAGAAACCGACAATATTTTAACTGAAAGTTACGATAAAAAGACACAACCGAAAAAATAACCATCAATGAAAAATTGTAACCGTAAATATTTTAACAAAGATCTAGGACAAAAAGATACAACCGAGAAAAAATAACCATTAATATTTTAACGAAAAGTTGCGATAAAAAGACACAAACGAGAAAAGTAATGTTAATATTTTAACGGAAAATTACGATAAAAAGACAACAAAAAAATAATCGTCAACGAAAAAAAGAACCGTCAATATTTTAACGAAGAATTGCGATAAAAAGACACAACCGAGAAAAAATAACCGTCAAACTTTTAACGGAATGTTGCGATAGAAAGACACAAACAAAAAATATTACCGTCAATATTTTAACGGAAAGTTACGATAAAAAGACACAACCAAAAAATAACTGTCAACGAAAAAAGTAACCGTCAATATTTTAACGAAAAGTTGCGATAAAAAGATACAACGGAGAAAAAATAACTATCAATATTTTAGCAAAAAATTGCGATAAAAAGACACAACCGAGAAAAAAATAAGCGTCAATATTTTAACAGACCAAAAAAGACACAATCAAGAAAAAAATATCGTCAATATTTTAACAAAAAGTTATGATAAAAACAGAAACGAAAAAGTAACCGTCAATATTTTAACGGAAAGTTGCGAAAAAAAAAAACACAACCAAAAAAATAACCGTCAACGAAAAAAATAACCATTAATATTTTAACGAAAAGTTGCGAGAAAAAGACACAACCGAAAAATAACCGTCAACTAAAAAATTAACCGACAATATTTTAACGAAGAGTTGCGATAAAAAGACACAACCGAGAAAAAATAACCGTCAACATTTTAACGGAAAGTTGCGATAAAAAGAAACAACCGAGAAAAAATAACCGTCAATATTTTAACGGAAAACTGCGATAAAAAGACACAAACGAATAAAGTAACAACCAATATTTTAACGGAAAGTTGCAATGAAAAGACACAAACGAAAAAAACCCGTCAATATTTTAATGAAGAGTTGCGATAAAAAACACACCCGAAAAATAACCGTTAATATTTTAACGGAAAGTTACGATAAAAAGACACAACCGTTCAGAAGTGCAAAATGCATTTATTGAGGTTGTTATTTTGGTTAATAAAACCAATTTGATATGTAGTCTAATGGTTGATGTAAAAAAACTTCGTAGTATTACTAACTATACAAAAAATGCAATGAAATTATATAATGAAAAGACGTAACTTTAAATGAATAAATGCAAGTATAAAGATATAATTGTAAACTGAAAAAATACGACTATAATTGAACAAATATAACCGTAAATAATTCAACGAAAATTCAAAGAGAAAATTCAATAAAAAGACATAACCGTAAAAAATAACCGATTTAAAGAAAGGTTGCAATAAAAAGACGCAACCGTTCAGATATGCAAATGATATTTATTAGATTGCTATTATATATAGATTTGGTAATCAAGCACAATTTGTTTTTTTAATCACCCATTAGTTAATTAAAAAAAAAAAGTGTGTATGTTAGGTTCGAACCTCCCGTCTCTTCAGATAAGTGGCTTTTAATGATAGATATAACCACAATTAAGCCTCAAACCAAGTTTCGTATGACTCGTTATTTTCGTATCATGTGAAATCGTGAATGACGATAAAACATCATATTAAATGGTGGTGATAGATAAAACTAATCAAACAAGTCTTACAAATTTTCTAAAGTACAAGCATGGCTCATGTCTCAAAAATAATGAGAGATACCAAGACGCTTAGAATGTTGTAATCAAGGTCGGGCCAAATGTATATGCAAATTGATTTACTTTATATTTTGCTGATAACATGAAAAGTTGCAAGGAGTTTTCTCGCAACAAATTGCAAGTCAAAGAAATATTTTATATAATATTTATTTATTTTATATAATAATGTGGAAATTTTGATATACGAATTTTTATCTAGTTTTTCTTCAAGATTAAATTACAATATTGGATTTAAGACTTTAAATTTTTTTAATAGTTCTCAAAGTTTGTTTTTCCCCGGATCAAGCTTTTTTTTTTTACTTTAATTAATCTTAAAGCCTTTATAACTTGAAATTGATTGTATTGAAAGCTTGTGTATTTAGTTATTCATAGAATCCAATGCATTACAGTTATTTGTGCAATGATGTTTTCTTGTCGTATCAATATGCTTATTCCGCAAAATTCGAATACTCGTTAAGTCAAATCTCTATAACCGTAATAGGAGTTTAAATTAAAAAAATAGTTAACACAATGAGTTTCATTTGGAATATTTGTTCCAAGAAAAAAGAAAGAGAGAAAGAGTTAAGGCATATGGCATGATAGAAGCTTTTGACCATTTACTCAATCATTTATGTAAATGGAACCTACATGATGTCGAAATCTTTGTAATGTGTAGGCTTCACTCTCTAAAGGACCCAGGGAATCTTTCCAAATCTACCACTTTTAGAGATGTGGCATTCCAAATCTACCACATTCTGAAAAAGCTTTCCAAATCTACCACATTTCTCTCCCACATGCAAAATAACGGACGAAATTGCCCTTGATGGTGATATAAGGCTGTGTCAGATAAAAGGACAAGTTGGTACTGGCTGGAGAAGAGGGACCAGACTGCAATAAATGTTGTACGTTTACAATTACTTATAATTGTAATTAAATAATATATTAATAGAGTAGGGTTAGATCCTTCAAGGTCTTCAGCAAGATCCAACAAATACTCGGGGACATATGAAGAGAAAAATAAATTAAGCTCGGGGATAAATTTAGATCGAATGGGTAATAGAACTAGATTAGGGACAAGTTCATATGGAATGAGTAATAGAATTAGATCGGGGACAAGTTCATATCGAATGAGTAATAGAATTAGATAAAGGACAAATTCATATCGAATAAGTAATTAAGTAGATGAGGGACAAGTTCATATGGAATGAGTAATAGAATTAGATCGGGGACAAGTTCAGATCGAATGAGTAATATAATTATATCGGGGACAAGTTCATATGGAATGAGTAATATAATTAGATCGGAGACAAATTCAGATCGAATGAGTAATAGAATTAGATCGGGGATAAGTTCATATCGAATAAGTAATAGAATTAGATCAAGGAGAAGTTCATATTGAATGAGTAATAAAAGTAGATCATGGACAAGTTCAGATCGAATGAGTAATATAATCATATCGGGGACAAGTTCATATGGAATGAGTAATAGAATTAGATTGGGGACAAGTTCATATGGAATGAGTAATAGAATTAGATTGAAGACAAGTTCATATCGAATGAGTACCAGAATTAGATCGAGGACAAGTAATATCAAATCCAGATTTATCTAATTCTATTTTCAACGATTTAACGCTGTGGACCAAAACTATATAATTGTTAAACTATTTCAAACCCAGATTTAGATTTTGAATGAGTAATATCGAATGAGTACCAGAATTAGATCGAGGACAAGTTCAGATCAAATGAGTAATAGAATTAGATCGGGGACAAGTTCATATAAGAAGAAACCCAGATCTAAATGTGTAGCCGATTTAACGTCGTGGACCAAAACTATATAATTGATAAACTATTTTCAAACCCAGATTTAGATTTTGTAGGAGAGAAAAAATCTTGTGAGAAGAAAAAGAAGAAGAAAACTTCATAGATATACATATATATCTATGAGTGAGAGAAACAAAAAAATAATGTGAGAGAGAAGAAGAGTGAGAGAAAGAAAGAAAACAAAAAAAATTAAAAAATAAACATAAAGAGAAAGAGAGAAAGGGAGGGCAAAATAGTAACTTCCATATCAAATGTGGTAGAATTGGAAAGGAAGTTGAAAATGTGGTAGATTTGGAAAGAATGGGGGAAATGTGGTAGATTTGGTAGTTTTTCCCAATTCAAAGTATTTTAATTTATTTTATTGAGTTTTCTTAGGATGTCCCCTCTATGCACATGACAATGACTATGCACCTTAGTTATAAACTACAAACCCCTATTTTTGAGACACAATAAAAGAGATACAAAAAGCTTTCAAGAAGAAAGCAAACTTATCTCAAGGAGAAACAAATTGCAAACACATATAAAGGGTTTGATGTAAATGTAAACAAAATTTTTTTTGCCTCCTTTAATATCGCGAGACTTAAGACATGAGACTTGAAAAATCAAGTAATCCTTTATTTGCCATTTTGTTTTTGAGTCACAATAAGTCAATAACCATTTATGTACATGTATCTCTCGACTAAGCAATTGTCTCTAAAGCTTTGAGACATTGATTATAATTTTATAAATGTTAACTAATTAATAGATTAAGATCGTTGGTTTATTTCCCTTAATATTAGATCATTGGTTTGCTTTGGTGATCGAGTTAATATTATATGCTGATGCATATATGCAAGGTTTTGACTGATCTACGTCTTAAGTTTTGGTCGACATGATCAAGTGATATACTATCTTGGATTATTGTATTTGTATATATGAAAACTCAAACTGTTTTCAAATTCAAATGCTTTTGAAATTTTGTGATATAAAACCATAATTAACTAATTAATTTGTTTTATTAAAACCCCATAATTAACTTATGGTTTTAATTTCTTTGAATAGTGATGAAAAGTTCATATTTCCACAAGAAATTTGTGACTTTTGAGTCACAATAAGTCAATAACCATTTATGTACATGTATCTCTCGACTAAGCAATTGTCTCTAAAGCTTTGAGACATTGATTATAATTTTATAAATGTTAACTAATTAATAGATTAAGATCGTTGGTTTATTTCCCTTAATATTAGATCATTGGTTTGCTTTGGTGATCGAGTTAATATTATATGCTGATGCATATATGCAAGGTTTTGACTGATCTACGTCTTAAGTTTTGGTCGACATGATCAAGTGATATACTATCTTGGATTATTGTATTTGTATATATGAAAACTCAAACTGTTTTCAAATTCAAATGCTTTTGAAATTTTGTGATATAAAACCATAATTAACTAATTAATTTGTTTTATTAAAACCCCATAATTAACTTATGGTTTTAATTTCTTTGAATAGTGATGAAAAGTTCATATTTCCACAAGAATTTTTTTTTTTTTTCCGGAACTATATAGTAATAGTAATATAATGTGAAGAAAAAAGGAGGGTTGAAAATGATGAAGGTGGTGGTGCAGAGAGACCATAGAAAGAAAGACTAGCTGGCCAATTTACTCCCTGCAGAATCTGGCAATCTATTAGCCTTTCTTTAGATGGGACCTTCTTTGAGATTGAAATTGAGAGAGGAGAGAGAAATAGTCTTCTCCATTTTGATGGATCTGACTCACTGCTCCAAAAGATCACTCTCATTATTGAAAACACTTGTCAGTCCTTTTGGCCTCTGAGGACCTCCTACCGATCTTGTTTTGTCTTCTTGATTATAGAGTTCAAATGGGTGACAATGTTCTTGATTTAATTACCAGAAACTGCAGATTACAGAAAATTCTACTACATATCAGTTGTATTACTTGACGAAAAAAATAATAATATCAGTTGTATTACTTAACGGGAAAAACCAAGTTATTTCGACGGGTTTTTGAAAATATATTCAAGTGATTTATTAGTGATTTTTTCATCGCGATTTATCTTTTATACATTATTATATATGGATTAAATTTTTATTTGGGATTTAAAATTGATTCAAAAATTCAGAAGTCTAAGATGTTTAACCGTTTAATATACAAAGAGTATTTTGGATCCATCAAAATTGAGTCCGGATTCGATTATGTATAATAATTTACTATTTGGATATAGGGATTATATATATATATATATATATAAAATAAAATGTTTTGTGATCTTTTATTATAAATTTACATAGAATAATCAAAATTTATATATTTACATAAAATTGACATATAACCTTTTAACATACAAAGAGTATGTTGGATCCATCGAAACTGAGTCCGGATTCGATTATGTATCATAATTTTAACATTTGGATATAGGGATCATATATATAAAATAAAATGTTTTGTGATCTTTTATTTATAAATTTACATATAATAATCAAATTTTGTTATTTTATGATATCTTATAATCAAAATGTTATATAGATATTTAATTTAAAAATAGTGTAGGATTTGATATCGTTATTTTATTTATTAATAAATTATTTTTTATTTTTACGAATTTGATTCTGATTTTTGGATGGATATACGGAAGCCAAATACGGATATTTATAGGTTGAATCTAGATATCTCAAATTTGAGGACATTTGATATGTTTTCCATCATAAATGTATAAGCATCATAAAATTGCAATAAATTTAACTATATCACAGTCTAGTAGAAGACAAACTGAGTGTATTATTCTTTATCAAATATATTTGTGGGAATGACATAATCTTATTTGATATGACAACACATAGGATGGTATCTTCAATCTTAATTGCACTAATATATAATAATTATATAAAATGACAAAATATATGTTGTGATTGAACCAAATAGAACATCTTGACCCTATAGTATAGCTTCTTCCTTACCTAGTAATCAAGGTTGTGAATTTTTCTTTTTCCACATATGATATAACTTATCGGTAATTTGCCAAATATAATTGAAGGATCATTGCCTCAAGTATTGATAACTCATATAAAAACCACTCAAAAGTTAAGGAATTCTAAAAGTTTCATAGATAGTTAGCACTTAATTGTATAAAACTTTATCACAGCTTTTGGCTATCAAAGTCTGTTTAAGCATAACTATAGATTGTGTTTTTGCTATGAATAGCAAAAAAGATGATAAGATTAGAGATAATATATGGAAAATAAAAGGAGACTGAAATAAAAGTACTGAAGAAACAAAAGAGGGCCAAATCATTGTCCTTCTGCTTTGACCATTCCCCACCCTCCTCCTCTCTCTCATCCCATTTATTTTTCTTATCATTATTATTAGAAAATTATTATATACTACTTCCTTTCGATAAAACCAAAAGAAGGATTGAAGTAAAAGAAGACCACAAAAGGATTTTACCTTAAATAGGATTATTATAAAAAAAAGTTATGAGAATTTTATATCTAAAATTGAATAGTTGTGACAATCTAAGATTTCTTTCAATGACTAAACTGGCCAGTGAAGTTCCATTTAGATTTTATTACTTAAGTACATGCAAAAATAAGATCATTAGAAAATAATCTTCATATTGATGATGATCTTATTGCTCATAGTAAAGCAATACTAATTTTATGCAACATAAAAAAACAACATAAACGATTTTACAAACACTTTCACAAGTAAACAGTTCCACACACACAACAACGATCCACACTAGCTAGTTTTATGTGAACCACACTCACGATAAAAAAAATTATTTTTACCACACACACGAAATCTTAATGAATGACTCAACCAACACCACATAAGAAATTTTCTGTATGTTTTTTTTTTTTTTTGAAACGTCAATTTTTCTTGAAATTTACATCCATTACTATGTAATAATTCATATTTGATGAGGATTGAAATCATGACTTGGTGACTTGGTGTATAAGCATAAAACCCTTGCTAAACCATTGCCTAAAAGACTCCCACAACTTTGTTTTGCTTTAAATTGACGAAATATTTATTTTTCTGATTATATATCTAAAAATAAATGTCCAAACTAGTTTAGACGAAAATGCATATCTATCTTGTTCATTCGATAAATTATCGGTGATGTTTATTTTTCGGTTATATTTATGTGCAACAGAAAACGATGAAAACTTACAAATATTTAAGAAAATTTACAATTGTTTTGGAATTATTCAAAAAGAATTCTGAAATTTTTGAGAAATCATTACTTGTAAGTCTACATAGTTGTCTTTAACAAAAAGAAAAATACACAATTTGTTTTGCAATTTCTTACAAAACTTTTCCCATTCTTTTTTTAATTACAATAATATCTGATGACTTATAAAATTTATGAAACTTCGAGTAATAATCAATAATTCAGTATCGAATCTGTAGTTTTTTGTTTCTCGTTTGTATCGGGTACGATCCAATGGTAATGTTACGATACAAAGAGAAGAAGGACAAAGATAAAATCATAAAAGGATAGAGATAAGAAGTTGTGTATATACATAATATGTTCTCATTCATTAATGATTGTTAAATCTCTCTGTATGGAGCTGTAAAAACAGATTGTACTATACCGGTCAAATCCGGTCCTACTCACTATCATTCATCTAACTCCCTCCTTTGTATTTGTTTCTTCTTCTCTTATCACTGATTTTCACCACTGTCCTGTCATTTTCCGGTTTAATCTTGATTTGGTTTAGCCAAATTTGAAGTCCCCCTAGTACTTCTTGTTCCGGTTAAAATGTTTTATATTGGTCGAGAAAATCACATGGATCATCTTCTTAAGACCAGCCCGACTCTGTTTCATCCATATTGGGCCAAGAAATAAGTTCAAATCACATTCTCTTTTTTTTTCACGATTTAAAATGAAACTTATAAGTTACATTAGTCAACATAAACTCATACAACATTTTATTTTAACTCATAAAGTCTTCTGGGCTTCGAATAGGTCGAATGTTGTTGCTTGTAATACGATAATCAAGTGCTTTGTGAGGAAAAAGTCACAGTGATGGTCTTAAAGTCTTTATTATACTATAAACCGAAAAAACTCTTTAACAGAAACCAAACTTACACCCTTATGAATTGCAGGAACACGAGAATGAAATAATCTAACTTAAAGCAAACGCACAAAATAATCACAACTCAAAGCAATGTAGTGTACAGAAGTCAGAAAGTTTCTCTCACTTGTATAGTTGTTCCATGACACTCTTCAGCCTCACCACATCAACGCCAACAATCTCTGCTTTCTTCACGCCGCCTTTGAAGAATTGCAGTGTTGGCTGCATTCATCAAATTATCATAATGCCTCATCAGATGGATCTCAACATTGATAACATTAGAGCTCATTTAGATGCAAAAGCTAGTTCATGCGTGATCTTAGAGTGTAAAGTAATATTTTATATTTGAAAGGAACAGAGGATGTTACCATAGCAGATACATTTAGCTTCCAATTTTATATTTGAAAGGAACAGAGGATGTCACCATCAAGTTTATATTATATTCATATTAAAAAAATAATCAGACATTAAACCAGTCGATTTGGCCGATTTTATTTATTAATACTAATTTTAAACGCCTAAACGGGTAAACCAATTTTCCTAAAATCGAGGCGTCTGAAGGTTTATGAGCGCCTAGTCACCGTCTAAACCGATTTTTGAACCTTGCGTATTCCGAACAACAAGACCAAGACCATCATTTACAAGACTGAAACAAACATAATTTTTTTTTATTATGATTGAAATAATATTTTAGTTCTTCTGAAAACATCTTCTATATATCAAAAGAGAGTTTTTGGTGCTTATGTGTCAAGCCCACCATTGTTTTCACATTTTTTATTTTCATTTATTTAATTATACTATACATCTTGCCAAACACTTTTAATTCCATATACTACTTATTTTCATCAACCAAAATTAAATATCTCAAACTTTTGAATAATATATATATATATATATATATATATATATATATATATTAATAAAAAGTCTATACATATATATATATATATATATATATAGATTTTTATTAATAAATGCATTTTTTAGATTAAAAATTAAACATATAGTACATGCATGTTAACATCAACAAATTCTTTCATATATTATAAAAATTTAAATTGAAACTGCAAATCTATAAGCCTAAATTTATGAATGTTATAAATGCAACTTTATTTGTATAATATAAATAAATCTTTGAAATTTATTTTAAATTTATAGCCTAAAATAATTATAAAACATTATTTAATTTAAAATATTTTAGAACTTCGGGATTCAATATAAAAACTTTGAGTTTTTTTTTTTTAAATCGTTGTGTCAAAATTTAAATAGCATAAGATTTAGGAAATTTTTTGGGTTCACCTGTGTCGTATTGGTGGATAAAAGGATTCACCCCTCTTTTCTAACCAATCAGAATCTGTACATAATAAAAAAAAAATTAAACTCATTTAATTGTAAAATCTAATCTGCCAAAACGAAAACGAAAACGAAGTTTTATATCGGTTTGGATTTATAAAGGGGGATTAGGATTTAGATTTTATAATTAAACAAGATTAAATATCGGTTTAGGTTTATAAACGGGTTTAGATTTTAAAATTAAACGAGGTTAAATATCGGTTTGGGTTTACGAAAGAAGATTAGGGTTTAGATTTTGTAATTAAACGAGGTTGTATGTCGGTTTGAGTTTATAAATATAAACATATAAAAGACTAATTAGAATTGCTGATTGAATTAAAAAAAAAAATGTTTGAATACAATTTGCTTTATTCATCTTGTTCCTCTAAGAGCTAATATCATCCCTTTCAGTTTTATTCCATCTATTTTTAATCAAACATATAATAAAACAATTGAGCCAATCAAATAAAGCTGTTGACAAAAAAAAAATACAATAAAACAATTATCATCTGGCACGAAAAATTCGTATAGAACCGCTTCATATCACATTTGTAAACAACATTCCCCAAGAATGGCTCTTTTGAGCTCTAATTAATTTCGGATGACAAAAAAAAAAAAAACAATTATTGGTGAAAACAAAATGTGTAGAGTGAAAAAGATAACCGATAGTTTGTTAGATTAGCCAAACAAATTAATTCCAAATCTTTGAAGAAATAATTTCCTAAGATTATATGTGGAAGTTGCTGCCAAAATAAATAAATAGAGGATAAAAAATGTGGAAAATAAGCAATTCGGAATCTATAAAAAGTTTATGGTAATTTACCAAATTTAAATTGATCAATATAACGGAGAGAATCTTGAATGAGACTTTTTGATCAGTTAGTATATTAATCAATCGATTTGGACTTTAAACCCATTAATTGAAATTATAAACGGAAAAGAAAGGCTAAAGGAAATCTTTTACAATACTAGATATTTGTCCACGCGACGCGTGGATTATTGTATACATTTTTTCTTTATGTAAAACAAATAAATAAAATAGATTTTGTTAATAAAACAACAATAATAACGTATACATAAAAGTAACAGATGAATGAGATAGTTAGCAAATCAATATATAGACTTAAGACTTTCACTTAATATTTTCGAGATTACAACTTGGTTCGATATATGTTTTACTTGCCTTTTTCGAAAGCACTACTAAATTTCAACTACCAAAAGATAAATGACTATTCTATACAATTCAACGTCTACCTCCACCATCAGCACTCTTGGAATATTGCCCTTCACTTGAGACTTATGTTGTTTCGAAGCATACTCCATTTTCTTATCCTTCTTATCGTCTTTAGTCTTCTTGATTTTCTTCTTAATCTCTCTGCTAGAATATCAAATTTATTTGAGTCAACCCAAATTTACGTTAATATAGATTGAATATAATGAATGTTTTCGGCAAAGAAAACCTACAATAATGCATCTTCTCTACTCTCTTCTTTTGAAAGACATCTAAAGTAGCACAAACGATTGACCGTGCGTAGGATTTCTTGATTTCATGTCACCTCCTCTTCACAGTCTCTTACAAAAGTGAGAAAAATATATATATTGAAACACCATTTGTTGAATTAGAAGAAAAAATGTTATACAATTTACTAATAATAGAAAACTTGGAATATGATGGTTTGTGAGATGTGTGTCTTAATATTTATAGGGAATTTTTTGTAATAAAAGCATATTTACGTTAGATAACTATTTAACTTCCACAATCATCTTTTGTTTTTGATAAAACTTTCACAATCATGTTTGAATGTCATTATGAGTAAATATAATTGTATTTATATCATAAATTTTTATGTTACATTCCAAAGAATTCATTGCGAAGAATTCATTTTGTATTAAATGTATTTGAAGAATTGTTTCAATTTACAAGTTAGATTTTAAGGACCAAATGTTACAAAATTGTGTAATCTTTTATATTCTTTTTAATTTTCAAATTAATATATTTTCAACATTTTCCATTAGTTTTATTGTAATCATTACTATTAACATTAATTAATATGGAAGTTACATCAAAAATTGTAAACATAAATAAATATAAATCATTTATTTCATTAATAACATAAATATAATTATTAGTATGGAGGTTACAAAAATGTGAGGAAATGCATAAAATATATTTATTGTAAATTATTACTTAAAATTTCAATATTATTACATGGCAATGATGTGGATGCCAAGCGGCCCAATAAAGAGAGAGTGAAACCCTACTTTATATTTATGATTAGGTAATTTCCGGCGCATATTCGCGGGTTGGTATAAAATCAATTATATTAGGTAAATTTAATTTATTTAATAATAATTTAAAAATATAGAACAAATAATTTTTCTAAATGTCAATGACATTTTCCACACTTATATTTATTCAAATCATACAATATAAAAATATATAACTTAGTTAATATAATCATACATAGAAATCTCATGATTTTTTTGTTCTGTTCAACTATGATAATAATTTTATTTAGTATTTTTGAGCATTCAAGGTAAAATAAACATTATTAGTGATAAAAATGAAAATGTACAATGATATTCAAATATTTAGTCTAAGTTGCTGATATAAACTAAATCATAACCTAAAGTATTTTACAAATTATTTTGTAAATAACAAATTAAATACATTTTCTATAAAATCATATGAAGTGCAAATAAAAGATTTCAAAAAATCCCAAAGATTAGTTTCATTGTTTAATCTCTTTTTATATTCCCCTTAATTTAAGTGATATTTATAGGTTTAATTCTAATGAATTCATTTTTATAGTACAAGCTAATTGGAAATGGAATATGAAATTTTTTTTCTATATATCGAAAAATACTTACACTACAAAATTTGAATTAAATAAAATTTTTAATGATATTTATATTATTATATGTTGAATCAATAAAACTAAATATAATGATGAGTATACTAAAAAATTGTATTACAATTTTTTTAGAGGTAAGAGAGAGATAAGGAAAATTATTTTTATAATTGTATTACAAAACATTATTTCGTTAAAACAATGTATACTTTTAAAAATAAAATACATATACATGAATATGTAAGAAATAATCAAACATTCAAAGTTAAAAAAATGAAGATAGTTTCTTTAGCTTGATTCCCTCATTGTGAGATGGTCGGAATTTGTATTTTTGGATCTGCATCAATAAGGTAATTTTATTATAGCCATCAAAATTATAATATACATATGTAATTTAAATAAAAAAATATTAAAAAAACAAAGAAAGAAGGAAGAAATACATAAAAACAAAGAAGAACTAAAATTGAAAAGAATGTAATATATATTTTTAAAAAAATATAATCAAACTCTTATAATGATATTTTAATTGAGTTTTCAACTCATGCAAGAACATTCCTACCAAAAAAAACCTCATGCAAGAACATAAACAAAACAAAGAGAATATTTAGGATTTGAGACATGGTGGAGGAGGATGTGAGAATGGTTATTTATAGGAAAATAAGTTATAGGAGTTACAATTATAATTATAGTGTGTTTAAATGACAATGAATAGAGAAAAAAATAGTCAATTCACAATTATATAATTTCAGTTACAATTGAGTAGTAAAGTGTAGATTTAAAGTATGAATTAATGTATATGATTAAATGTGTTATATTTTAAGTTTAATTGAAAAATAAATATTATAATTTTAAAAATGCCAAGTGGACCAATAATGGAAGAGTGAAACCCTACTTTTATATGTATGATTCACAATATTTGTTCAATCAATAATCGTTCTGCATCCGAAATTCGATGTTGAGCTAGGATGTATGTCGTCAAGAAGGCTGGTACTAAAAGCAAAATCAACTGTACTTATATATAACTTCGATGACCAGAGTTTGGAGACTTGTGAAACGGGACATATTTAAGACATTTGTGACTTTCCGAAGAACATGTTATTATGGAGAGAGGGTAATGACCCGTCTGGATATGACCAGAAGACATTGCTCACTGATAAAAAAACCAAAAGGCATCCGGGGCCTCTTCCGGAGAAAAATCATATCCAGTTTTCAAAGTGGATGAATTGTAAGTTTGCTATATACGTTTTCATAAAGCTCATTTTCTCTCTCCGATGAGCTCTCTTCGCCTCATTATGCGTATAAAGTCTTCTGGGCTTCGAATAGGTCGAATGTTGTTGCTTGTAATACGATAATCAAGTAGAGGAAAAAATCACAGTGATGGTCTTAAAGTTTTTATTATACTATAAACCGAAAAAACTCTTTAACAGAAACCAAACTTACACCCTTATGAATTGCAGGAACACGAGAATGAAAGAATCTAACTTAAAGCAAACGCACAAAATAATCACAACTCAAAGCAATGTAGTGTACAGAAGTCAGAGTCTCTCTCACTTGTAGAGTTGTTCCATGACACTCTTCAGCTTCACTACATCAACGCCTACAATCTCTGCTTTCTTCACGCCGCCTTTGAAGAATTGCAGTGTTGGCTGCATTCATCAATCATCATAATGCCTCATCAGATGGATCTCAACATTGATAACATTAGAGCTCATTTAGATGCAACACTAGTTCATGCTTGATCTTAGAATGTAAAAGTAATATTTGAAAGGAACAGAGGATGTTACCACAGCAGAGACGTTTAACTTCCCAATAGCATTTGAAAGACCGCCCTGCAAATATGGAATAGGAGATATCTTTGTCAATGGAGCTTACAATGGCACTCATAGGAAGATAGCTTTATGTCTGTGAGACTCAACCACAAAATATCAGTCGAAGTGACTTATGTCGCTTTGAAGGATGTGACATCAGCAACCAGTTAAAGCAACCATAGTGTAGCAATATATCTCAGACTTTAGATTAGTTGAGTTATTCATTTGGTTCGACATATCGACTAATTGAAAGGATTTGATAGAAGATACTTTAAAAGCTTCTAACCACAGAAAAAAAAACCATAAACAATGGTGAATTCGGCCGCATGATGACACTTGTAGAGACCTATAAAAGCCATGCCAGTGATGATAGATATATAAACGCAAACATACCTCGTCAATGTCGACCTTATACGTTGTTACATCAGGATATTTATTACTGAGCTCCAATATTACAGGAGAGATAAGCCTGCCTAGAGTCAAACCACTAATACATAACTTAATAACGCAACTCGTAGAAAAAACTACTATCCACAAGCTTTCATGGAACTAAAACTTACAAGGTCCACACCAAGCGGCAGTGAAATAGAAAACCGATGGCAAAGATCCATCTGAAAAAATAGATAACATCAAGACAAGATTAAGCAGAGCTGATCATACTTAGCTCTGAAGTAGTTAACAAAAGAAACACATGATTGTTCATTTATCTACCTCGAGCTTTGCTCAGTGCACTGTTGAACTCCGCCTCTGATTTCAACACTACAAAGCTGGATCGATCTAAATAGCAAATTACAGAGATCAGCTAAAATTTGATTATCAGAAAAGTAAACAATCCAGTTCACCATCAAGCTAAAGCTCATATTTTTCGATTCAATCAAGCTAAAACAATAATCTAGACCAAACCATTGAACCAATTCAAGTATCTATACAAGAACAATTGAAAAGTATCACACAACCAATATTAAGAAATTTACCTCCTTCTGCAAAACAGAAGCTTCTTCGATTAAGAAGAGATGTGTTTACGAAGTTGAATTCGCTTGAAACGTAGACAGTAGAAGCAGCTAAGAAAGAGTTTCTCCCAATCTGCGAAGACAACGAGTTTGAGAATAGAATCAGAGATGGTACGGAATTGGACAACGTCGAGAGTCTAAGACCAGGGAAAGATGAAAAACCTGATGGAAATTAGACCATTGACTCTTCATCGTATGAACACACTAAGCTTCTGATTCAAAGATCCCTCTTTTTCGTCGATTTAGGGTTTCTCGAATTTTCCGATTTGAAGGTTTCTTTGTTTTCCCAGCGTTCTCTCCCGCCGCGGACGGTGAAGTTAGAACTAAACAAAATATAAATTACAAAATAACCCTCATAAAATCTGCGATCTCTAAATTTGCCCCGTCAATAACGAAACGTTTTATAAGAAAAAACATAGTCCTACTCCTAATGGTATCCAGTTCGGTTTCATTCGGTTTTAGTTCTAAAGTATTTTAAATTTCGGTTTTATAGTTTAGTATCATTCGGATATTTTGTTTCGGATATTTTAATTATTTTCAAATATTTTTGGACAAGCTTTTAGTTATTTTTAAATATTTTGGATACTTTTGCTATTTTTGATTATACTGTCTAAAAATAATTAATATTTTTAAAAATTGTTTTTCGAATATTTTAGGAAACCTAAATTATTTTGGTTCTGTTGCAGTTCTATAATTTAGGATTTTCAAATTTCGAATCAATTTTGGTTTGGTTCTTTATGCTTCGGTTTTGATTCGGTTAACTTTGAAATGACGTCGTTTTATCTTTCTTTCTTTGTCGAACACGAGAATCTAAAAAGGCGAACTCTTTCTTTCTTTATCGTCAAAACCCATAAACCCTAAAAACTTGAATCTTCTCCAAAATGCAGTTTCTTGCAAGATCACTATCGAAATCCATAAGACCTTCGTTAAATTCAACTGCTAGACAATCATGGGTTCTTTCTCACCAATATCTTTCAACTTTTTCTGCTGAAAGTAGTAGCCGTACTCGCGGAGGAGGAAGCAGAGCTGAGAAATCGACGGAAGAGTGGCCGAGACCGACGGAGGTACCGTACCAACCCAAAATCGCGAATTCTATTGATTTGATTGGGTACGTTCACCAACCAGTTCAGTTCGACTCTACTCTCGATGGAAAATTCTGGGCAGGCACAGTCATTTCTCACGAACCTTCTTCTGATTCCAAATCTGTGTCTGATTCGTCTAGTAATTTCTGGTTAGTCTTTGAAATTTTGTTGCTTTGTTGAGTTTTAAAGTTTTGCATGTTGGTCTATTGTCGTTTTGCAACTCTGTACTTGGCTAAAGTCGAAGACTTTATGGGTTTTGATTCTGAATTTGTTGATTGTCTTGTAGATTTGGTTCTTGTAAAGTTTAAGACTTTAAGCCATGAGCTGTGAATTTATGGGTTTTAATTCTGAATTTTGATGAGTACTTGTGGATTTGGTTCTTGTATTACTAAGTTTCTGTGAAATTTACTTTGGACATGTTGATTATGCTTATCTTTGTTATGAAGTTGAAACTGTAATGATCTTTGTTAGGATGATGCATTGCTATATTGTTATTGATAAGACATTTATTGATTTTGGGAACATTAGGATTCCGGTACTGTTTGAAGGTGATTTAGCTCATACGGCTAACAGTTATTTGAAGAAAAACGATCGGGTTCATATTACCGGACAGATTTTAGGAGATGTGATTCAATCTGGAGCAAATTCTGACCAAGCACATGTTCAGTTGTTTAAAAGCTTTCATGGTAGCTTTTCACATCAAGTAATGGTTCGTGATCTCCACTACATTGAAGGTTCTAAAGCCCTACCAAAAGTTATGCCAACGGTGGATCAAAATAAAGGAGTGCTTAAGCATTCTGGTAAGCGTCTAGCGCAGAAATCCCGGTTCTATTTTTTCGGTACTGTTATGTCTGTACTGGTTTTGGCTGTTTAAAATTGATAATAACCATGAACATTTGTCTTCTTGTTCTTAGCTAGCGTTCAAAGAGGAAGAGATGTTGGAACTAATCTTTGGTTTGATCTTGTTGATAAACCGGATGAATGGTGTGATTACCGTGAAAGCAAACAGAACGGATCGGTAATTAAACTTGTCTTAGTAGGTTATATTTGTTACAATTCCGTGATACATTTGTCTAAGGTTCTTCTTTCTTTCTTTTTCTTGATATCTCTGGCTACAGGTTAATCCTAAACACCCTGATTTCAAGAAGAAAGATGGGAGTCAAGCACTTTGGCTTAACAAAGCTCCCACAGAGATATTGTCCGAGCTCGAAGACGTGAAGTTTGATATTCCAAAATATGCACCAAAACCAAAGGGTAAGGAAACTCTTTGCTTACCAATGAATCTGTAATAGTCTATGAATTGGAATGACAACTAAACTTTTCGTCTCTGACTCAGAAGATGCAATTCGAATTTCGATTAATTGTTTAACAATCTTGCTTCTGTAAAACATGTGAAGCCGGAGAGGAATCATGGAAGGACTTGGTGGAAAACATGAATAAGTGGTGGGACAATAGATTGGACAAGGTGAAAACTCCATTACCTTTTAATCAATCGTTTTCACATATACGTAACATACTAATCATTTATAGTTCTAATCCATGCAGAGACACCCAAAAGCGCCGGATTTTAAGCACAAAGAAACCGGTGTAGGTCTCTGGCTAAGTGACTCTCCGAGCTGGGTGTTAGAAAAACTGCCTCCCCCAAAGAGCAAAACAAGTGACATCTACGAAGCACAAGAGATGTTCTGACCAATCTTCATGTTGCGTTACTCTTAATTATTTTTTGGCTTCTACGGGTAGAGAAATGTGGTAATGGGTGTTTGATCTTATGTGCATATATTGGATCATAGAGATGTTTTGAAACAATTTTTTTTTGGTTGCATTACTCTTATTTTTCTGGCTGCAACGGATAGCAAAAATGTGGTCCGGGGCGTTATGGGGCGTTATATCTTAATTATGTGCATAAAATGGTATCCGTTTATGTTTCGTGGGAAATATGGACTTTCTTTAATTTCTCCAAAAGTTACCACACACTTTTTATCAAAAAAAAAAAAGTTACCACACTTCGAAGTGAATAACACTTTTGCTTTGTGAATAACTAAACAATTGTATATATTAGATTTTTGAAATTTGGACATACAACACCATGATGATAATATATAAGTAGTAATTTCATGATTATACAAGATGAACACAAATAAAATACAAACGTACATAATTAAAGGAGAATGTGATGATGATTAAACAATATCGATCCATCATTCCTGGTTTTGGAGGATATGGTCATCCATGTCAGCCACCATCTTCTCGAGAAACTTCATGAACATGGTAGGCTCTGGGGAGTCTTGGGTGCGTTTCTCCCAAATCACACTAACTTTGCAAACACAGCCATTTTGGGACTCGGGGATGAATTGTAAGTTTGCTATATACACCTTAAGCTCCTCCATGACTTGACCATCGAGCGCATTGAACGCCACCGTCATCTTCTCATCGTCCATCTCTATTCTCTCCTTAAACACTTGCTCCTTCCCATCTTCATCACACACAATGACACAAACACCACATTTTGTTTACTGATCACCAAACACATTCATATCTTACCATACTTAAACAAACCTTACTTTTTTCCATGTTAAGACAAATCATTTGTAAAGTGGATATATACTCATGAGTCTAGACATAAAAAGAGTAGAAATACGAACCAAGAGTGTACTTCCAGCTCTTGATGGCGCCGTGAGAGTCCCAATCACCGTCGTGGAGGGTGACACCATGGATGAGGTGGCCGATGGCGTCAGGGACGAGATGGTTCTCGCTACTCCACCTTTTGTAGTGTTTCTCCGCCGATCCCTTCAGAGGAACGTCCGTCATGTATGTTCCCGACATCGCCATTGATGAATTAATTATGTTTCGATTACTTCTCTTTTTTTTTTGTGTTCGTGTATCGTCTCTGGTGAAATTTACTTTCGTCTCGCCCTTCCTTTATATACACAAGATCAACACCAATTTACATTAACAACGAAGTTAATACGGCTTTTCAAATTGTTGACAGTTTCAATATATTTAAACAATTCTGGTCACGTAATGTTATACACGTTATTGTCTGTTCTGACTGTCAAATTAATCAATTAAAATGTTAATTGATATTATACCTGATTTTCCTATTTTTCATACATATTCCCATTATTCCATAAGACAGTCTAAAATTTTCCAATTGTTGACATGTTGAATTGACTTCTATATAGGAGAATATTAACATTATTATTTTTGACATCGAGTACGTTAATATTAGTTAATTATACTAAATGATTAAGTTATGACGAAGACTTTTTATTTCCAAAACATAGTTTGTTTATGACCACGATGCTAGTAAGCTTTCTTATAATTAGTTTATGACCAAGATAATTAGTTTGTTTATGACCACCCGACCACGATGCTAGTAAGTTTTCTTATAAAATACAAACCATAATTAGAATATTAATGCGATAATTACACGACACGTATCAAATTGCTCTTTCTCAAGTACATGCGCTTACTTTCTTTGGTAAAGATCTAACTAAATCTCTTTTTAAAGAAACACGATCCAGCAGAAATTATAAAGAAAGAAAAATAAATGCCAGCCATTTCCTGACTCACACAAAATTTCCAAAAAAATATATATGTCAACTGTGTAAATGATAAGTCTGCATTATATATGTTAATAGTTAAAATAATTAAAATAAGTCCTCCTTTCGACTTCATAAGTTTCATAATCTGGATATTGATATTTTCATGGAAGCTAGAGAACATTGCTGAAATTAAAACTAGGATGTCTCCCTTTAAGTGCAACAATAGCTGAAATTCATTTTTTTGGCAGGAATAAAAAGAAAAAGTTAAATTAAAATTTTGTTGTACGTAAATGTTAGTAAAGAAGAAGAGAATGTTTTTAGTTAGAAAAAGAGTTATTAAGAAGTGAATGGTTAGTTGTATCTTTGCAGCTTCTAAAACTCGGTTTTCATAACACCAGTGAGTTTTCCTCTTTCCAACATTCAACATCTCATCATCGAGAGGTTATGAAGAAGGAGAATATGACTTCTCATGTCCTAGTCTTGGATTCGGTAACGACAAATTTAGGGACTTACAAGCTGGCACTTGGTTATATAATTCATCTGAGTTTGGCTTAGACAATGCTACTACTTGTGAAGTTTTCGATTTTAGCACCATCACTTGGAGGTACGTTAACGGTACTTCTCCATATCGAATTCCTGATTGCAAGAAGCCCGTGTATGGATCACTTCATTGGCTCACCGAGTGTGAAGAAACCAAGGTATTCTCTGCTTTGTCAACTTAATTTTTCTCTTCTTTTCTTTGTAGAAATGAACCATTCTAATTTCATATTATCGGTACTCTCATTTAAGGATGAGTTTCTTCTCATCATAGTTTTTTTTTTTTTTGGCTTCTTGGTGTATTCAAATTTCTTTGTTTTTCTTTTGCTATTATAAGATACCAATAATATATGTACCGCAGAGAGGTTCAACGCATAAAACCAAGCTAATAAAGGGTTAAAATCAGAAAGTCCCGCGACGTACCAATTATTTATAACTCAAATCAATGTAGAAAAATATAAAAGCTTCGGATTTAAGCACATCGAAACGGCAAAACAAGTGAGAGCCACTTTTGCTGTTTCATTACTCTTTTTTTTTCTTTGGATAGGAGAAACGTGATAGTGGCAGTTTTATCTTAAGTCTATAAATTGGAACAAAGTGTTTCTCTCTTGCAGCTGAAACAGAGATGGTTAATGGTTTCACTTTTGTCTCATGTAAATATGGTCATATGGATTTGCTTTATCCACAAGGTATATACACTTTGAAATACCTAAAGTTGAAAATATGAATCAAGAAAAGCAATGAGCCGCTACATGTCACTTCGAAAATTATGAAATATGAGATTCAAATCTAAGAGGAGTCTTAGACAGAGACATGCTTAAAGTCGAGACAAAATTTGTAACATGAGACAAATTTTATTTTCTTTTATTTAATAGCGTTACAATTGATTACATAAGGATACAGAAGTAGAAATAAAAATTGGTTTAAAAGTCCCAAGAGTCCAACACTGATACATGACTTCTTCGTCTCTTCTAAGTCCGCGCTTCCACTATACAAAGAAAAAATATTTTTAGTTTATGATATTATAATATTTTCATGTTTTCACATTTTTGAAAATTAATTATATCGCTCAATCATTTGAACATTCCATTGTTAATTATTATTATACTAGTCAAACTTACTTGAATTTACTTAAATTCTTCACAAAATAAATTTATTGATACAAAGAGGAAATATATTTTCTATAGTTAGAAAAAATCGCAATAATCATCAAAATATATATATTTTTTGATATATTTCCAAAGTTGTTAGATTATTGTTTTTTTTTTTTTGAAAAAATGGTTAGTTGATTACCTAATGCACGACCAGGTTTGCCTTGGCATCTACGGTAACAACTCTGGAGGCACATGTTCGGACGTGCTCCGGTGGTGGCACAACCTTGAATGCAATTATCTTGGCATTGAGCTTTTGTCTCTCCATTGACATTTTCCATTGCTATTACCATTGTTACCACGAACATTAATAAAATCATTGAATTCAATTTAGCACCCATATCTTTATAAATTTTTTGTTGTAAGGTTTTTTTTGTATGTACTTAAGAAATAATGAATAACTATCCTTTATTTATAATCTTTTCTAATAGTTATGTAATTCTTATCTCTCATTGTTTATTTTTCTTTGTTATAGAAACTAGTTTCTAACAGTTATGTAATTCTTATCTCTTATCGTTTCTTTCTCATTGTTATAGAAACTATGCTTTCTTGGTCAAAGTTTCTTTGTTATAGAAAATCTTATTTTAAATCTTTTTCTGTTTTTAACAACAAATTCTTTTTATACGTTATTTTTATAGTCAACAATGAGACTATAGAGAAAGAGAATTTGTTTCACAAAAAAGAAAATAAAAAAGAGAATTAAAAGTCTCATAATGATTAAAAAAAAATTGTCAGAAGTGGGGTTTGAACACACGCCCTCTTACGAGGACCAGAACTTGAGTCTGGCGCCTTAGACCACTCGGCCATCCTGACTATTATGTAACACCTTCTGATTTACAAAGTATATAATTTAGTGCAAAGTTGGTAAAAAAAGTTAGGCAAAAGTTTTGGGGTTTTTACGCAATATTACACAAGAAAGTTTCTTTTCTTATAAATACAAAGAAGAGTAAACCATTAGATAAAATAAAAAAAACAGAGAATCTGAAGATCGTAGAAGAAATCGAAGAAACGCTTGTTACCAATTAGAAACCCTAGCGAGCGGAGGAAGGAGACAAAGAAGGAGACTTTGAGAGATTTCCATTAGAATCTTGAAATCAAGACATAGGAGAAAGGTTTAGTGATGGGTAAGAAGAAGAAGAGAGCTTCAGAGAAGGTGTGGTGTTATTACTGCGATAGAGAGTTTGATGATGAGAAGATTCTTGTGCAGCATCAGAAAGCTAAGCACTTTAAGTGTCATGTCTGTCATAAGAAGCTTTCTACAGCTAGTGGCATGGTGATTCATGTTCTTCAGGTTCATAAAGAGAATGTTACAAAGTATGTGCCTCTTTCTTTTGCTCTCTCCTCTTGGCACTTTTTTTTGGTATTAGGTTAATTTGGATATTAGGGTTGATGCCTCTATGATCTTTGGTCAAGTTCTGATTTTTATCCTCTTGTGTGTGATCGATCGTCTTTTGATTTATGTTAGATTGCGTTAATTTTGATTGTTGTTTTGTGGTTTGAATGTGCATGTTTACTGGATAATTAGGGAATTTGAATGGTTTTTTTTTGTGTTAGCTATTGAATGGGTTTGGCTAATTTTGTATGTCTGGTCATAAACCCTAATTTCTGTGTGCAAATTTTGGTAAAGAAACTGTCTTTTGCTTTTGCTTGATAGTTTTTTCTAGGAATTTGTGGTACTGGTCAATGTGTTTGCATGTTGAATTTGGAATTTGGTGTTTTTTTTTTTCACTTTGCTTCGTTTAGTTGAGTAACTCATTCAGTTTTGAGACCTGTGTAAGATTAACTCAGTTCTTGTCTAGGCTGATTTCGTTTGATTTGATTAGATAACTCTTTTAGTTCCATAGCTTGGGTTTGCGGAGACGCACGATTATATAGCTCTCACTTCTTCTGATTTTCATGACACTACTAACTTTGATATTTTTTACATTTTTCACTCCAGGGTTCCTAATGCTAAAACGGGTCGAGATTCAACTGATATTGAAATATATGGAATGCAAGGAATTCCACCCGATGTCTTGGCTGCTCATTACGGAGAAGAAGGTAAGGAAGTGAGATAGTGAGAGTACTGTTTACATTATCAGCAATTCATTTGGAGAAGTAAGGCAAGGAATTTGTATGTCTCTTCATCAAGTAATGTGGATCTGTTGCATCTAATGGTCATGAATTCGTTTTGATTTTGCATGCGGCTTTTCGCCTTTTTTAAGTTATTGTCTTGGCTTATTTTATATGGTACCTTCTGAACTGAAGTTATGTTTTCTGCAGAGGAAGAGCCTCCAGCCAAAGTTGCAAAAGTTGAGATTCCGTCCGCCCCTCTTGGTGGTGTAGTTCCTAGACCATATGGAATGGTATATCCGCCTCAACAAGTTCCTGGTGCTGCACGACCAATGTATGTACTAATTACACTATACTCTCTTTGTCGCAGTTACTTGTTGAATTTTTAGATGTTATCTTTGTTTTTCAAAATCCGATCCTTGCTAAGTGATGGGGAAAGATTTTTCTTTTAGTTCTCTTGATGCAAAAGGTTCTTGGTTTCTAAAGCTTGTCTCTATCCTAGAACTTTTCTACTTTTGTTCTCCTATAACACCCTTAGTAAACATTTTTTGAAAGAGATCGCTATCTAAGATATTTTTGCACTCAACCATATATGATTCATAAGGTTCTTAGTTTCCTTAGCTTGTTCTTGGGATTTTCCAAGATAGAACTCTGTCCTAGAACCATTCTTTTGTTCCTCTTGAAGACCACAATAACACCTGTAGTAAACAGTTTTTTTGAAATAGTTCATGATCTAAGATATTGTAATATGTATCGCTATTGACCATGATAAATAAATTCGTGTAAGCAGGTATTATCCTGGTCCTCCTATGCGTCATCCTGCTCCTGTATGGCAAATGCCACCTCCTCGTCCACAACAATGGTATCCACAAAATCCAGCTCTTTCTGTACCTCCAGCTGCCCATTTAGGGTATCGACCACAACCACTTTTTCCTGTTCAAAATATGGGGATGACTCAGCCAACCTCAGCTCCTGTCGTACAACCTTCACCAGTCACTGGAGTAACTCCTCTTGGGATTCCTTCATCATCACCTGCAATGCCGGTTCCTCAACCTCTGTTCCCTGTTGTGAATAACAGCATTCCTTCTCAAGCTTCACCATTTTCTGCTCCTCTGCCTGTTGGTGGGGCTCAGCAACCGTCTCATGCAGATGCTTTAGGATCAGCAAATGCTTATCCACCTAACAATTCTATTCCAGGTTCAATCTTAAGTTCTTAGAATCATTGGCTTACGTTTGGTTTAGCTGTTTCGTATCAAAATGTAATACCTTTTCCATGTTTTGTTGCAATAGGTGGGACTAATGCTCATTCTTATGCCTCTGGCCCAAACACTAGCGGTCCTTCAATTGGTCCACCTCCTGTAATTGCAAATAAAGCTCCTAGCAGTCAGCCTAATGAGGTCTATCTTGTATGGGATGATGAAGCGATGTCTATGGTTAGTTTATTCCTATACATCATGTTGGAATGGTATCCATTGGTTTTAAATCTGACACAATGTGTCTGTATCTGCAGGAGGAAAGAAGAATGGCCTTACCGAAATACAAAGTGCACGATGAAACCAGCCAGGTAAGTTCTGATTTGCCCTTTTTAAAGTTAAGAAGGGTTTGCTTTTGCACGTCTAACCCATTTGGTAGGCTTTATTTATACTTTTCTATTCCAGATCCTATTGTTTCTGTGCTAAGAGGTACCACCATATTATTCAGTTTATAATTTCTTACCTTAGAATATGATAAGAAGTACTTAGGCAAAAAACTAAGCATTTTGAATCATTAATGTTCAAAAGGTATCATTAGTAGCTATAGTACTCGTACTCGCAATAGGTAGTGAAGAAAATTGCGTTTGTATCTGTTTGTTTTTCATTATATTTCCTCTGTCTCTTGTATTGTATAAAAAATGTGGTGATTGGTTCCACAAGAGATCATACTCTACAGGTTTGGTTTCAAACCCAGGTCAGCTCTTTTTATATTCTTAACTTTGCAAAGTTTGGCACCTTTGCACAATCACATGGCCTTGGGGAACCAAAACGAAAACTCGCTTAACTCTTTCAAAATAAAGCATCCAACTTTTAAACTCAGAACCAAGTTTGTTTCTATTGGTACTTGTTGCAGATGAACTCAATAAATGCAGCCATAGACAGACGAATCTCAGAGAGTAGGCTTGCTGGGCGAATGGCGTTTTAGAATTTGGCACCAAACCAAACCTGCGTCAAAGAAAAGGCGATATGATGGGGCTTTGTTACAACAAGTCTTCATTCACTTTTGTTCAGATTTTCAGATACTGAATTTATGATCTGATTTTAAGTTATTACTTTCCATCTGTTGTATTCTTTAGCCAGGTGAGTTAGTTTACCATTTGCATTGTTTTAGGGATCTCAGAGATGTTTTTTCTCAGAAGTTTAGTCCTTTTTTTTTGTCGTTGGAGACTTGGAGGAAGAACTTTGTCTCCTTTTCTTCTGAATTGATCAAAGTATTATATTATACAGGTTCACCCAAATATTTGCATCATGTTTAATATTTTGCCCAAAATAAAATTGACTAATATTCCTTCCATTAACAATTGATACCTCCAAATTGGAAATGTCTCTCATTGTATCAAATACAAAGTAAGGGATTAAAGTGGATTAGCAAAAAAAATGAGGGGTCTCTCTGTAATTTTGAGTTACTTTGTCACCACTTTCCCCAAAACATCAAAACCTCTAAAACCCTCGAAGCCTCTTTGTTCCGAGATCGCTACTTCACCATTGTTGCAAAAATGAAAGCTTTTAGATCTCTACGTATACTAATTTCCATCTCACGAACGACGACGACAACACCTCGTAAATCCCATCAAGCTCAAAACTTTCTCCGCAGGTTTTATTCAGCGCAGCCGAATCTCGACGAACCCACTTCAGTCAACGAAGACGGAACAAGCAGCGACTCTGTTTTCGATAGTAGTCAATACCCAATCGAAGATTCCCATGGAGATTCTGTGAAGAAGCCCAAGGAAGCAACTTGGGATAAAGGGTACAGAGAAAGAGTGAACAAAGCCTTCTTTGGAAACTTGACAGAGAAAGGTAAATTGAAAGTTGCAGAAGAAGAGATCTCTGAGGATGATGATGATGAGGATAGTGTTGATAGGTCTAGGATTCTCGCTAAGGCTCTGTTAGAGGCGGCGTTAGAGTCACCTGATGAAGAACTTGGTGAAGGTGAAGTTAGAGAAGAAGATCAGAAGTCTCTTAATGTCGGTATCATTGGTCCACCGAACGCCGGGAAATCGTCGCTGACTAATTTCATGGTTGGCTCATTTCCTCAATTTTACATTTCTGATTGGTCTTTGAGAATCAAATGAGACATTGTGTATGTGTTTATGTATGAATTCGTTGCTTATTTGGTTGAATTTGGAGCTGATATGACTTTCTATTAATCCTAAAGTTGCGATTTTTAAAGTGATTGTGTATCTTTATATTGCCTCTTGTTGATAATTATGCTTAGTGTTTCGTTGTGTCTAAGTGTAGGTTGGAACAAAGGTTGCTGCTGCTTCACGGAAGACTAACACGACGACTCATGAAGTGTTAGGAGTATTGACAAAAGGAGATACACAAGTCGTAAGTTTTCTCTGTATCTGTTGCCTATGGAAACTACTTGGTATGGTTAAGTTCTGAGGTCAAGATTTTTATGGTTGCAATCATTTGTAGATTGAAATATTTAATTTTTGTGAACCATGCAGTGTTTCTTCGATACTCCGGGTCTGATGCTGAAGAAAAGCGGATATGGTTACAAAGATATTAAATCTCGTGTGCAAAATGCTTGGACTTCTGTTGACCTGTTTGATGTCCTCATTGTTATGTTTGATGTCCATAGGCATCTCATGAGGTTAGTCATTTACTCGTTTCTGTACTTTATATTAGCTTCACATAGGTTATCTCGTAACTGAGAGTAGTATGGTTAGGAGCATTATTAAGTGGGGTATCGTATGGTGGGCTTATTATTACTAGCTTCTCTGTTTCGATATCTTGTTCATCTCCCCGAGCTTATCCATGGAAACATGCATCTATTTCTTTCTTTTGAAAAAGGACTCATGGCTGTGGTCTTGCATTACTGACAAGTAGAAATAGAGTTCTCTCAGACTTATTTTGTAGTTTGTGAATGCTGTTTTCTGTTTGATATATATAGTCCCGATTCAAGAGTGGTACGCTTGATCAAATACATGGGCGAAGAAGAAAATCCGAAACAAAAGCGCATTTTATGTATGAACAAAGTTGATCTGGTTGAGAAGAAAAAAGATCTGTTAAAGGTTGCTGAGGAGTTCCAAGATCTTCCGGCATATGAAAGGTAGATATCTATACCTGACTCAGTTTAAAAACAATGACCGAGGAAGTATCTCGAATTGATTGAAAAAATGTGTTTTTTTCCCTGGTTGGTGTTCTAGGTACTTCATGATATCGGGACTTAAGGGATCAGGAGTTAAAGATCTTAGCCAATATTTAATGGATCAGGCAGTAAAAAAACCATGGGAAGAAGATGCATTCACGATGAGTGAAGAAGTCTTGAAGAACATTTCTCTTGAAGTTGTTAGGGAGAGATTACTAGACCATGTTCATCAGGTAATACTACAACCTCTACTAGATAATCTTCTGTATCGGTTTCCGTCTATCCCAAAGATGACAAATTACAGGATTGATTGAAACAAATTGTAGGAAATCCCATATGGCGTCGAGCACCGTCTAGTGGACTGGAAAGAGCTGCGTGACGGGTCTCTTAGAATTGAACAGCATCTCATCACTCCTAAACCTAGCCAACGCAAAATTCTTGTAGGCAAGGGCGGTTCCAAAATCGGGTAAGAGCATACAAGATCACACGCCGTTTCAAAATTCACTCTTTTGACTAATCGATGACTCAAGGATCTGCTAATCTTGCAGGAGGATAGGAATTGAGGCCAATGAAGAACTCAGGAGAATAATGAACCGCAAAGTTCATCTCATTCTCCAGGTTAAGCTCAAGTGAAACCATTCTCCGAAGACTTATGTTTTTGAGTTTGATGGATTTAGGATTGGTTTGTACGCAAAAAGATATCTGTCTGTATATGTTGTTGTCAAAGATTAGACATTTGACATTAGAAATATAAACTTACTACAAACAGACAGGAATAAGATAAAGCAACAGAATTTTGGAGAAAAACAACAAGCAGTCTTAAAGCCAGAAGTGGAAACAACAAGTAGTCTCTTAACCAAAAGTCTTAAAAACTAACTCCAGGAAATGGAAGTGTTAACTGATCAAGAAGACTAACCACCGGTGTAGTAAGTACCGGGTCATAAGCAAAACCCTGCAACACCTCACCGTCTGAACCGCCTGAGCCACTGCCACCACCGCCGGAGTAAGGACACGGTGGGACCCACAGCCAGCTTTTTCTTACCATATCAAACAGCAACTGCAACGAGGTTCCTCTTAACACAATCATTACAAACTCTTGATTTCCGACACACTCGAATCCTTTTCCGCCTTCTTCAGCTGCAAACTGTGTGTAGAGCGGCTGAGGCATCCGTTCGATCTCGACCCACGTGGCGTTATCTTGTTGCAAACTCCAAAGCCTAAGGCTTTTGGGAACGTTAAGCTTGCTTTTCTCAACGGCTGCTACGAGAATAAGCCTCCCTTTGCTCTCTAACAAGCTTGGAGATCGGAGAAACCTCCTCATGGGAGCTTGAATCTTGATCCACCGGTTTCCAGTAACCTCATAGGACAAAACGCTAAAAGGACTATAGTTCATACAGTAAAACTTGCCTTGCACGTAAACCATCTTACCAGATTCCAAGCTACAAAGCCGTGGCAAAGAAGAAGTCATCGCCCAGAGGGAGAAGAAACCGCCTGCGTCAACATGGAAACTTTCCGAGGAGAGGTTTTTCACGGCGTAAGGAGATATGAGATCGTCTCCAGCGACAGTAACATCAATAGAGGTTGGTGTTACTGAGAGACCTATCGAAGGGAAAAGCCTTGGTCTTGAAATTGGTGGCAACTGACTCACGGATCCAAGAAGAGGGTTACATAGGAGAATGGTTTTAAGACCAGCTTCTTCGGAGACCCAACTCACTAACCCTCCTGATGATCCAGAAGGATAAAACCCTGAAGGGATATAAGCAAACGAGAGACGGTACCATCTGATTTCATTAGGATCAAACAAAAAGCCTTCAGCTTTATTGGAATCATCATCGTTTGTTCCTCCTCCTCTCTTGTAAATGTAGCTCTTTAGGGTTTTGTGTTTGAAGAAGAGGAAACAGTTGTGTCCAAGAGGAAGTAGTTGTAGATATGTCTCGAGGAAAGCGTTGGAGAAAAGTAGACTGTAGAATCTCTTGCAGACGCAACGTGTCCGGAAAAACGCGGGAGGTGGAAGAAAAGCGATGATGCGGTCAAGAAGCGGAGGTGGTAGCTTGCTCCAAATCCGACCGTCCATCCATTGACCGGAGCTTGAGTCTGTGGTGGTGCTTGTGGTTGTGCTACTGTTGCTGCTACTGGTAAAGGTGTAAGAGAAAGGTAAGGTTAAAGATGGGTTATTGATGAACACATTTGAATCCATTTTAGTGTTTAGGATTTGAAAAAGGAAAATATTTGGTGAAAATGGATTTAGAGTTTCGTTCTTGTGTTGGGAATATGTGAAGGGAGATTTAATGTGTAGGGTTTTTGAGGAAGGTTTTTGGTGAAATTTATGCAAAACCCATTGTAGGAAAAGAGGCAAAGATCGTATGTAAAGGTTTTGAAGAAAGGGGAGTCAAAAGTGTTTGGTCTTTCTCTGTGAGCTTATTGCATGGGTTTTTGATATGTTCTTGGCTTCAATCGAGTAAAGTTGCATATACTTATATATAAAGAACATTTGGTATAAAAACAAACAAAGGTAATGAATTTACACAAATAAACAACATATATTTATTGAATAGAAAAAGAAATAGTGTTTCTTTATTGTTAAAAAAGGTATAGTAGTGTGAAACACCAACAAATACAAAAATATTAATTCTTTTGTATCAGAAATTAATTTTTATTTCATATCAACGCAAAAACATTTAATCTTAATTAGTATTTTTTTTGTTGATAGCTTAGCTTACTTACGTTTTTCTATTTGAGTGTTAACAAAAAAATTTAAAAGGTAAAAATCAGTTGATATATGTAGTTATATTTTAAAGTGAAAAAAAAAACGTCTACATAAACTAAAGGGTGATTTAGCTCAATAACCATATTTCCTACATAAATTAAGAATATAGCACCATAAAAATCAAAATTAAGAAAATAACACTAAGGGTAAGGAAAAGACATTATTGGTGTTTAGAAGAAAGAAATCAACCCTCATTTTTTTGCCCATCCATTACAATACTATTCCATGTTTAGAAATCTAAATAGTATTGAAATTACACATCTTGATTTTGCTCTTGCTGTTGTGGTTTTGGAGTTTCCAGTGAACCAAATCTGTTGAATAACGATGCTTGTATATGCTATATTAATATTTCTCCTGAATTGGAAAAGTGTTACAAAATCAAATTCAAATCTTTTGTGATTAAACCCTAACGAGAGTGGGGAGGAGAGACATGAGTGGCTTGCAAAGAGAGAGATTGGCGATAGTAAATTCGAGATGCAGATGTGTTGGCAGAGATGGATCTGTTGCCGCGTTGTGTTGGCGATTAGAGGAAGATCAGTTACAAGAGAAGCGATTCGTGGGAGGAGATGGAGAAGAATGGTTGAGAAAAGTAGGTGGTTGAAAAAAAACCGACCAGCGATGGATAACAGAGAGATCATAGAAAGATAACTGTGGAATAAGTTTGGTGATGGAGATTCGACGAAGAGAGATAGACGAAGAAGGAAGAAATGAAAT
The DNA here is from genome assembly GCA_019202795.1 of Arabidopsis thaliana x Arabidopsis arenosa. NCBI lineage: Eukaryota > Viridiplantae > Streptophyta > Magnoliopsida > Brassicales > Brassicaceae > Arabidopsis > Arabidopsis thaliana x Arabidopsis arenosa. The sequence goes on along the minus strand of CM032918.1, from coordinate 9,446,486 downwards.
TTGATTTAGTTTTTTAGGGTAGTTTTGTCATTAATACATATTACACACACTATATCACTGGATTTTTTTGTTTAGGCTAGTTTCTTAATTATTGTTTTTTTGTTGGTTATATTTGCCAATTTCTCTAAACTGGTCAAGTGGCCAAGACAAGAAAAATAGAAATTTGGATATAATATTTTGAATTTAAAGTGTGTTTCAAATATAGATAACGGATGTACTTTGTTATCATTCGAACCTAGAACATCAACAAGCACAACTATCCAAAAGCCTTGTTATAACCACAGTTTGGTGATAATTATTGACTAACAAATTTTTGTTTGTATATGTGTGTGGGTAAATGTGAAAATGGTGGCAGAGGAAGTGATGGTTCTTAAAGTTGAGAGCTTCAGAGTTATCTTGTCAATGCCCAGCATCGAAATTATTATTTTGGAGACTACTCCAATACTTTTCACACTTGATCACATCTTCATCTTGTTTTTCTTTTTCCTCTCTATTTTGTAATATACAAACTTTTATCTTAAACTACATGCACGCTTCTCATTTTTTGATAATGGTCAGACAAATCGTACTCGTGGAGATCAACCCAAGAAATCTAGAGATTAAGATCAAATTTTTTTTTGCATATTATATTAAAGCAAACCATTTAAAATTACTTAATTTGTTCTCTAATCTCATAGAAGTGGAAACAAGTCATTTATTCTAAATAATTTTGTTGGAGGAGATCACATTACCTTATTCGGACCCAACACAAAATTTGACAGTATATAAGGTTTAATAGAGTCCAAAAATAAAACTTCCACCGAGGAAGAAAAAATAGAATCATATGTAACATACAAGAATGTTATTTCTAAACATGAGAAATAGATATAGACAATAACTTTCTAAGAATTGAGATGCATTTTTGTAATGAGATGCAGTTTTCTCCTAAATTTATAGCAGAAATAGCTCTTGGTTTTAGGATCCCTTTTTTTTTATTAAGAATAAAAAAATAAATTATATTTATACCCTTATTTGATGTTGTTTCAATTTTAGATGAAACCACTCATTATATATAGTGATTAATTTTTATTATAAATTGTAAACTCTTTCAGATTCTAAAACAGAGGTGCCTTTCTTATTGCGAATAGTGTTACGAATTATTGTAGACTGCAATCGTATGTTGCGGTTAGTCATCCTTCATGGCTTGATGGTGTCTTCGCAGAGGAAAGGGTTTTGGCGTCTGATTGAATTTGAGTTTTTGATGGATTCAGCTCCGGGTTAGTGGAGCATATTCTTTTGTTGTAGCCCAGCTGTTATTAGTTTGTGGCTTCTTTTGCCTTTGTCTTTGAGTTCTATTTCTCATTTTCATTGGTGTGGTTTCTTTGGGATGATATTGTTTGTATATGTACATCCGTTATCCTAATATAATTCCATATGACAAAAAAAAAAAAGTCTTTCAGACTCTAAAACCACTAAGCCCAAGATCATGAACTTCTTGTTTAGAAAAAAAAGTAACGTATCCAATATTCGATAAAACTAGCTTTCATATATACAAATCTTAAATCAATTCATATCTAATTTGCAAACATCATGACTGAAAATAAAGAAGAAGAAAGAGTGAAGAGTAGAGTCAGATCAAAAGTCCAATCAGGGTTTCTTATTTAAGGCATTGTTTACCGTGAAAATAATATATACAAGTGAGAATATCTGAAGCTGACAAGTCGCAAAAGGGTAATAATATTCTCTATTTGCAGTAACTCAAGAGGCTTCGCTTTTGTTTGTGTTTTGATGCTAAAGGAAGTCTCTGAAACCAAACAGTGTCTTGTTTTTATCAAATCATCTATCTTCCCATTTCCCAACTAGCTAGGTTTTATTTAACTTTTAATTACGCTTACAAGTCGTACCCATAATAAATAGTCTGATTTAATAATAAAACATAAAACTTTTATTAATGAAGGAAGTATCTATCTCTTTTTAAAATTAATAATTAAACATAATCTAATTTCTTTTTGTCGCCCACATTAACTGATTCGAAACTGCAATCCTGCCATTGTGTAGTTTTATTTACATATAAATGATTTTATAAGAGATTATTAGATCTCATGCCCTTCACTATTCAAAAACTTACACATTGTGCCACATTACGGAAAGTCTTTTAAACTGTGCCATATCCTCGACGTAAAATGTCCCTTTTGCCCTCATTTCTGGTTCCAACGCACACTGTCAAAATAGTCAGTGGAATAGACATAAAGTTTCCACGTCATTAATTCTTTATTTCCCATCTGTAATTACTGTATTTAATTTTTTTGAAAATTAAAAACAAAAAAAAAAACCCTTCATTCCTACAAACCGTGAAAACCTCAAAACCCTTCATCTTCATCACTGTTTTTCTCCGAAAACTCTCTTTTTTTTTCTTAGGGTTCCTGTCTGCGATTTGTGTATGCTTCTGGCAAATCTCATCATATATTCATGGTTTTTGATCCATTTGCCTTCCCGAGAGTCTCCTCTGCAAATGAAGCGTCTCTCTCATCGGAACTTTCAGATCTGAATCGTGTCACTGTTCAGATCCCATCAATGGCGTCTAGGTTGATGGCATGTTCATCGAATTCCAGTACAAATGAAGCGACAGAAGCCAGTGGCGGAGCGTCCTTGTAAGTGCTTGTTTTCATTTCTTTCCCGGTTTCATAATTTCTCAGTGGACCAAATTTTGATTCATTTGCAGAAAATTCAAAAAATTTCAGATGTCTATCACTTTTTCTGAACCCAATTTCTTGTCTACAGGAAGGAACACACTTACCAGAGTGGCGCCCCACCCTCGGAGCCGTTGGCAATGGATCCACCAGATTTAGTCGGCGAATCAATCCCTAACCCTTCTCTTCTCCCTCCTCGGTTGTTCTCGACAGATCGTTATCCGGTTAAAGGTCGTATCAATTCGTATTCGAAACCAGAATATATGTTGGATCATGTTGAAGTTTTAGAGGGGTCTCCTGAGTTTGATTGGTTGAAAGCTTCTTGCTTTGGGCGTTTGTTTCAACTTCCAGTCTGCAAGAGCTCATTGTCTGGAAAGCTTGTCCACCAAATCCTCTGTCGCTCCCTCATTACAAAAAAGAGACATGAAATGTGGTTTGTGCTTGGCGGACACCCAATCCGATTTTCTCTCCAAGAGTTTGCAATCATCACTGGTCTGAATTGCGGTCCATATCCTTCAAAAGCAGACCTAAAGACATTAACAACCCATAAAAAAAACATGTTCACTTATGCTTCAATGTCCTCGATTTGTGATTATAGAATAGACAACCTTACAAAAAATTACTTGACAACCGAATCTTGTCTACGATTAGGCTCAACTTCTCCACACAATTCATAGACATTAAGATCTCCACCGAATCTTGTCTATGTCGTCGATTTGTGATAATATAATAGACAACCTTATTCTTAATAACTTTTCAACCGAATCTTGTCTACGGCTTGGTCCAACCTGTCATTCCATTGATAGACATTAACATGTTCACGCAATTCATCAGATGCTTCAATGTCCTCGCAGTGTGATCATATAATTGACAACCTTATTCATAATAAAATGTCTACCCAAACTTATCTACCCAAACTTGTCTACGGTGTGGCCCAACTTGTCATTCCATTGATAGACATTAACATGTCCACGCAATCCATCTGATGCTTCAATGTCCTCGCAGTGTGATCATATGATAGACAATCTTATTCATAATAACTTGTCTACAGAAACTTATCTACCCAATCTTGTCTACGGTGTGGCCCAACTTGTCCACGCATCATATAATATACAACCTTATTCATAATAAATTGTCTACCCAAACTTGTCTACGGTGTGGCCCAACTTGTCATTCCTTTGATAGACATCATGTCCACGCAATCCATGTAATGCTTCAATGTCCTCGCAGTGTGCTCATATGATAGACAACCTTATTCATAATAACTTGTTTACAGAAACTTATCTACCCAAGCTTGTCTACGGTGTGGCCCAACTTGTCCACACAATCCATCTGATGCTTCAATGTCTTCGCAGTGTGATCATATAATATACAACCTTATTCATAATAACTTGTCTACGGAAACTTGTCTACGTTTTTCACCAACTAGTCCTTACAATCTATAGACATTAAATGTCACTATCGTCGCATTGTGATCATAAAATAGACAACATTATTCATAATAACTTGTCTATCAATGATGTTCTTGTCTACGATTTCCATACCCCACTTTCAGAACATGTCCACTCTCCCAATACAACATATACGGTCTCCTCCAAAGTTACCCTAGCCTGAAACATGAAAATGGGCAGAAATTACAAATCTCAGTTTTGAAAATTTTGGGTTTTTATACTAAACCCACACCAACCATAATAAATGGAGAATAAATGTTGGTCAATTCGTCAAGTTTACAACATTCTTCAACCCCAACCACTGTATTTATTACGGAGACAATACCTGCCAAAGTTGTAAACAATCTGCGTCCTAGCTTCCCCAGACTTCAACTCCAGAAATCGTCCACCACCTCAAGAAAAAACTTTCATTTTTAACCTCTTTCTTCTTTCATTATCTCTGCAGATTAACTTTATTTCAAACAAAGTTTTACAACCTACTTAATTTATTACGTTTTGTCTATAACAACCTAGTTTGTCCTCTATGTGACATGACTTCATTAAATGCCTCTCCAATCAAAACTCTGACACGTCCAATCCCACCTGTCAATTTTGCACTTCCGCGGGAAACAACACCGGGGGTATTTTCGTCTTTCCATTGCTGCCATACACCCATAATGTGGCACGTTTTGAAAGACAAACGCGAAAGTGGTGTGGCCCCAAAAAATTTCATGAAATGTGGCACATTGAACAAAATTCCCATTTTATAACTAGAAACTAAATACCATGGTCGGTCAATGTGATTTTACATTACTTTACACATTTTCCTTCTCATACATATATATATAGTCTGATAGTCATATATGCATGCATACGTTTATATGTACGTACGTGTATGTTAATGTATTGTCTGTTCATCAAATTCTATCTAGCTCTAAAATCTATGGAAATGAGGGGGTAAAATAAATTGTAGCTATCAAATTCTAGAATTCAAAGTAAATATTAACCTTCAAGAAACCGCCACTTATGGAAAAAAGTTAAAAACTTTTTCGAACTTGGTAGTTGTGGGTTGTCTTCACTCTTCAAGCAAACCTTATTTTGTTTTTCACCTTTTGACACTTATTTTAACTTTTCACCTAGATCAGTAGTCACTCAACTGGCCTTTACTTTTACTTTAGTGGATGAAATCTAACAATGTATAAAATATAAATAATGGTATACACTATTTTGTTTTTTTTTTTCTAAATTGGGAGTTAACTTATAAATGAAAATGTTTTTTTTTATATTATAAATAAAATGATGAATCTAACATCCTCCAATTTATTTGTCATTTTTGCTCCCCAATAGAATATGTTGTTCCTCTACGCTCTACAAACCAACAATACAAAGTTTTTCGAAATAGAACCCCATTCCGAATAACTTTAAGATCCAAAATTTGGTCCCATACATTATCTGTATAATGATAGCACAAATGAAAAGAGTGAAAAGTGAATTATTTATTTTGTCAAAACTATAGGCTTCAATTAAAGAAATGTGTGTAACTATAAATTTAAGACGTGTGGAATTAAATTACTTTTCATTTTATTTAACACATACAATGTTCAATCAAATAAACCGAGGTTAACCATATGATATGTTAAAGGCGAGTGAGAAATTTTTGTTATTATTTAAAACATCTCGCACGGATACGATGTTGAAATATATTTTTTTCTGGTTAAATATCAGTTTGAAAATGAGAAACAATCATAGATAGACACAAGTAGAGCACACAGAGAGGGTCGAGGGCATCAGATTGAATGAAAGCAGAAGCTACAAAAGCTGTCATTTGCTCAAATTCCAGATTTAAGAGAAAAAAGTCAAATATAGGAGTAGAATATAATGAAAAAAACTGTAAAAAAAAATAAAGAAATGAATCATCGGAAATTGAATTAATCAATGTTGTTATGTGAAAGAGATCGACCACGTATCCATCTTTGAAACAACATGAACCTTTCCTCCGTTTTATATTATGTCGTGTGCCCTTCCCTGAAAAACTGAACTAAGTAAAACCTTCTTTTTTCTTGTTTTACTTTAAATGTAACGACAATAGAGTGAGATTTTATATACGATAGGAAAGGGACTTGCTTTGATATATAGTGACAAATGTTATATTATTGGCGTGAGTCTTTGTGTATCTAATAACTTGTTCGTTAAGAAACCATTGCCTCAATTGAGTCAATGACTGAATAGATGCAGTGCCGTGCTAAGGTATATGGTGGCTTAAGGCAAAAATAAGTATAAAAAAAAATCTTAGGGCAAAAAAATCTTAAAACAAAATACTGTGGCCTAATGATTCAATAAATAAATAAAAATGTGGCCTAAAAATCCCAAAAAATTTTGGTGGCTTTAGGCAAATGCCCTTTTGGCAACACCATAAGCACGACACTGAATAGATGAATTGGTATTATTGATGTTTAAACAATAAAGTCATACGAGTACATGAATATGAATTATGAAGATATCAGTTTGTCACAAAGATAATGTTTTGACACAAAGATCTCTGGTAGGTTGGTAATGCACCAAGAAAGAATAAGCAAAATAGAAATTTAAAAGTTGAATTAGGAATGCTATTTAGTTGTGCCACAAAGAATCCAGAAAACCGTTTTTTTTTTACTACACCAAAATAAAGAAAAATAGCTATAGCAATGGTCTTTTTGAGAAGTTCGTAAAAATCCATGAGAAGACTGTCAATTTGTTGTTTGTATACGACCCGCAATATGACAAGGGATGCTGATCGATCGGTTTTATGCCTTTAAACCAAAATCAAACCAACCAAACCAAACCAAACCAAACCAATAAATGCCCTAAGTTTCGAACTCTATATGGAGTCTCTCCGTTCGATTGACAAATACAACGATCATGAATAGAGAAAACACTTTAGATTCCATTCCAATTGATCTCTTTCTGGAGATCTTCTCAAGATTGCCTACAAAGTCAGTCGGGAGATGTCGTTGCGTTTCGAAGCAATGGGCGTCATTCCTTGGCCGTCAAGATTTCATCGAGTTGTTCCTGACCAGGTCCTCGACTCGTCCACGTCTCTTATTCGCCCTCAAACCAAACGGAGGCGGTGGTGAGTGGTTCCTCTACTCGTCGCCTCAGACTCATAATCCATATGAGAAGTCTATTGTAGTAGCCGCCGATTTTCATACCAAGTTCCCTGAAAGCCAAGGTAATTGTATATATGCCTCTGGTTTGTTCTGTTTTCCTGCTGTGCGGATCTCAAAAGACAAGGGTGAGGATGCATCACCTGTGATATGTAACCCTAGCACCGGACACTGTGCGATCTTACCTAAACTGAAAACGGATATGCAGACAAGAAGCTATTTAGGGTTTGATCCGATTGACAAGCAATTCAAGGTGTTGATCATGATGGGTATATTTAATAGTGAAAGGGTCCATCGTATTCTGACATTAGGAACTGGAAAAATGACGTGGAGGAATATCCAATGCCCTTTTACTGAGTATCCTTTGCTTAAAGGGATATGCATCAATGGGGTTTTGTATTACTTAGCTCAATATATCGATGAACGAAATCATATATGTTATATGATAATTTGCCTTGATGTTAGGTCCGAGAAATTCAAGTTCGTAGACGCAATCTGCTTGTTTCATCAATTGATAAACTATAAGGGGAAATTAGGTGGGATTAATTTGAACTATGCTTCTAATAATGGATTTCCCCTTAATATGTGGGTTCTAGAAGATGTCGAGAAACAAGAATGGTCGAAATATGTATACTCTTTGTGTGCTGAGAGTAAAGTTGTTAAGGTTAACCCCAAGCTTTCTGTTGTTGGGATGACTGCTACAGGTGACATAGTTTTGTCGGGGAAGTTTATATCTAATCCATTTTATGTTTTTTACTTCAATCCCGAAAGGAACACTCTCCTAAGTGTTAAAATCAAAGGTCTTGATTATCTTGGTAGAGTTTCCGTCTTTGTAGACCATGTAGAGGATCTTAATGTTTACGATACAAAGCAACTCAATTCAAGCATCTATGCCCACCTGCAACAAGATCGTGGTATGTTTGAGAGCGGTAACAAATTTGATGCTCTGTGTCTTTCAGATGATGATTAATTTACTGGTTTCAAAACCTGATTGCTTCCCAAATGAGCTACAAGCTCTTTACTTGATACAAGTTGTATTCTCTCTTTGTAAACATCAACTAATTATCTAATAAGTTCTTAATAATTTTTTTATTTAATTCAATGCCACGGCTGAAGTCGTGTTCATAGAATTCTCTATAGCACACAAATGTTGCAATCAAGCAAATAAACTGAAGTTATATCTTTTTCCCGTGACAAATAGAGATATGATCAATCAAAGTCGAATATTTTTCGATCACTACTGAAAAAAATTAAATTCTTATATCTTTAGATGGTTAAAGCCCATGTTTCTTGGGCTTTAGGTTAGCGCCAACCTTGAACTTCACAAGATTCTTCCACATATAAATTCAAGAGTCTCTGCCATTTGTGATTTCTCTCCGTCGGATAAGCAAATAGAACTACAATGAACAGAGGAGGATACTCAGATTCCATCCCTAATGATCTCATTCTTGAGATACTCTCCAGATTGCCTGCAAAGTCAACGGGGAGGTTTCGCTGCGTGTCGAAGCTATGGGGGTCCATGCTTTGCCGTCCATATTTCACCAAGTTGTTCTTGACCAGGTCTTCGGCTCGTCCACGTCTCTTAATCGGGATCTACCAAGACGGTGAAGAGTTTTTTTTCTCGTGTCCTCAGCCTCAGAATTCATATGATAACTCTTCTATTGTTATAGCCGCCGATTTTCATATGAAGTTTGGTAGAGACTCAAGCTACGAAGATTGTAGATATGCCTCTGGTCTACTCTATTTCATGAGTATGCATTTCTCAAGTGAGGATAAGGATGGAAAGCGTGTGATATGTAACCCTATCACGAGAAAGTTTGAGATCTTACCTAAACCGAGACGATTAACGCACAGAAGCTATGATGAGTTGTTAGGGTTTGATCCGATTGGTAATGAATGGAAGGTATTGTCCATGAACAATTTAGCTAAAGATTATGAAAAGGCTCATTATATTCTGACATTAGGAACTGAAAAAGTGAGATGGAGATGGAGAGAGATCCAACGTCCCTTCAACCATGATCTTCAGGGTGCAGGGATATGCATTAGTGGGGTTTTGTATTACCTAGCTTACGAAAGTGATATTCGGATATATGTTATAGGTTGCTTTGATGTTAGGTCCGAGACATTCAAGTCTCTAAATCTGAACCCATACTGCTCATATCATCAAGCCTCTACTGCATTGATTAACTATAAGGGTAAATTAAGTGTGATTAATTTGAGGCATGCCAATGATGGTATATCTCCCCTTCAGTTAAGTATGACGGTTCTAGACGATTTCGAGAAACAGGAATGGTCAACATATGTCTACACTTTGATGGCTGAGAATATAGTCGTTAAGGATAAATACGATGTTTCCGTTGTTGGGATGACTTCTACAGGTGAAATTGTTTTGGCGAAAACGAGTGCATGTAAACCGTTTTATGTTTTCTACTTTAATCCAGAAAGGAGCACTCTTCTAAGTGTTGAAATCCAAGGTGTTGGAGAAGACCACAAATGGTTCAACTTTCATACAGTTTGCGCCTTTGTAGACCATGTAGAGGATCTTCAGTTTAATATCATGTAGACACCAGAACGAAAGCGTGCGTAAACCCACGAGCACATCAACATCATCCAGAAAAGATCATCAAGGGAGGACCGTTGCTCACCCGCAATAAGATAGTACTGGTACGTTTAATGTGCTGTGTCTTTTAGATGGATTTTCAGGTGACAAAACCTGATTGCTTCCCTTGATCCCCCTCAAGTCAGCTGAAAAATCTTTCAATTTGATGCAAGTTGTATTTTGTTCTAGTTTATATCATAGAGTATTAGATATTTTGGCTGTGAGTGATTTTTCATCTACATGTCTAGTTGTGAGTTCTATCATTTTGGACCCCTAATTGTGTTGCAGGATACGTGAAAGCAAAACTATAGTTGATCCCACATCAACTGTTTTTTTCAGGTTCTTTTAAAACCTCTGTAGTTTTTGTGTGCTTAACTACTACTACACAAGTTGGGATTTTAAATTCAGATCACCGGCAAATTAATGCGGCATCTGCATCTTCGTAATTGTTGTATGACATCTCCTGAACAAAGAAGAAGAAACAAATTGAGACCTAAAGATAAATGAAACTAATAGAAAACAGAGCAAACAGAAAACGTAAATGCATTATCTTGAAAGAATGCAGATTCACAGACTCTTACTTAAGTGAGATACAACTATGAAAGAATCAAAAGAATTCACTTAAGTAACAACTTATTCTTCTCTACTCTGCTTCTTTGTTTCTTGGTGCATGCATTTACATTTAATTTTGACTCTGCTAAAGATAAAAGGTAACACTTTGATTAGCGACTGTGCATGTAAGAATACAACTAATGGGCCACGCGTATCGGCCCATATAAACCAACCACTACAAGTATTTGTCCTAAAAGAATTTATCAAAACCTTGTTCCACACTCTTCGTCCCTCCATCTTTCTTTCCTTTGTCCTCTCTGGCGGCGTTTCAGATTCGACAATAAGCTAGGTCTGTATATTGAATTTGATTTTGTTTGGGTCTAAAGAAGAAGAACTCTTGAATGATGGAGAAGCCTATGAAGGAGGAGGCTGCGGCTGTAACATCGGTCTTTTGGGACATTAAGAGGTGTCCGGTTCCCCTGGCTGCAGAGCCGGCCCAAAGGTCAGGCCATGAAGCATTTGCTTGCGGCCTTACATAATATATATAAATTTCGGCCCCATTTTTATGAAAGTTCCTTTAGTCTAGTGGCACTGACCATTCTTTGTGTGAGTTAATCGAGTCTCCCTAGTAGTAATAATTTTTTTTTTCTTTTCAATTTTGTTAATTGATTATTTTTTTTGAATTTAAAAAGCAGCCCATTTTTTTCTTTGCTTGTGGCCTTCAAAAACATAGAGCCGACTCTGCCTGGCTGTGATGCTCGTCTGGTTGGTCGTGTATTAAACGGGCGTTGAAGAATAAAGGCTACTCTGGTCCTCTCACCATCACCGTCGTTGGTATACTATCAGAAGTCCCTGATGACGCCCTGCGAGCGGTCTCCTCCACTGGAATCGTTCTTAATCACGTCGCCACGGGTAATTGATATCTTCTCATCCTTACTTATGCCTTTATAGATATTTTTCTTGAATCTCAAGTCTTTTATTGTTTGTGAAACAAATTACTTACACGTTGCCAATGCTATTTGTGAATGGGCCGAGAGATATCCACCTCCAGCTAATTTAATGGTCATATCCGATAACAAAAATCCTCCTGCTCCTCTTGTCTTCTTTTCTAAGGATGGATATAACATTATTGAGCCGTTTCCATTTGCTGAACTAGAAGGTGAGTGTTTGTCCTACTCTCTCACATTGTCTTGCTGAAATAAGTTGCTACACTAGCTATGTTTTATTTTAATGGATTCAGGGGTACTTGAGGAGGATAAGTGTAGTGCAACGGGTGAATCTGCCTCATGGGTTTGCTCCATATGCGAATATCTTCCTGGCCAAGGCTTTGAAAAATTCATCAACCATCTCTCTAGTCAAAAACATGCACGAAATGTAATCAAGCGGACAGACTTGTTATATTAATACATATGCAATAATTTTTGTTTGCCTAAATTTTTTTTGGTAAGTTTTGTTTGCCTAAATTTGACCTCAAGTCTAATTTTATTTCCTTTTTATTTATTTTTTATTTATATAAACATATATTATAACTTATAAGCATTTCAATATCATAAAATTCTGTCATATATTATATAATATTTAAATAGAAACCGCAAATCTATAAGTCTAATTTTATGAATGACGTAAATATAATTTTATTTGTTTAATAAAGATCATTAAATTATTTTAAATTTAATTTATAAATTTATTTATAGACTAAAAAGTTGTGTTATTGCATGATATTTATATACAATTAGTCTAATTTAAAATATTTTAACATATTTACAAAATTTAGTTTTGACATCTCGGGATTTAATATAAAAAAGTTGAGTTTTTTTTTTAAATCGTTCTATCAAAAAATTAAATAGTATAAGATTTTACTCGTGTATAGCACGCAAGTTCTTAGCTAGTTTTATATAGAACTAGGTTAATACACTTTAATAAATTAACAAACTTTGATTTTTGAATATATAAATAATTTTTTATTATTATTAAATAGATTTTTTTCCATAGAATAGAAACTTGAGACTTCCTTTCTTTTTTTTTTGGCCAACAGAAATTTCCTTTTTTTTTCGTTGAATATCTTTTACTTATTTTTACTTTTTGGGCAAAACCTTTCGTTGAATATATATACTAAGGGGGTGTTATTGGTTTATTAATTTGTAAATCCATATAGAATTTGAAAATTTCTATGAATTATGAAATCAAGATATATGGATTTTGAAATAACATGTGTTTACCCATGGATTTGAATCCTTCTATTTTTCTCTTTCAATTCCATTCAAATCCATTTAAAACATAATTTGGATTCTCAAATCCAAAAACAATTGACTAAACGAATAACATATGATTTTAACTAGTATTTATAAATCATAGAACCAATAACACATGATTTTAATTAGGATTTTAAAATCAATGATTGAATAACAAATGATTTTTGTATGAATTTCTAATTCCTTATAAATCAATGAACCAATAACCCCTCCTAAGAAATTGATATAATTGTATATTTCCATCGTGGCGATTAACTTTGTGAAAGAATCCAATCCTAGACGGCAGCGATTGATGAAACCATCGTCGTGATGGATCTGTTGTGACGTTGGTAGGAAGAGGAAGAAACTCACGAGTGAAGGAAACTCGAAGAGATCGTAACCATCATCCATCGTTAACCATCGTTGCTCACCGAAGTCAAGCTTTTGTCATCACCGTTCATTGGGTAAGAATCCAATCCTGGGCGGCGGCGATTGAAGAAACCATAGTCGTGATGGATCTGTTAAGGCAAGAAATCCTGAAGAAACGGAAGCTTCTTGCTGAGGCATCTGGTGGGAAGAAGTTTTACAAGCGATCGGAGATTGAGCAGAAGAAAATCCAGAAGCTTCGAGAGGAGGAACGACGCGAGCAGGATCTTAAGTCCCAGCGCAGAGCCGACGCCGCATCAGGTAAGGCTTCTTGCAAATCATCCGCCTCCGAAGCGGCAGCTATGGCTGATTCCAAAACCCTAACCGACGAGAAAAACATCGAAAACCTCCTAGTTCTCACGAAGCAGGAAGTGATTCGCCGCTTGAGATTCCTCAAGCAGCCGGTGACTCTCTTCGGAGAAGATGATCATGTGCGGCTCGATCGACTCATGTATGTGTTGAAGGAAGGATTATTCGAGGAGGTGGATAGCGACATGACTCAAGGAGAGACGAACGATTTCTTGTGTGACATCGCTGAGCTCAAGAAGCGGCAGAAGAGTAGTGGTATCGTGAATGATAGGAAGAGGAAGACTAGAGATGAAACGAGTGATGATGATGAACTCAGTGGTGCTGATAAGGAGAATTGGAAGCGTTTGAAAGAAGCTAATTTCGAGGATTTATGCGACGAGGACAAGATTCTTGTGTTCTGCAAGAAGTTATTGCTTGAATGGAAGCAGGAACTTGATGCTATGGAAAACACTGAGAGGAGAACTGCTATAGGGAAACAGATGCTAGCCATTTTTAACCAGTGTGCTAGGTATCTAACTCCTCTCTTCCACTTATGCCGGAACAAGGTAAACAAAATAAATCTTATTTTCTTTTAGTTCCATATAGATGAAGAGAAATAGGTTGGAATGTTCCGTGCAAAGCAAGCAAATTTCTCTCTTTATGTCTTATTAGGGTTCCATACTTTATGTTTCTGTTATGACTTACATTTACAAATTTTTGCAGTGTTTACCAGCTGACATTCGTCAAGGTTTAATGGTGATGGTTAACTGCTGCATAAAGCGAGACTACCTCGATGCAATGGCTCAATTCATCAAACTAGCCATAGGGAATGCACCATGGCCCATCGGTGTGACTATGGTTGGTATTCACGAACGTTCTGCCCGAGAGAAGATTTCTACCAGCAGTAGTGTTGCTCACATCATGAACAACGAAACCACTCGCAAGTATCTTCAGTCAGTTAAAAGATTGATGACTTTTTGTCAACGACGCTATCCAGCTATGCCTTCTAAATCCGTTGAGTTCAATAGCTTAGCCAACGGAAGTGATTTACAGTCGTTGCTCGCTGGAGAGAGATTATTTGGTGCTGATCGCCAACGAGTCTCCGAGGATAGACTCCGGCTCATGCCTTCTCTCAACGAAAGCTAGCTAGTGTTACAGTTTTTTTCTTGCTGTGTTTTTCTTGTTTCAATTTTTCTAAGATAATGACTAAATCATGTATCTTCTTTGTAACTTGACCATGATATATTGATTAAACGATCTTTCTGCTTTCTTTTCTGGTACGTAATTAAACTATTATGTATCTTTAATTTATCCTCTATACGAAAGGGTAAACTTAATTCTATATGCCTTTAATCGCTTTTAAGTTCATCCTAATAAAGTTGTTACTAGTTCTTAACTTCTCTCGTGAAAGATGAGAACAAGAGATGGCGAAATTTACATTTTATTCCATGAACCTTTTGGAAAGAGATATGCATCAATGGGGTTTCTTGAACTTGGATTCATCTTAGCTGTCGAGGGATTACAAAGGGTTAGAGAATCAGAAAGAATACTTCTTAGAGCAGTTCTATAGGTGATTTGAAGCCATTATTGACTCACATATGTATAGATTTAAGATTCAAAATTGACTGTTTAGAAACTAACTAAACTATTTTTAACATATTAAAAGTTTTGTTAATAAAAAAGAATATCAACCAAACCATATAAACATAAGAAGTTAAACTGGAAAACTAATTTAAAATTATTACATTATAGAAATTTGAAATATGAGAAGTCTTATGTAATACTAATATCTAATCTTTAGTAGTACTCAATATGTTATAGGAAGCTAGAAGGCAAAGTAGCACTCATCACAGGAGGAGCAAGTGGGATTGGCAAAGCAACAGCCGGAAAATTCATCAGCCATGGAGCCAAAGTTATCATTGCCGATATCCAACCACAGATTGGGCGAGAAACCGCGCAAGAACTCGGTCCCAGTGCTGCTTATTTCCCATGCGATGTGACCAAAGAATCAGACATTGCCAACGCAGTTGACTTTGCTGTCTCTATCCATACAAAGCTTGACATTATGTACAACAATGCCGGTATTCCCTGTAAAACGCCTCCTAGTATCGTTGATCTTGATCTCAATGTTTTCGACAAGGTACTAATCTATAAGAACATTTGAAAGAAGAGTGTGGGAGTGATAGAGTTTAGCTATCCTCAACGAGCACAAACCCAGAGAATCAATATAAACAATCCAACCCCAGAAAATCAATAGGAAACTTCAATCGATTGATAACTAGCGTTTACAAATCGATAAACAAAGAAAGGATAACGAACGTTTGGTAACAACAAGTTACCAAACGAATCAACAGGTCGATCTCATGACGATCGCCTCCATAAGCACGCAGGCTCAACAAAACATTCAACATAAAACGCATAGAAGAGAAAGGAGAAGCAGCAACTCCTTTTTATAGACTTCTCCTGAACATCAAACCCTCTGTTTTGACCCAAGGCTCTGCTTCCACACTTGTTGACTTCTCCAGCTCAGCAATGACCTTTTTCTTCTTCTCAAATAGCTCTGACGAACCTTATCAATACATCCCCCTAAAAGACAAGCTTGTCCTCAAGCTTGAAGTCTGGATAGTGCTTCGAGAATCTCTATTGGCAATATGACTGAGTCTTCTACGTCAGTAAGAAAAAGCAGAACAACTTGATGCTGCTTCCATATGACAGCTTCAATAGATAGTCTTAGTTTATATTTAAACCACCATGTCTTGTCACATTTCCTCTTCCATGAGTATTCAAACCCTCTGCAACCCAACAATAAAAGCACCCAAAT
Source organism: Arabidopsis thaliana x Arabidopsis arenosa (assembly GCA_019202795.1). Taxonomy (NCBI): domain Eukaryota; kingdom Viridiplantae; phylum Streptophyta; class Magnoliopsida; order Brassicales; family Brassicaceae; genus Arabidopsis; species Arabidopsis thaliana x Arabidopsis arenosa. The sequence goes on along the minus strand of CM032918.1, from coordinate 9,430,327 downwards.
AATATCCAACCATCTCACCAACGGTCTACATATTGTCGCTGCTAGCATATGAGTGTTGATTTTGTATTTGAACCACCAATTCTTGCCCAGCTTTCTCTGCCTTTTAAATGGACCAGAATCTCTTTCTATGCTATGTTCTAGCACCCTTTGAACCATGTAATCACACACACACAACTTGTAACAATCCTCCATGGGTATCCGGAATCTATCTCCACCTCTCCAAGTTAGTGTGAACTCAACATCCTTGGTGTAACCAACTTCACGCTCCTGAATTTCCAGTCCCGGTCTTGTCCAAAGACACACTAGTAAACTGTGGTGAATCATCAATATCTCATTCCCCAGACATGTGTCACCCTCATTACTTCCCCTGTTGAGGACAAGCTTGTCCTCAAGCTTGGATACTTGTATCCACAACAATAGGTGCTGCTTCTTGTTTGGCCCATCTATATATTTGTGCTGGGATGGAACTTGTATCTGATTTTCTAGAATGTAAATCAATAAACCGGCATTTGCTGGCAGCCCTAAATGATCCCATACTTGGACATTTTGTCTTGTATACAGCCTAATAACAACCTCATTGCCAATTCCCAACCTGTGATGAAGAACTGAGGCAACCTCCCACCAGAGCACCATGATCTTGAATTTAATTCCCCATGATTTGGACAATTTCCGTGTCTTGAATAGTTGTCGTAGCCCGTGTCCTTGCTGGAGCTTTATATTCCACAAAGGATATACAGAGAAGTAGGCCCTGACATACCTTGATGGTACTATAATCGAAGCCACTCCTTTTTCATTTACAACTTGAAACCATAGCAATCCCACCGGAAACGCCGTTGCTGCACCCTTGTATCTAAATGCAGACCTTGAGGTTGAATGTAGTATCTTAGATCTCCATTTATGCTTCATGTGAAACTTGACATCACCAAGTGTAAACTGTTGCAGGTCTTGGTGATGTCTCATCATTCTCACGGACTGAAACATGGTCCTTTTTACACTTGTGTTAGCATGAAAACTGACACAAGAGCTAATGTAGTGTTTGTTCAGCCTACTAAGTTCAAATGGAATAATAGAATCTGGTGCACTCCCCTTAGATATCCCATTAGTATTCTTATCCAATCCATTCAGCGCCATAAATTGGATAGGTGACCTGGTAGGTAGCAAACCAACATGAGAGGCATGTATGCTGGACTTCCTTCGAAAAGTAGGAACCTGCAACTTCCTTGGAAAGTCTTGGAAAAACTGAAACCTCTCCTCAGCATCTTGATGCTCAACGGCAGGCTTGTAAACAACATCCAATGCATATGAAGGATTTGGCCTGAGGTGAAAAACTGCTTGTAGTCGTTTAGATTTCCACTTGTGCCCCATGGGGGACTTCAAATCATCAAGAATAAGCTGTCCATATTCCCTAAGATCATGTCTCCACCGCAAGTTACGCAGCAACCTTGACATATGTGTATTTCTCATCCTTCTCCAATATCTGAAGTCGTCCTCATGCCACTTAAATCCATCTTTAACTCTAGAACAAGAATTGACGCCCTTGTATTTCTCTCGGACAAAGAGTTGATGTTTGAATTTGAATTTCCACGACTTAAGATACAAACTCAGTTTCCTTCTTTGCTTAAATCTGTGTCGGCTAAGAGACAATTCATCAAACACTTGGTGTGCGATATTCTTGTTCATGACACATTCAAAACCAGATTGTAAATGTACCCGATTGTTCCTCACAACTTCAAACGGCCATGCTGCAGAAACATCTACTGACTTACTGCAAAATCTAAGGTTAGGTTCCAAAGAAGAGACTAGTACCTGATTCTGCACAAGAGCAACATCAGTCACTTTCGTCTCCACTGATTCTGTTACGCAACTTGATTTTGCCTCTTGAAGATTTCGAGATTTTCTCTGTTCCTTCCATGGACGAACGCTTTGAAGATTCTCTATGATTTTCTGCAAATTTTGGTTACTCGCCATGCTCACTTTGATCCTCTCCGGATCGTCACTGCGTCCAAACCTCAACAACAGATTCCGCTTCAATTCGTCCCAGCTTTCAAGAGGAATTATCGATTGTCTCCAATGGACAAACGATTCAGCTTTGCCTTTAATAAAACGTCTTTGAAGACATAGTAGGACGATTAAAGGTATACGAGGCTCGTATACGTGATGTAGAAGGTAACAGTGATACACAAGGAAACCTATTATTTACAAGCACGGATTCGCGTGGGTACCAAGGAAGCTTTGAGAATTCCCGAGGAAGAGGGAGAGGTCGTGGTAGAGGAAGAGGTAATCGGGGTAGAGGCCGTGGAGATTTCAATACACAAGATCAACCAAAAGAGAAGAAAGATATCTCAAAGGTAGTTTGTTACCGCTGTGACAAGCCGGGTCACTACGCCTCCTCGTGTCCAGAGAGAGCTCAAAGAACACATGAAGCAAACAAGACAGAGACGGAAGAAGCCGATGCTGCTCTTTACATGCATGAAGTGATCTTTTTGAATGAAGAAAAGGTGATTCCAAGGAATTACGAGATCAAAGATGGGGAAGACAAAGTGTGGTATCTCGACAACGGAGCAAGTAACCACATGACCGGGAACAAGACTTTCTTTTCCGAGCTCAATGAGAAGATTAAGGGAAAAGTGAAGTTTGGAGATGGATCATGTATCGACATCGGAGGAAAAGGATCAATACTTTTTCAAAGCAAAACCGAAGAACAAAGACTTGTTACGGATATCTACTATATCCCCGATTTAAAAAGCAACATTCTTAGTCTCGGGCAAGCAACCGAAGCCGGCTGTGACGTGAGGATGAAGCAAGACTACCTAACACTCCATGATTCAAGCGGAAGACTTCTAGTGAAGGTTACGAGATCGCCAAATAGACTATACAAGGTAAGTCTACGAATTGGAAAGCCTATGTGTTTAAACACAACACTAGAAGACGAGACATGGAGATGGCATGCACGTTTGGGACATGTAAGCTTCAAGACGATGAGAAATATGTTTCAACAAGAGATGGTTCAAGGATTACCAAAGATCAAAGAAGAAACCAGAATTTGTGAGTCATGCCTAGTAGGAAAACAAGTCCGTGGCTCTTTCCCAAAAGCAGCAACATTCCGAGCCACTAAACCATTGGAGCTACTACACGCCGATCTTTGCGGTCCCATATCACCATCAACAATTGCTAACAACAAGTATGTGTTTGTTATCATTGATGATTTTTCTAGGTATATGTGGACGATTTTGATGAAAGAGAAAGGAGAAGCTTTCGGAAAATTCAAGGCGTTTAGGCAATTGGTGGAGAAAGAATTTGGAAAGGTAATCATAACTCTAAGGACTGATCGAGGAGGAGAGTTCACGTCAAGAGAGTTTAATGATTTTTGCGAAGAAAACGGGATTAAAAGGCATCTCACGGCGCCATATACACCGCAACAAAACGGTGTAGTGGAGAGAAGGAATAGGACATTAATGGAGATGACTAGGAGCATTCTCAAAGCTAAGAAAGTACCTAATTACCTATGGGGTGAAGCAGTTCGTCATTCCACCTATATCATTAATAGGATACCTACAAGAGCTCTTGAGAATATGACTCCATACGAAAGCTTGCGAGAGAAGAAACCAAGCTTAGGTCACTTGAGGGTTTTCGGGTGTGTAGCATACACGAAAATTGAAGCTACTCACTTGAGAAAACTAGATGATCGATCTCAGTCCTTAGTACACCTTGGAATCGAGCCGGGAACCAAGGCATATAGACTCTACAATCCAACAACGAGAAAGGTTGTGGTAAGCCGTGATGTAATCTTTGATGAGAATAAGAGTTGGAGTTGGAATGAAACAGGAGACAAAACTAGTAAGTATCCGGGAATGTTTCATATGAGATGGGGTGAAGTTATAGACGTTGGAGAAGGACCCGTGGTTGTCAACAATAATGATCAAGAAGACCAAGATGAAACCGGAAGTAACGATGATCAAACCGAATATCATGATCAGGATCAAGGCAACAACAACATGGATGAAGACTCTCATAACAACGATGATACGGATCACTCCGAGACACACCAACAAGAACAACAACAACCACAAGTGCAAGAATTGAGAAGATCGGGTCGTCAAACTGCCCTACCTAGACATCTTGAAGATTATGTGCTCCAAGCTGAGATAGAAGTAGAGAGACTTCTACTTTCAATAAATGATGAGCCGAGAAGCTACAAGGAAGCAAAGTGCTTATTAGAGTGGAGAAAAGCAAGCAAGGAAGAGATTGATTCTATCAACAAAAACAAGACATGGTTTTTGGTTGAAAAACCGAGAGAAGCAAAAGTGATTGGTCTCAAGTGGATCTTTAAGATCAAGAAAAATGCGGATGGTACTATCAATAAATACAAGGCCCGTCTTGTAGCTAAAGGATACGTACAAGAATCCGGTATTGACTTTGAAGAAGTGTTCGCACCGGTTGCTAGACTTGAAACCATACGGTTATTGATTGCATTGGCGGCATCTCATGGATGGGAGATTCATCATTTGGATGTGAAAACTGCATTCTTACATGGAGAATTGAAGGAGGATGTCTATGTTGATCAACCGGAAGGCTTTGAAGTAAAAGGAGAAGAACACAAAGTCTACAAGCTTTCTAAGGCGCTATACGGATTAAAACAAGCTCCTAGAGCTTGGAACACGAAGTTGGATCAAATCTTGAAGGAGTTGAAATTCAAGAAATGTTCTAAGGAGAATTCCGTGTACCGCAAGGAAGAAGAAGGTACTCTACTAATTGTTGCGGTTTATGTTGACGATTTGTTTGTGACGGGAGACACTGTCAAGGTTATTTGTGAATTCAAGAAAGATATGTCATCAAAGTTTGAGATGTCGGATCTAGGGAAACTCACTTATTACCTCGGGATGGAAGTTCGTCAAGGAGAAGAAGGAATTGAGATCAAACAAGAAGCTTATGCGAGAAAGATCTTGTTAGAGGCTGGTATGGAACCTTGCAATCCTACGAAAATTCCTATGATGTTTGGATTACAAGTTTCAAAAGCTCAAGAGGAGCCGGAGATAGATCCTACAAGCTATAGGAGGAACATTGGTTGTTTAAGGTATTTGCTTCACACAAGACCAGATTTAGCTTTTGCGGTGGGAGTTGCTAGCCGTTATATGCAGAGTCCTCGAAAGTCTCATGGAGAGATCATGAAGCAAATTCTCCGATACTTAAAAGGAACAATGGCGTTTGGTTTGAGATTTAGCCGTGAAGGATCAAAGAGTATTGTTGGGTACAGCGACAGCAGCCACAACATTGATCAAGACGACGGAAGAAGCACCACAGGCCACGTGTTCTACTTTGGATCATCACCAATAAGTTGGTGTTCGCAAAAACAGGGAACAGTTGCTCTCTCATCATGTGAGGCCGAGTTCATGGCAGCAACAGAGGCGGCACGTCAAGCGATTTGGTTACAAGATGTTTTGAGTGAGATCACGGGATGGAAGACCGAGAAGATACTCATCAAGATCGACAACAAATCGGCTATTGCATTAACAAAGAACCCCGTGTTTCATGGTAAAAGCAAACACATTCACAAGCGTTACCATTTTATACGGGAGTGTATCGAGAATGAAGTTGTTGATGTGGAACACGTCCCCGGAGAAGAACAAAAGGCGGACATACTAACTAAAGCATTGGCAAGGGTCAAGTTTGGTGAAATGAGAAGCATGATCGGAGTTCAAGACTTAAGCTCAAGCGAGTTGAAGCTTAAGAGGGAGATTGTTGGGTAAGCTTCAAAGGCTTGAGGCCCACGAATCATAAATAAGACGGTTTATGATTAGAAGGTTCTAGATAATGTTTAGTTAGGATTTGGAGTTATCAAAATTCTAATCATAATAGGTTTAGGAGTCATCTAAGTCCTATATATACAGATGCTTGTTGAGTTGTAGCAATATCAAGAGAGAATATTGTAAGCTTTGTGTTTAGTCTTTGAGAGAGTTTTCTAAACATAAATAAAGAAGAGTGATTTCTTTAAAAGCTTTTGTTCTTAAGAAACTAGAAGTGTTTGTCCTCCTCTCTCATATTGTTCTAGCTGAAATAAGTTGTTGAACTAGCTTTGTTGTTTTTTTTAAATGGATTCAGGGGCACTTGAGGAGGATAAGTGTAGTGAAACGGGTGAATCTGCCTCATGGGTTTGCTCCATATGCGAATATCTTCCTGGCCAAGGCTTTGAAAAATTCACCAACCATCTCTCTAGTCAAAACCATGCACAAAAGGTAATCAAGCTGACGGACTTGTTATATCAATACATTTTTGTCCTTGTCTAACTATTTGAGTCAACAAAACCTCTTACCACAACTAGTTTCCCTTTCTCATTTAGTTTTGTTTGCCTAAATTTGACCCCATGTTTCCATTGGTTGTACATTTTGATTTGGTTTTCAAGCAGTTGTTGACGTTGTTGCCTGTCAATCAACAAGAGCATCCTGATTTTACAAAATATAAAAAAGACTTGCAGCACCAAGTGGTTTGTGACTCCCCTTGATTCTCATCACAAGGATGCTACTAACATGGTAAGGAAAGTTTTAATATCTGATAACGTTGAGATTTCTTTTTCTTAGAATTTTGGGGTTTTCTTAATGAAAACCACAACATTATAGAACAAGTGCAAGAATAGGGAGAAGAGACGGAGAAGATGCATGAGGCCCATGGTGTTGTTCTTAAGGCGATCATATAGTGAATGCTTTGTTCTACTTCTACGGGAAATGTTGTGTAATCTAATAAAACTTATGCTTTTGTTTCAAACTCTTCACAGTTTCTTTCAGTTTATGCCACACTTACCATTTGTGGTTAGTCCCATAGCTCTCAATCTTAACTCCCTCATTCGAAATTCTGCACGTACCCTTTGATGTTTAAACAATACATAAAGGTTTTCGTTTACAATCTTAAGCAATCTATATAAAAGTAAGATGAATATATTTTGAAACAATCAGAACAGTGTAAGAATCTACACCAATATAGAAAAACTTGAGACAACTCAACAAACACTCAAATCTTGATACAAAAGAAAATTTGAAAAGTTTTGCTTCTTTTTGTTTTCTTAAACCTTTTGAAGAAACTGTTTAACTACACTTTCTTTCCCTCACATACTCCAATGTACCTTTGTAAGAAAGACAAAGATAATTAACTCACAAAACAATAACTAGAAAGCAGAGGAAAAAGAAAAGAAAACAGGACCAATTTCAAGCAGTTTTGGCTTTGCTGTATTTTTTTTTTATTGTTTCAAATCTTTTCTAAGATAATGATTTGGACCATGTACTTTCTTTGTAACTCGACGGTTATGTTATGATTAAACGATTTTTGTGCTTTCTCTTCAAATAATGATGATTAAAGGATGGCGTTTAATAACCCTGACAACGTAACCTTACTCTCGCTCACCTATTCAAATTTTATGGCGAAAAATATATTAATATTTAGATTTAAATTTTTTTGGAATTTGTAAGTATATTATATTAATTATGTAAAAATGATAAGTCAAAACTAATAAATCTCCGATATTTGAGAATTTTCTTGTTTAATTTCAAAATGGTTGACAAGTTTATTTCTCATAAGATTCATTTCACATAAGCGACCCGACATTTTTGCCTTAAAAAAAAAAGAAAAAAAAAACGAAAATATTCTCAAGCAAAGGATTGAACACGATATATCCATCAAACTTGCTCAGGCTTCAGGGTGTGCCAAGACCTGAAACATGCATGCTTTGGAAAATCTTGTCAATCTCTCCATAACATCATCGGTAGACTCGTGGTAGATAGTGAGTTGATCCAAGCAGTTAAGTTGCTGAAGAAAGACTCAACCATCTCCATAACTCTTTCCAGTTCATGATCCACTTATATCTCCAACAATTTGATTTAAGTTCTGATTTTGAGTGTGTGTAGACATAACAGCTCATCCCCTTCTTGGGGGATACAAGAGTATGAATGTTATGACAAGCCTCAACAAGGATTGGTAGTAAAGGACAAAACTGAGACATGTCAACGCCAAAAATAAGATGACTAATTGGTGAAAGACTAAATCTTCTACACAGCGGGTAGAAAAAACCTGAAAATTTCAGAAAATAGGTTTATAAAACAATTTATAGTCATAAGATGATTTTAAGATTTACATATACCCTAAGAGTGGACGAAGACATATAGAGAGGGTAGTGGTTGTATTCTCGAGTACGTGGAGCTTGAGATTATAGCAAATACTCAGATTGACAAGAGAAGACACGCTTATTGGTGGAATTAAAACCTGGCCAGGTTCACCACAGTCGCACAGAAAAACCACGAGAACCTATGTAACGGATGAGCCAATTGTTGAGGCAAACCGCATTTACTAATACGTCTCAAATTACAGAGAACCTATGTAATGAATGTTGTATATGCACCATATTATCCATAAATTGTAAAAATATGTTCAGATTATTCTCTCATATCGCTTATGGATAATCGATCATGTTCCATTTCACATCAATCACAGGGACCATATGAAAGATAATCCTCCACATACTCAAGCATGGTTCAGACTTCAGAGGACAAGCGAATTAAGCAACATACAGTAAAACCTCTATAAATTAATATAGTCGGGACCGATAAATTTAATTAATTTATAGAGGTATTAATTTATTGATAAATTAATAATTAACTTATAGAGAGATTTTACTAATTTTGTAATTTTTTAAAAACATTATATCTGAAAAACAATTTTTTTCTTTATAATCAATATCTTTCTAAAACAAATTACAAGTAAAAAAACAATTATTAGGTTTAGATAATAACACAAATTTTTTTTGATGTAGTAAAAATATTAGAATTGAAATCTACCAATACATAATACAAATTTAAGAAAAACCAAACAATATTAGTGTAATATTTCACTAAATATTTTACATATAAAATATATAAATGTTGATAAGTATATACAATTATTAATTGGGAAAATCACATTTTTAACCCTCAAAGTGTAACTGGGAAGCACTTTAAACCTCGAAAGAATTCTACTAACACTATAAACCACCAAGATTGTTTTACTAACACTTTAAACCTCAAACTAACTTTTCTGTTTGCAAAGCTATAAAAGATGATGGAACAATCAATTTATGTTTGTGTTGTATATATTTATTTCATTTAATTTAAATTTTCATTAATTTTATAATTTATTACAATTAATAAAAATCTATAAAAACAAAAAAAAAATTATTTTTTTTCGTTTACTCATTGTCCGACCATGAAATTTCTTGATAAACTGTTGAAACAATCTTTTAGACTGATCCATAGTGTTTTCACTCTCTTTAGTGGATAAATTGGAATCTCATAATACCAATTGAATATAAAGAGGGTGAACACATACAATAGTCGAAGATGAATAGTCGGTCGGTGAATAGTCGAAGATGATGTGGTCGGACGGTGAATAGTCGAAGATGATGATTTTTTTTTACTTTTTTTATTTATCTTCAGAATCGTAATAAATAATATAATTAATTAAAATTTAAATTAAATTAAATAAATATATATTAAACAAACAGAAATTGATTGTTCCATCATCTTTTATGGTTTTGCAAACAGAAAAACTAGTTTGGAGGTTTAAAGTGTTAGTATAAAAAGTTTGGTGGTTTATAGTGTTAGTAGAATTCTTTCAAGGGACCATGTTTACATCAAATTTTTATAAAAGTTATTATCTTAGACCTAATTAGATGATGACATAAGAGGTCGTGGATTTGAACCATCCAAATTTATATTAACTTTATGGGCTTTTAGTGTTGATCGAAAATTTTTGTCCAAAAAAAAAAAAAAAAACTGTTGTTCTCTATTAGATAGTGAAAATCTTTCACTACAAAAAAAAGATCATTTTATATCACTTATTTTGAATATTTGTATTACTTATAATTGATGTAAAAGAATTTTACATCACTTAAGTAAATGATTTAAAAATTAATGATGCAAATAATTTACATCATTTTGTTGACAACTGATGTAATTATACATAATATTTGCATCAGTTTTTATAATTGATGTTAATTTTGTATCAATTACAAAAAATGATGTTACCTTTTTAAATCACTTTGTATAAATGATGTTAATATTTTCATCATTTATAAATAATTGATACTAAAACTAGTGTCAAATTTCATTAGTGATTTTAATAATTGTAACATTTATAATAATTATTTTATTATTTAATAAGAAAATTATTTTAATTATAATCTTATTCTAAGAATAAATTTAAACGTCAACAATATCTTTCAAATAAATTATTTGACTTAAGTTTTCGTGAGACCACTACACTCAATTATTAGAAAATGGGTTAACCTATTTATAAAGGATAGATTCTTATCCCTCCTTAAGAAGTTGTCGATGTGGGACAATTTAAAAATGCCTCCTTAATACAATTTTACATCAGTTTTTATTGATATAAATTTTGTATCATTTAAAAAGTGATCTTAACAAAAATTAATAAATACATCAATTATCTAAATGATGTAAATTAATATTTACTACCAGTTTTTAAAAAGTGATACGAAATAATAGCTTTTAAATCAGTTTTATATAATTGATGCCAAACTAATTAATTATAACATCACTTAGTATAATTGATGCTAAAACACATCATTTATAAATAAATGATTCAAAATAATATCATTTAGTGAAGTGATACAATTTAAGTGATTTAATATGATCTTTTTTTTGTAGTGTTTCACATAAACTGTTCACACTTGTGTCATGATGATTGATGAACAGACACCAGCAAGAATCTCATGACTCATGAAGAAGCTAAAACAGACCTATGAATGTGGTTCTTGAAAAGGTTTAGGGAAAACAAAATTAATGAAGCTAAGCAAAGTGTCCAATTCTTTTGCATCATGATTCGATATATGTGTGTTGTTTAGTTTAATTAAGTAAAGCATGAATCTTAGATTATTCGCACTCAAGAAGTGGCTAGTGGTAACAATTGCTCATCAAATCTCAACAAAAAATGGTTTCTTAATCTTCATGTTTCACTGATATATTCATTCACGTATTTATTTGACTTCATTGTTCAAACATAATTTATAGGGTAATGGTTTCTTTGAGCAAACTGAGGCAATGGTTTCCTCGTATGTAAAATCTCACTCTCTTGTCGTTACATTTAAATTTAATTAAACAAAATTCTTGGTTCAGTACTTTTACAAGGTAGGACGCACTTATATTGTGATGAATATATACAAGAATGAAGCTCCTGAAGACAACTAAACTGACTTATTAGTTTTTTTCAAGTAGGTTTAGAGAAACTGAAATCAGAAGAAGCAAATTTTGAATTTTTCTATTCTTTGGTATCAAGATAACGCAATGTAGGATAGTTTGCTCACACAATTTAGGTCATGCATGATAACCAGAAAATAAATAAAATAATAACAAATAGCTAAGACGACAGAGTGATAAAGCTCACACGTATGTAACCTGTAAACGACAAGTCACATAAACCCTTAACCCTAAACCTTTGCTCCCCCTCAAGTCAGCTGAAAAATCTTTCAATTTGATGCAAGTTGTGTTTTGTTCTAGTTTATATCATAGAGTATTAGAAATTTTGGCTGTGAGTGATTTTTCATCTACATGTCTAGTTGTGAGTTCTATCATTTTGGACCCCTAATTGTGTTGGAGGATACATGAAAGCAAAACTATAGTTGATCCCACATCAACTGTTTTTTCGTTAAAACTCATATTTTTTATCGTAATGATAACTAATGTTTAAGGTTCTTTTAAAACCTTTGTAGTTTTTGTGTGTTTAACTACTACACAAGTTGGAATTTTAAATTCAGATCACCAGCAAATTAATGCAGCATCTGCATCTTCGTAATTGTTGTATGACATCTCCTGAACAAAGAAGAAGAAACAAATTGAGACCTAAAGATAAATGAAACAAATAGAAAACAGAGCAAACAGAAAACGTAAATGCATTATCTTGAAAGAATGCAGATTCATAGACTCTTACTTAAGTGAGATAGATCCCATACAACTATGAAAGAATCAACAGTGACCAATGAAACTTGCTGTAACAACTTACTCTTCTCTACTCTGCTTCTTTGTTTCTTGCTGCATGCATTTACATTTAATGGGCCACGCGTATCGGCCCATATAAACCAGCCACTACAAGTATTTGCCCTAAAAGAAGTTATCAAAACCTTGTTCCTCACTCTTCGTCCCTCCATCTTTCTTTCCTTTGTCCTCTCTGGCGGCGTTTCAGATTCGACAATAAGCTAGGTCTGTATATTATGATTGAACTGTGTCAATCTATCTCTCCGAATATTGAATTGATTTTGTTTAGGTCTAAAGAAGAAGAAGTCTTGAATGATGATAGATTTTTTTTTCCATAGAATTAGAAACTTCCTTTTTTTTTTTGGCCAATAGAAATTTCCTTTTTTCGTTGAATATCTTTTATTTATTTTTACTTTTTGGGCAAACCTTTCGTTGAATATATATGTTCAGAAATTTATGTACTTGTATATTTCCATCGTGACGATTAACTTTGTGAAAGAATCCAATCCTGGGCGGCGGCGATTGAAGAAACCATAGTCGTGATGGATCTGTTAAGGCAAGAAATTCTGAAGAAACGGAAGATTCTTGCTGAGGCATCTGGTGGGAAGAAGTTTTACAAGCGATCGGAGATTGAGCAGAAGAAAATCCAGAAGCTTCGAGAGGAGGAACGACGCGAGAAGGAGGTTAAGTCCCAGCGCAGAGCCGTGGCCGCATCAGGTAAGGCTTCTTGCAAATCATCCGTCTCCAAAGCGGCAGCTATGGCTGATTCCAAAACCCTAACCGAAGAGAAGATCATCGAAAACCTCATAGTTCTCACGAAGCAGGAAGTGATTCGCCGCTTGAGATTCCTCAAGCAGCCGATGACTCTCTTCGGAGAAGATGATAAGGTGCGGCTCGATCGACTCAAGTATGTGTTGAAGGAAGGATTATTCGAGGAGGTGGATAGCGACATGACTCAAGGAGAGACGAACGATTTCTTGCGTGACATCGCTGAGCTCAAGAAGCGGCAGAAGAGTAGTGGTGTCATGAATGATAGGAAGAGGAAGACTAGAGATGAAACGAGTGATGATGATGATGAACTCAGTGGTGCTGATAAGGAGAATTTGAAGCGTTTGAAAGAAGCTAATTTCGAGGATTTATGCGACGAGGACAAGATTCTTGTGTTCTGCAAGAAGCTATTGCTTGAATGGAAGCAGGAACTTGATGCTATGGAAAACACTGAGAGGAGAACTGCTATAGGGAAACAGATGCTAGCCATTTTTAACCAGTGTGCTAGGTATCTAACTCCTCTCTTCCACTTATGCCGGAACAAGGTAAACAAAATCAATCTTATTTTCTTTTAGTTCCATATAGATGAAGAGAAATAGGCTGGAATGTTGTGCAAAGCAAGCAAATTTCTCTCTTTATGTCTTATTAGGGTTCCATACTTTATGTTTCTGTTATGGCTTACATTTACAAATTTTGCAGTGTTTACCAGCTGACATTCGTCAAGGTTTAGTGGTGATGGTTAACTGCTGGATAAAGCGAGACTACCTCCATGCAATGGCTCAATTCATCAAACTAGCCATAGGGAATGCACCATGGTCCATCGGTGTGACTATGGTTGGTATTCACGAACGTTCTGCCCGAGAGAAGATTTCTACCAGCAGTAGTGTTGCTCACATCATGAACAACGAAACCACTCGCAAGTATCTTCAGTCAGTTAAAAGATTGATGACTTTTTGTCAACGACGCTATCCAGCTATGCCTTCTAAATCCGTTGAGTTCAATAGCTTAGCCAACGGAAGTGATTTACAGTCGTTGCTCGCTGGAGAGAGATTCTTTGGTGCTGATCGCCAACGAGTCTCCGAGGATAGACTCCGGCTCATGCCTTCTCTCAACGAAAGCTAGCTAAGGTTACAGCTTTTTCCTTGCTGTATTTTCTTGTTTCAATTTTTCTAAGATAATGATTAAACCATGTATCTTCTTTGTAACTTGACCATAATATATTGATTAAACGATCTTTCTGTTTTGGAGATGACATTAATCGTAGAGTTTATGCCTTTGTAAAGACTATGTAGAGGATCTTAGTTTTTTGCGATGCAATGCAACTCAATTCAAGCCCTTTACAACAAGGCCAAAATATCATTACCAAGAGGCCGAAAACAAAACAACGGCGGCATTCATCTCGTGACCTCTCCAAGTCTGCTCCGTCTGTGAAGAACAAGAAACAGAACAAAGTACGAATTCTTAGCTAACATGCTCTATCACTCTGTTGGCTTAGCTATTTATTTTTTTGTTGCATTTTGTTTGTTTTCATTATTTTTAGTTATATCATTCGGTTGGCCTAGCTATATTTGTCACATATGGGGACATTAGATCAAGACGCCTAATCAATAGTCTGATTATTCATTTGTTATGATTACAATATATTTCCCTGTGGTTTCCTCTTTGGCTCTAAATCTGTCTGATCCGAAATATTTTCTTGATTATATAATCGTGGGTACCTGATCATGGAAAAAGTAAAAAAACTGATCCTTAAATAACGAAACAAAAGACAAGATTCATTGAGTTTTGAAGTAGGACAAGCTTTTGATAGACCTTGCAATTGGATCATATTTGTACACCATAAAAGATGATATTCTCTATAATTATCTCTTTGTCCATAAGTCTTGAGCAAAATCAAATAGATCACATCCATTGACCATTATTAACAAAGATATTTGTACACCATATTTGTGGTCACATTCCCACAAAGGACTTTCCTTGGGTCTAAATCGGTTGATTGGTGAAGGCTTATTGAGAAGCTTATTCAACGAATCAAACCTTGTAAAACATTATGAGACTATTTAGAGAAGAACCAAAGGAAAAAAAATTGAATATGACTGAGAACATCACAAGGAGCATAATTTGGATCCACAGGTCTAGTCTCAGAGGCTGCAATACATAACAGCAAACACGTGAGCTTTTCGGCACTGCGACAATTCTTTAAATGGAGTCAAGATGTAAGATTATGACATGAAAAAGTATATGAAACCTGAATTAAAACAAACAAGTCGACAAGGCTTTTTAAAATATTTGTAAACCATAAGAGCTCTAACCACTGAAAACGCAGCCAAAAGGTTAATGGCACAGTGACAAAAACGATTAGAAGAATGATCTGAGGATGTGATCATGTGAAGGAGTTGGAATCTATATATAGCTTCAACGTCAATGTCAGCTTGTATTTCAACTCCTACAATATCCATAGAAATATTTGTTTCAACTCTCAGAAATTTACATTTTTATGTGAATCAGTGATAGTTCTATATGAATCTGAATCATTATTAGGTTCAAAAGGGTTAGAGCCTTTATAATTTTATTATATGAATCTGAATCATTATTCTGTGACTTGTCATTTACTGGTTATATACAGGTTTACATACATACGAGGAAATTAAGGAAAGGAACTTGCTTTTGATCATGACAAATGTTATATTTCGATCAACACTAAAGCCCATAAAGTTAATATAAGTTTGGATGGTTAAAAGCCCATAATTATTGGGCTTGAATAAGTTCAAATTCACCATCTATTTAAGTTCGAAGACTTTTAGGAGATTTGAGATTTCACATTCCCTCGCCGTCCGAACACCAAAATATTGTACGCCGGATAGAATGAAGAACTGGATCCCGATTGATCTCATCATCGAGATACTCTCAAGATTACCAGAAAAATCAATAGCAAGGTGTCGTTGCGTGTCGAAGGAATGGAGTTCCATCCTTGACCGTGAAGATTTCACCGAATTGTTTCTAACAAGATCTAAAGATCGTCCACGTCTCTTAATTGGTGTACGACAACAAGACGGTGAGTGGAGCTTTCACTCAACGCCTCAGCCTCAGAACCATTACGAGAATTCGTCTCTTGTAGTAGCCGACGCCGATTTTCATACCAAGTTTTCTTCAGGGATAAGCGAATACAATTGTAGCTATGCCTCTGGTTTGATCTATTTCTATAAGATGCGCATCCCAAAGGAAGATGAAGATGCAAAGCGTGTGTTATGTGACCCTCTCACAGGAAAATATGTTATCTTACCTGAACTTAGAGTAGGTGGTTCGTATAGCTATTTAATGTTTGATCCGGTTGATAAGGAATTCAAGGTTTTGTCCATGAATACTAGTTTTTATATAGCTTATAATTATACAGATCATCATATTTTGACACTAGGAAGTGGAGAATTGAAATGGAGGAAGATCCGATGTCCTTTTACCCATGAGCCTGTGTGGAATAGGATTTGCATCAATGGGGTTTTGTATTACTCAGCTATACATTCTGATGGAGGTCCTTATGTGATAGTTTGCTTTGATGTTAGTTCTGAGAAATTCAAGTTCATAGGCGCAAAACACTTCCATGATCAGTTGATTAACTATAAGGGAAAATTATGTGGGGTTAATGTGGAGCATGATAATGGTGGTGGATTTCCCGTTAAGTTGTGTATGTGGGTTCTAGAGGATGTCGAGAAACCGGAATGGTCGAAATATGTCTACACTTTGAGGGCTGATAATAAAGTCGTTAAGGTTAACTATAATCTTTCTGTTTTTGGGATGACTGCTACCGGTGACATTGTTTTGTCGTTCAAGTATGCATCTAATCCGTATTATGTTTTCTACTTCAATCCGGAAAGGAACACTCTCCAAGTCCAAAGTGTTGAAATCCAAGGTCTTGGAGCTAATCGTGATTGCATATCTTACTACGCCTTTGTAGACTATGTAGAGGATCTTAGTGTTAACGATGCACTGCTGCCACTCAAGTCAAGCCCTTTACAACAAGGCAAAGATATAGTTACCAAGAGGCCAAAACCACGACAACTCCGCTATACGTCTCGTGACCTCTCCAAGTCTGCTCCATCTGTGAAGAACGATGTAGAGGATCTTAGTGTTAACGATGAAGTGCTTCAACTCAAGTCAAGCCCTTTACAACGATGCCAAAATATCGTTACCAAGAAACCACGACAACTCTGCTATACATCTCACGACCTCTCCAAGCCTGCTCCATCTGTGAAGAACAATGTAGAGGATTTTAGTGTTAACGATGCAATGCTGCAACTCAAGTCAAGCCCTTTACAACAAGTACAATCTACGCGATGCCTTTGTAGAGACAATGTAGAGGATCTTAATTTTTGCGAAGCAATGCAACTCAATTCAAGCCCTTTAGAACAAGGCCAAAATATCGTTACCAAGAGGCCAAAACCACGACAACGCCGGCATACATCTCGTGACCTCTCCAAGTCTGCTCCGTCTGTGAAGAACAAGCAACATAACAAGTACGAATTCTTAGCAAACATGCTCTATCATTCTGTTGGCTTAGCTATTTTATTTTTTGTTTTATTTTGTTTGTTTTTCGGGTTTTTTAGCTATATCATTCGGTTGGCTTAGATACTGTTTATGCTTCACATCCATTAACAAAGATACTGTCATCACATTTCCCCGTGACAGAGTTTATGAATTGTTGTTTCAAAGCAATAATAGCTTATAAGAGACAAGCTAGCTAGGACTTTCCTTGGAACATACTTGGGTCTAAATTGGTTGATTGGTACAAGCTCCTTGAGAGGCTTATTCAACGAATCAAGAGAACCGAAGGAAAACGTTATGAGACTATTTAGAGTAGAACCGAAGGAAATAAATTGAATATGACTGTCATTGACTGAGAACATCAGAAAGTGACAAGAATAAGCAAAAATAGTGACGAGAATAATATGAGGATGTGAAGGAGTTGGAATCTATATCTATGGCTTCGACTTCAATGTCAGCTTGTAATTCAACTCCACAAATATCCATAGAAATGTTTGTTTCAACTCTAAAAAATTTAGAGTTTTATGTGAATTTATAGATTCAGTGATAGTTTTATAGGAATCTGAATCATAATTTGGTTAACAAGTGTTAGTATAAGCCTATATAATTTTATTATATGAATATGAATTATATGTCAGTTTAGTTGTCTTGAGGAGTTTCATTCTTGTATCTATATATTCATCACAATATAAGTGCGTCCTACCTTGTAAAAGTACTGAACCAAGAATTTTGTTTAATTAAATTTAAATGTAACGACAAGAGAGTGAGATTTTACATACGAGGAAAGGAACTTGCTTTGATCATCACAAATGTTATATTGATTTGCGTAAGTCCTTTGTATATCCAATAACTTGATCGTAAAGAAACCATTGTCTCAGTTTGCTTAATGATTGAATAGTTGAACTGATGTTTAAACAATGAAGTCATATAAATACCATTAGCCACTGTAAGTGCCGATACCAGTGAACTTGAAGATTAAGTAACTATTTTCTGTTGAGATTTGATGAGCAATTGTTACCACTAGCCACTTTTTGAGTGCCAATAATGTAACATTCATCATGCTTTACTTAATTAAAGTAAACAAACACATATATCAAATCATGATGCAAAAGAATTGGACACTTTGCTTAACTTCTTTAATTTTGTTTTCTCTAAACCTTTTCAAGAATCACATTCATAGGTCTGTTTTAGCTTCTCATGACACAAGTGTGAACAGTTTATGTGAAAGATTTCACTATCTAATACTAGAGAACAACATAATATTTTTTTTTTTTTTGACAAAAATTTTCGTTCAACACTAAAAGCCCATAAAGTTAATATAAATTTGGATGTTTCAAATCCACGACCTCTTATGTCATCATCTAATTAGGTCTAAGAATGAAGAATTGGATCCCGATTGATCTCATCATCGAGATACTCTCTAGATTGCCAGAAAAATCAGTTGCGAGGTGTCGTTGCGTGTCAAAGGAATGGAGATTCATTCTTGGCCGGCAAGATTTCACCGAATTGTTTCTAACAAGATCCAAAGCTCGTCCACGTCTCTTAATTGGTGTACAACAAGACGGTGAGTGGAGCTTTCTCTCAACGCCTCAGCCTCAGAATCGTTACGAGAATTCTTCTCTTGTAGTAGCTGCTGCCGATTTTCATACCAAGTTTTCTGCAGGCATAAGCCTACACCATTGTAGCTATGTCTCTGGTTTGATCTATTTTCATAATATGCGCATCCCAAAGGAAGATGAAGATGAACAGCGTGTGTTGTATGACCCTCTCACTGGACAGTATGTGATCTTACCTCAACTTAGAGGTGAATCGTATAGCTATTTAGGGTTTGATCCGATTGATAAGGAATTCAAGGTATTGGTCATGAATACTAGTTATTATACAGCTTATAATGATGTAGATCATCATATTTTGACTGTGGGAACTGGGAAACTGAGGTGGAGGAAGATCCAATGTCCTTTTAACCATGAGCCTCTGTGGGAAAGGATTTGCATCAATGGGGTTTTGTATTACTTAGCTCTAGATTCTGATGGAAGGTATTTTATGGTAGTTTGCTTTGATGTTCGATCTGAGAAATTCAAGCTCGTTGATATAGAATGCCGTTTTGATCAACTCGTAAACTATAAGGGGAAATTATGTGGGATTGATTTGAAGAATGCTTATTATGGTGGATTTCCCCTTGAGTTACGTATGTGGGTTCTAGAAGATGTCCAGAAACCGGAATGGTCGAAATATGTCTACACTTTGAGGGATGATAATAAAGTCGTTAAGGTTAACTATAATCTTTCTGTTTCTGGGATGACTGCTACCGGTGACATTGTTTTGTTGTTGAATAATGCATCTAATCCGTATTATGTTTCCTACTTCAATCCGGAAAGGAACACTCTCCAAATCCAAAGTGTTGAAATCCAAGGTCTTCGAGCTAATTGTGATCGCATGGCTTATTACTACGCCTTTGTAGACTATGTAGAGGATCTTAGTGTTAACGATGCAATGCAACTCAAGTCAAGCCCTTTACAACAATGCCAAAATATCGTTACTGAGAAACCACGACAACGCTGCTATACGTCTCGTGACCTCTCCAATTCTGCTCCGTCTGTGATGAACGATGTAGAGGATCTTAGTGTTAATGATGCAGTGCTTCAACTCAAGTCAAACCCTTTACAACAATGCCAAAATATCGTTACCAAGAGGCCAAAACCACGACATCGACATACATCACGTGACCTCTCCAAGTCTTCTCCGTTTGTGAAGAACAAGCAACAGAACAAGTACGAATTCTTAGCAAACATGCTCTATCACTCTGTTCGCTTAGCTATTTTATTTTTTGCTTTATTTTGGTTTTTTTTCGGTTTTTTTAGCTATATCATTCGGTTGGCTTAGATACTGTTTATGCTTCACATCCATTAACAAAGATACTGTCATCACATTTCCCCGTGACAGAGTTTATGAATTGTTGTTTCAAAGCAATAATAGCCTTTTAAGAGACTAGTTACGACTTTCCTTGGTACATACTTGGGTCTAGATCGGTTGATTGGTACATGCTCCTTTAGAAGTTTACTCAGGGAATCAAGAGAATCCTGGATAACGTTATTGGACTATTTAGAGTAGAACCAAAGCGAAGAAATTGAATATGACTGAGAACATCACAAAGTGACAAGAATAACAAAAACAGTGACAAGAATGATTTGAGGATGTGAAGGAGTTGGCTTCAACTTCAATGTTAGCTTGTTATTCAACTCCCGAAATATCCATAGAATTGTTTGTTTCAACTTTTTTTCCTAACAAATAACACAAAGTTAAACTGATGAGCTCTCAACATAACAACAGCCTATATTCAACATGAGCTTCTTTCTGGTATCTGTTTATCACAATGTAAGTGTTAACAGTTCTTAAGAAAGATTAGAACAAGAGATATAGAGAGATTTACAACATACTCAATGAACACAATGTTTATGATAATCTCCAAGTTTCTTGGATCAAGTAGTTAGTTGCTGCTTCAGCAGGAGAGTAGAGGTTTCCCTAGGACAACAACTAGTATCATCACTGAATCTATCTTTCCAAATCTGACCTCTTACTTTAGAGTTTACAATGAACCAGTTTTTGTTCCAAGGCTCCAAGTCCTCTGTAAAAGCTTTGGTTCCACCCTTTGAGTCTATCCTCGTCCTTTGAGTTTACAATGAACCAGTTTCTATTCCATCGAAATCCGAATCAACCAACCCCCCAAAAATACTCATTTTTATCATCTCCTGAAACTTTATGTAACTTTCCTCCGTTTAATATACAGTCGTGTATCCTTCCTTGTAAAACTGAACCAATAATTTTGTTTAATTAACTTGCTTTGATGATGACAAATGTTATCTTTTTTGGCGTAAGTCCTTGTATATCCAATAACTTGATTGTTAAGAAACCATTGCCTCAGCTTTGGCCAATGATTGAATAGTTGAATTGTTAGAATATTCAATCAGTGAGTTTGTAGTTCAATTTTTTTTAAAAGATCTGATGAACAACATATACGGATATACCACTAGCCGCTTCAGTACCAACAATGAAAGATTTATGTTTTACTTAAAACCAAACAAACACATCATATCGTGATGCCAAAGATTTGTACACACACAAAGAGCTTAGCAAAAGAAAAAAAAAGAATTCTACACTTTGCTTCTTTAAAAGAAACTAATTCATAGGTCTGTTTCAGCTTCTTCATTTGCCCATATGCTTTCTGATGGTTACATTATTTTTCGATCAACACTGGAAAAAAAATATTTGGATGGTTAAAAAAGCCCATAATATGCTTTTTGGGCTTGAATAGATTCAATTTCAAATCCACCACCTCTAATGACTAATGTCATCATTAGGAGAATTAGGTCGAAGAAATTTTAAGAGAGATTTCACATATCTCGCCGTCCGATCACCAACTACGACGGATAAAATGAAGAATTCGATCCCGATTGATCTCATTTACGAGATACTCTCGAGATTACCTGCAAAATCAGTTGCGAGGTGTCGTTGTGTGTCAAAGCAATGGAGATCCATCCTTCGCCGTCAAGATTTCACCGAATTGTTTCTAACAAGATCCAAAGCTCGTCCACGTCTCTTAATTAGTGTCCAACAAGACGGTAAGTGGAGCTTTCTCTCGCTGCCTCAGCCTCAAAATCATTACGAGAATTCGTCTCTTGTAGTAGCTGCCACCGATTTTCATACCAAGTTTTCTTCAGGGATAAGCCTATACAGTTGTAGCTATGCCTCTGGTTTGATCTATTATCATAATATGCACATCCCAAAGGAAGATGTAGATCCAGAGCATGTGTTGTGTGACCCTCTCACTGGACAGTATGTGATCTTACCTGAACTTGGAGTAGGTCATTCTGTTAGCTATTTAGGGTTTGATCCGATTGATAAGGAATTCAAGGTTTTGTTCATGAATACTAGTGATTATATAGCGTCTAATGATGTGGATCATTATATTTTGACACTGGGAACTGGGAAATTGAAATGGAGGAAGATCCAATGTCCTTTTACCCATGAGCCTGTGTGGAATAGGATATGCATCAATGGGGTTTTGTATTACTTAGCTATAAGTTCTAATGGATTACCTTATGTTTTAGTTTGCTTTGATGTTAGGTCTGAGAAATTCAAGCTTCTTGACATAGAATACCGTTATGGATTTGATGGATTGATAAACTATAAGGGGAAATTATGTGGGATTAATTTGGAGTATTATGGTGGATTTCCAGTTAAGTTGACTATGAGGGTTCTAGAGGATGTCGAGAAACCGGAATGGTCGAAACATGACTACTCTTTGTGGGTGGAGAGTAAAGTCGGTAAGGTTAACAATAATCTTTCCGTTTCTGGGATGACTGCTACCGGTGACATTGTTTTGTCGATGAAATATGTATCCAATCCGTGTTATGTTTTCTACTTCAATCCAGAAAGAAACACCCTCCAAGTCCAAAGTGTTGAAATCCAAGGTCTTGGTGCTAATCGTGATTGCATATCTTACTACGCCTTTGTAGACTATGTAGAGGATCTTAGTGTTAACGATGCAATGCTGCAACTCAAGTCAAGCCCTTTACTGCAAGGCCGAAATATCGTTACCAAGAGGCCAAAACCAAAGCAACGCAGGCATACATCTCGTGAACTCTCCAAGTCTGCTCCGTCTGTGAAGAACAAGCATCAGAACAAGTACAAATTCTTAGCTAACATGCTATATCACTCTGTTGGCTTAGCTATTTTGTTTTTAGTTATATTTATTTTGTTTTTTAGCTCTTTGACTCTGTTGGCTTAGCTATATTTGTCACATGGAGATAAGATTAAAACGCCTAATCAATAGTCTGACAATCCATTTGTTATGATCAAAGTATATTTCCCTGTGGTTTCCTCTTTGGCACAAATTTATTTGATCCAAAAAAATTTCTTGATTAATCGTGGGTACCGATCATGGATAAATTAAAAAGCTGATCCTTAAATAACTTAACATAAGACAAGATTCATGGAGTTTTGAGGTAGGACAAGCATTTTATATACCTTGCAATGGGATCATACTTTTACACCATAAAGGTGACACTGTCTATAATTATCTCTATGTCCAAAAGTCTCGAGGAAATGGTTTACATCCACCAACAAAGATAATATTTTCCAGTGACAGAGTTTAGAAATTGTTGTTTCAAAGCAATAATAGCTCTTTTTAAGAGACTAGCTAGGACTTTCCTTGGAACTTACTTGGGTCTAAATCGGTTGATTGGTACGCTCCTTGGGAAGCTTATTCAAGAGAACCCTGGGATAACGTTATGGGACTATTTGGAGCAGAACCGCAGGAAATAAATTGAATATGACAGAGAACATCACAAAGTGATCTGGAGCATGATTTGGGTCCACAAGTATAGTCTCAGAGGCCGCAATATATAACAGCAAACACGTGAGCTCTTTGGCACTGCGACAATCCTTTAAATTGAGTCACAGCTTTAAGATTAAGACAGGAAAAAGTATATGAAACCTGAATCAAAACGAACAAGGTTAACGGCACAGTGACAAGAATGATCTGAGGATGTGAAGGAGTTGGAATCTATATATATAGCTTCAACGTCAATGTCAGCTTGTATTTCAACTCCTGAAATATCCATAGAAATTTTTGTTTCAACTCTCAGAAATTTACATTTTTATGTGAATTTATAGATTCAGTGATAGTTTTATATGAATCTGAACCATTATTATTAGATCAAAAAGTGTTAGTATAAACCTATTGATCTTTATTTAGCATCTGAAACAGAGTCTACGACTAAAACAGAGCAATCTCTCTGATGACAAGAAAATAACAAAACAAAAAGTGGTGTTCCCTAACACTCTGTTTGGCTTATCATACAATTTTGCTCTTTTTTTTTTTATTGGTTTTGACTTCCAGGCCCTTATGAGTATTGGTTTTAGATTAGTATGTAACTTAAGATGTTGTTAAATCGAGACTAAGAGTATTAATTTCAGATAAGTATGTATCTAAATTTTGTATTTAGTTCTGTATATGGTGATGATTAATGATTGAACTACAGAGATTTAGTGAAAATCTAACTTTGATTTTTGGATTGGTATAGGGTGAAGCAATAACTTTGTCTTGAAGAGGAAGTATCATTTCATAATACCGATTGATACAGCTTGGAATATGCCATTAGACGATGATATTTTTGATCTACAAACTCATCTTTTACATAAAAGATTGATTCATAGTAATGGGTTTGGTCATTTTGATCTGCATTAATGGTATGGAAGGAGCATCTAAATACTTGTGTGGAAGAGAAATCGTCGACCTTTGGGATAGGATTTGTAACCACCTCGGAGCACGGTAATGAAACAACATTTGTTTTTTTTTTTTTTGGTCAAAATGAAACAACATTTATCTATCGTTTTTCGGTTTGTTGGATTTAGCTTTTCATGATTTGGAGATTGAATGACAGTTTAATGTGTTACTTAGGAGCAATCTAATGTGTTTCTACTTTCTAGTTTTAATTTACATGCACTAACGTATTATCAGTGAGTTTGTAGTTCAGTTTTTTTTTGAGATCTGATGAACCACATGTACGGATATACCACTAGCCGCTTCAGTACAAACAATGAAAGATTTATGTTTCACTTAAAGACTTAAAGTAAACAAACACATCAAATCTTGATGACAAAGAATTGTACACACACACAGAGCTTAGCAAGCAAAAAAAAAAAAAGAATTCTAAACTTTGCTTCTTTAAAAGAAACTAATTCATAGGTCTGTTTCAGCTTCTTCATTTGCCCATATGCTTTTTGGTGGTTACATTATTTTTTCGATCAACACTGGACAAAAAAGCCCAAATACTTAAAAAGCCCATATGCTATTTGGGCTTGAATAGATTCAATTTCAAATCAACCACCTCTAATGTCATCATCAAATTAGGTCGTAGAACTTTTAAGAGAGATTTCACATATCTCGCCGTCCGATCACCAACTACGGCGGGTAAAATGAAGAATTCGATCCCGATTGATCTCATTTACGAGATACTCTCGAGATTACCAGCAAAATCAGTTGCGAGGTGTCGTTGTGTGTCGAAGCAATGGAGATCCATCCTTGACCGTGAAGATTTCACCGAGTTGTTTCTAACAAGATCCAAAGCTCGTCCACGTCTCTTAATTAGTGTACAACAAGCAGACGGTGAGTGGAGCTTTCTCTCGTTGCCTCAGAATCCAAATGAGAAGTTGTTTCCTGTAGTAGCCGCCGATTTTCTTATGAAGAAGTTCTCTGCAGGGATAAGCCTATACGATTGTAGCTATGCCTCTAGTTTGATCTATTTTCATAATATGCGTATCCCAAAGGAAGATGAAGATGAAAAGCGTGTGTTGTATGACCCTCTCACTGGACAGTTTGTGATCTTACCTCAACTTAGAGGTGATTCGTATAGCTATTTAGGTTTTGATCCGGTTGATAAGGAATTCAAGGTTTTGTTCATGAACACTAGTGGTTTTATAGCTTATAATGATACAGATCATCATATTTTGACATTGGGAGCTGGAGAATTGAGGTGGAGGAAGATCCAATGTCCTTTTAACCATGAGCCCTTTTGGGAAAGGATATGCATTAATGGAGTTTTGTATTACTCAGCTCAACATTCTGATTCTAGTGGAAAAAGGTCTTATGTGATAGTTTGCTTTGATGTTAGGTCTGAGAAATTCAAGTTCATACGCGCAGAACGCTGTCATGGTCAGTTGATAAACTATAAGGGGAAGTTATGTGGGGTTGATGTGGAGCATAATTATGGTGGTGGTTTTCCCCTTAAGTTGAGTATGTGGGTTCTAGAGGATGTCAAGAAACCGGAATGGTCTAAATATGTCTACTCTTTGTGGGCTGATATTAAAGTTGCCCGCTATCTTTCCGTTTCTGGGATGACTGCTACCGGTGACATTGTTTTGTCTATGGAAAACACATCTAACCCGTTTTATGTCTTCTACTTCAATCCCGGAAGGAAAACTCTTCAATGTGTTGAAATCCAAGGTTTTGGTGGTAATCGTGTTTGCACCTTTGTAGACTATGTAGAGGATCTTAGTGTTAACGTTGAAATGCAAAACAAGTCAAGCCCTTTACAACAACGCCGAAATATCGTTACGGAGAAGCAGAAACCACAACAACGCCGGCATACATCTCGTGACCTCTGCAAGTATGCGCCGTCTGTGAAGGACAAGCAGCATAACAAGTATGAATCATTAGCTGATATGCTCTATCGCTCTGTTGGCTTTGCTATTTTGGTTTTTGTTTCATTTGGTTTCTTTTTCGTTTTTTTTAGCTATATCATTCGGTTGTAGCTATTTTAGTCACATATGGACATTCGTGAAAACGCCTAATAATAGGTAAATCTTTGTCTGATCTGAAATTTTGTTAGAGTCTCAATTCCAGTTTCTTTCTTGTCTCAATCCCAGTTCGTTGATACCTGATCATGGCCAAATTAAAATGCTAATCCTTAAAAAAACAAAAACAAAAACAAGTTTCATGTAGTTTTGAAATAGGGCAAGCGAATGGGAAAAACGACAATGATTAGTATTGTAATCAAATATTTTTTTAGCTAGTTAAGAAAAAAAATCAACAATTTGGTGAGTTAATCATAAATTAAGTTTCAATTTCAACAATGTTTCTTTTCTAAGTTTTTTTTTTTTAGTTTAATGCGTTACTAACTCATAACTTAGTGGCTCCACGTGACATTTTAGATTGTAAACGCGGCATTTTAGTTAGAATCTATTAACGGAACAGTGACACGTTTGCTAATATGTTGGTTTTGGCCGAATTTAAATTGTTAAATTTAAATTTTAGTTAAGTTAATGTAGTTATATATAGGCACGACTGAAAGTTCTCTGTACAAATATGCTAAAACAACTAAGTTTGTGGAGGAATCAACCGTTTTTCCATTAAACGACGTTATTTTGTGGCTGCACGTGGTGTTCTTGAGTGTAAACGCGGCATCTTAGTCATCATCTGCAACGGAACAATAACCCCGTTTGTTGAATTGATGGTTTTGACCGGATCTAAATTGTTTGTGTAGGAAATTCAAATCTTAGTTAAAAGCTTATGTAGTTATACTCTTATATGCTCTAAGTTCGTGGGAGAAATTAGCGGTTTTTTCCAAACAAGTATATGTGTTTGTGTAAAGTTATCAATAAAACACTTCAGCTTAGGTGGTTAAGTAACGAAATTCGAATTCCAGATTTGTGTTTTTTAAAAGAACACTTGTTAAGTAACGAAATTCATATGAATACATGAATGAAGATATCAGTGAAATTAAACATGGAGATTGAATAGAGGTTTGTAGTTCTTTTTCTCTTGTGATTTGATGAACAATCCACTTCAGTAACCAACAATGAAACATCTATGCTTTACTTAAAAGTGAAAACTAAACAAACACATCAAAATCTTAATGCAAAAGAATTGGACACTTCAGCTTCTTTACTTTGTTTTCTCTAAAACCAAATTGAAGAAGAAGACAATATATAATCTGACTCATATTAGCGCTCTTCTCAGTCTCCCAGTCCCCTGCAAAAGCTTTGGTTCAACTCTTTGAGTCTATATTCTTCCTTTAAAGATCGCAATGAACCAGTTTCTATCCCATCGAAATCGGAAGCAACCAAATCCCAAAACATACTCATTGTTACCCTCTCTCGAAACATCATGAAACTTTCCTCTTAACAACAAGAGAGTAAGATTTTACATACGAGGAAAGGAACTTGCTTTGATCATGACAAATGTTATCTTGTTTGGCGTAAGCGTTTTGTATATCCAGTAACTTGACTGTCAAGAAACCATTGCCTCAGCTTTCGACAATGATTGAATTATTAGGATTGATGTTTAAACAATAAAGTCATATGAATTACATGAATGAAAATGTCAAGTCATTTTTTTGTTGAAATCTGATGAACCACATATATATTACCACTAGCCGCTTCAATACCAACAATGAAAGATTTATACAATGAAAGATTTATGTTTTACTTAAATTAAAACAAACACATCAAAATCTTGATGCGAAAAGAACTGTACACTTTGGTTCTTTAATTTTGTTTTCTCTAAGAAGAAACTAATTCATTATTCATAGGTCTGGTTCAGCCTCTTCATGAGCTTTTCTTTCTAGTAATAATAATATCAAGTCCATCACGTAATATTATTTACTTTACAAAAAAAAAAAAAAAAATCAACACTGGAAAAATAAATAAAGGTAATTAAATTTGGATGGTTTTAAAAAAAAGCCCATATGCTTTTTGGTGTTGAATAGGTTCAATTTCAAATCCACCACCTCTAACATCATCTCATTAGGTCGAATAACTTTTAGGAGAGATTTCACATTTCTTTGCCGTCCGATCATCAAAATACGCCGGATAAAATGATGAATTCGATTCCGAATGATCTCATTTACGAGATACTCTCGAGACTGCCAGCAAAATCAGTTGCGAGGTGTCGTTGCGTGTCAAAGGAATGGAGATCCATCCTTGGCCGTCAAGATTTCACCGAACTGTTTCTAACAAGATCCAAAGCTCGTCCACGTCTCTTAATTGGTGTAGAACAACAAGACGGTGAGTGGAGCTTCTTCTCCTCTCCTCAGCCTCAGAATCCATATGAGAATTCGTCTCTTGTAGTAGCCGCGGATTTTCATATCAAGTTGTCTAAAGGCATAAGCCTATACGATTGTAGCTATGCCTCTGGTTTGACCTATTATAGCATCCTAAGCAAGGATGAGGATGAAAAGGGTGTGATATGTAACCCTCTCACAGGACAGTATGTGATCTTACCTGAACTTAGAGTAGGTCATTCGTGTAGCTATTTAGGGTTTGATCCGATAGACAAGGAATTCAAGGTATTGTTCATGAACCTTAATCGTTATACAGCTTATAATTATGTAGATCATTATATTTTGACACTGGGAAGTGGGAAATTGAGGTGGAGGAAGATCCAATGTCCTTTTACCCATGAGCTTTTTGAGGGAAGGATATGCATTAATGGGGTTTTGTATTACTCAGCTGAACATTCTGATTCTGAAGGAAGAAGGTCTTGTGTGATAGTTTGCTTTGATGTTAGGTCCGAGAAATTCAAGTTCATAGGCGCAAGAAACTGTAATGATCAGTTGATAAACTATAAGGGAAAATTATGTGAGATTAATGTGGAGTATGCTTGTGATGGTGGATTTCCCCTTAAGTTGAGTATGCGGGTTCTAGAGGATGTCGATAAGCAGGAATGGTCTAAATATGTGTACTCTTTGGATGTTGAGAGTAAAGTTGACCGCTATCTTTCCGTTTCTGGGATGACTGCTACCGGTGACATTGTTTTGTCGGAGAAGTATACATCTAACCCGTTTTATGTCTTCTACTTTAATCCCGGAAGGAAAACTCTTCAAAGTGTTGAAATCCAAGGTTTTGGAGGGAATCGTATTTGTGCCTTTGTTTTTGTTGACTATGTAGAGGATCTTAGTGTTAACGTTGCAATGCAAAACAAGTCAAGCCCTTTACATGAACGCCGAAATATCTTTACGGAGAAGCTGTAACCACAACAACGCCGACATACATCTCGTGACCTATGCAAGTCTGCGCCGTCTGTGAAGAACAAGCAGCATAACAAGTATGAATCATTAGCTAACATGCTCTATCACTCTGCTGGCTTAGCTATTTTGTTTTTTCTTTCATTTGGTTTCTTTTTCGTTTTTTTTAGCTATATCATTCGGTTGTAGCTATTTTTGTCACATATGGACATTCGTGAAAACGCCTAATAATTGTAAATCTTTGTCTGATCTGAAATTTTCTCAGAGTCTCAATCTTTCTTTCTTGATTAATTGTTCGTTGGTACCTGATCATGGCCAAATTAAAATGTTTATCCTTAAATGTTATGGGACTATTCAGAGCAGAATCTGAAGAAAGAAATGGAAGAACATTTTCTGTCTCCTTGCTTTCTCTTCTCCAATCTTCTACGGATTACTAAAGTGATATACCAGAGGAAACTATTCTTATCAGTGAAAAGAAAAGGACGTGCAAGGAAGATAAAGCAATAATATGAGGAAACTAAGAAACCATTTAAATATAATCATTTGTTAAAGCCCATGCTTGTTTGGGTCTTAGCCTCTTACGTTAGGTTATATGCTGAACATTAGAGAGATTTTTCATATCTTATATATATAAATATAGTGTGAGCGATTTCTATTCATATATCTTTCTCCGCGCGTTCTATCATGAATAGAGAAAAAACTTTCGATTCCATCCCTAATGATCTCTTTCCTGATATATTCTCGAAATTGTCTGCAAATTTAATAGCGAGATGTCGTTGCGTGTCGAAGCTATGGGCGTCAATACTTAGCCGTCAAGATTTCACTGAATTGTTTCTGACTAAGTCATCAGCTCGTCCACGTCTCTTATTTGGGGTCAAACGAGCCAACGGTGAGTGCCTCTTCTTCTCGTCTACTCAGCCTCGGAATCCATATGAAAAGTCGTCTCTTGTAGTAACCGCTGATTTTCATACCAAGTTATCTGAAGTTATAAGCCGGGAAATTTGTAGCTATGCTTCTGGTTTGATCTATCTCTCTGATATGAGAATATCAGTGAAGGATGAGGATGTAGTGCGTGTGATATGTAACCCTATCACGGGAAAGTATACGATCTTACCTAAACTGAGAAGGTACGTTAAGTCGTATAGCTATTTAGGGTTTGACCCGATTGACAAGCAATTCAAGGTATTGTTCATGGCTTATCCATCTGGTCCTGATGATCATAAAATTCTGACCTTGGGAACTCGAAAAATGAGGTGGAGGAAGATCCATTGTCCCTTAACTCATGATCCTTTTTGTGGAGGGATATGCATCAATGGGGTTTTATATTACTTAGCTATCAAAAGTGATGAAACCTTGGTTAACAAAAGGTCTTATGTCATAGTTTGCTTTGATGTTAGATTTGAGAAATTCAAGTTCATTGACGTAGAATGCTTTTATCATTTAATAAATTATAAGGGAAAATTAGGCGGGATTAATTGGAATTATGCTAACGCTGATGGAAGTCGTACCTTTGAGTTGAATATGTGGGTTCTAGATGATGCCGAGAAACATGAATGGTCGAAATATGACTACACTTTTCCTGAGCATGAAGTCGTTTTCTACAGTATTGTTCTAGCCGTTGGGATGAATGGTACAGGTAAAATTGTTTTGTCGGAGAAGTTTACATCGAAACCGTTTTATGTCTTCTACTTCAATCCAGAAAAAGACACTCTCGAAAGAGTTGAAATCCAAGGATTGGAGAATCATTGTAGAGTCTACACTATTGCAGACCATGTCGAGGATCTTAATGTTAACGATGCAAAGCAACTCAAGTCAGGCCCATACATCATTACGAAAAAGCCAAAAGCACAACAACGTCGAAGTTGTCTGAATAAGATTTATAACATAAGAGTCTAGCTATTTCGGCTGACAGTGTGAGCTCTATCACTCTGTCGGCTTAGCCTTTTGTTCTTTCTGATTATCATGTCCTAATTGTTTTACACGTTACTTTGGAGTTGGGGGCAAATTAATGTTTTATCTACATTGCATTTTCATAAACCTCTTTGTTTTCTTCGTAATGTTAATGTTTAAAAGTTATTTTAAGATCTCTACAGTATCCTTGTTTCCTTTGACATTGTTTCTACAAAATTACTAGATCGATATACCGAAAATAACCGCTGTTTTTAATCCCTAATTCGTGCCACTTTCTTACTTTTACCAGCCTATGTTTCAAACTCTTCTCGGAAAATCAGAGCAAGAGTTTGAATCTAATCATTCGATGGTCGGCTGGACGATCCCTCTTCCTAAAGATACTTCTCTTTGGCATAATCTAAGAATACCCCCTTATCAAAAGTTTCTTGACTGCAAAGAAGATTATTAGTGAGCTGTAGCACGAACGAGTAAAAAAAACTTCAGCACCAAAAGTGTTTCTTGCAGTGTACGTCAGAAAAAAAACAGAAGAGGAAGAAGAGATACATCGTGCCAGTCTCTTACTTGACTAATCAGCTTTTGTTTCAAAGGCTTGAACGATCCTTTGTCTTGGAGATACTTTTTCAGAACTTCAAGTCACTCTTCTTGATCCTTAACCAAGCAGATACTATCCTCTTTGGCGAGTTGATGATGTTGCTTGATGTCAAGGAAACAATAAGATCCATTATAACCTAGTCAAGCAAAACAATAATCAGTATCAGCGACGGAAAATGAATCCAGTGACCAATGAAATAATAAATTTAAAAGCTAGATGTGAATTATTTCATCCCAAAAGTTGAGTAAAATCATTAAAAACACACAATCTAACATCACGATCATTAGCTTAGAATCGCTCAGAATTATTATACGAGAGGAAACTGTATATTATCATAAGTGAATAGAAAAAAAAATTACCATTAAGATAAAACAAATCATCGGAAAAAATCAATAAACCAATTGAAATATTCTTGGGCCTTAATTACGTTAGTGCCGACTCTTCATGATATTAATTAAGAGTCTGTGCGATTCGTATTCATAGATCTTTCTCCATCCAATCATGAATGGAGGAGAAAACATCCCAATTGATCTCTTTCTTGAGATATTCTCTAGATTACCTGCAAAGTCAATAGCCAGGTTTCGTTGCGTGTGGAAGCTATGGGAGTCCATGCTTCGCCGTCCATATTTCACCGAGTTGTTCTTGACAAGGTTCTTGGCTCGTCCACGTCTCTTATTCGCTGCGGTACGAGACGGTGAGTACAGCTTCTTCTCGATGCCTCAGTCTCAGAATCCATGTGAGAATAAGTTGTCTCCTATAGTAGCCGCCGATTTTCATATGAAGTTTTCTAAAGGCATAAGCGAATATAATTGTAGCTATGCCTCTGGTTTGATCTATTTTCATAATATGTGCATCCCAAGGGAGAATGAGGATACTAAGCGTGTGATATGTAACCCTATCACCGGACAGTATGTGATCTTACCTGAATTGAGAAAGGACTTCATGTCGTACAGCTATTTAGGGTTTGATCCAATAGACAAGGAATTCAAGGTATTGCTCATGAACACTAGTGGTTATATAGCTTATAATGATACAGATCATCATATTTTGACACTAGGAACTGGAAAAATGAGGTGGAGGAAGATACAATGTCCTTTTAACCATGAGCCTTTGTGGGAAAGGATTTGCATCAATGGGGTTTTGTATTACAAAGCTCACCAGTTTGATGGAAGGTCTTATGTAATAGTTTGCTTTGATGTTAGGTCTGAGAAATTCAAGTTCATTGAGGCAAAATTTTGTAATTTGTTTACTCAATTGATAAATTATAAGGGTAAATTAGGTGTGGTTAATTTGAAGAATGTTGATGATGGTACATGGTTAAGGCATACCCTTGAGTTTCGTATGTGGGTTCTAGAGCATGTCGAGAAAAAGGAATGGTCGGAATATGTCTACACTTTGTTGGATAGTAATGAAGCAGCTGATGATCTTGCTGTTGTCGGGATGACTGCTACTGGTGATATTATTTTGTCGAAGATAGATACATGTGAACCGATTTATGTTTTCTTCTTCAATCTCGAGAGGAAAACTTTCCAAAGTGTTGAAATCCAAGGTTTTGGAGCTAATCGTGATTGCAGAGTTTATCCCTTTGTAGACTATGTGGATGATTTTAGCTTTAACCATGCAAAGCAACTCAAGTCAAGCCCAGTAAAGCAAGGCCTAAATGTCATTACAAAGACTCGAAAACCAAAACAACGTCGACATAGATCTCGAGAAGTCTGCAACTCTACTCCTTCTGTGAAGGACAAGCAGCAGAATAAGTACAAATTATTATCACGATG
Source organism: Arabidopsis thaliana x Arabidopsis arenosa (assembly GCA_019202795.1). Classification (NCBI taxonomy): domain Eukaryota; kingdom Viridiplantae; phylum Streptophyta; class Magnoliopsida; order Brassicales; family Brassicaceae; genus Arabidopsis; species Arabidopsis thaliana x Arabidopsis arenosa. Next base: position 9,396,204 of record CM032918.1, on the reverse strand, counting down.
TTGGCTTAGCTATTTTATTTTTTTTGTTCTTATATTTTTTAGCTCTATGATTTTGTTGACTTAGCTATTTTTGTCTAAGAAAACAAAACAAAAAACAAGATTTATGGATTTTTGAAGTAGGACAAGCTTTTGATATACCTTGCGATGGGAGCATAATTTACACCATAGAAGGTTATTTTCTATAGTGATCTCTCTATCCATGGTTCACATCCAAACCAAACTAGCCTACCTGAGACACAGGTTCTTCGTCGCGTCGATAGCTTATACTGTGACAGAGCGTCTTCATTTAGCCGACCCTAGCAGGCAAGTTGTTCCAACTTTGGTTCACAAGAAAACTCCCATGATATTTGTGAGCTTTATTTCTTCATTAAACATCTAGATTCATATCTTTAACATGAATATTAGTGAGCGTTCTATGTCCGTGGTTAATACTTAACAGTTATTCTCTGCTATGAGATATGAGACGTGAGCTTCTTTCTTTTTGCATGCATTTGATTCATTGTGGACTCCCAAAGATACTTTGATTAACAACTAATTATGAGAAACACAGGTTAACTAAAAAAAACCAAGACCTAGTTTCAGAAAACACAAAATGGCTTTGGTAAGACGTTTCTTGGCTGGAAAGAAGATTATTGGTGGCTCTGTAGCGGAACTGAGGAAAGAAACTTGAGCAATATTAGGGTTTCTTGCAGTGTACGTCAGGTAAAACCAAAAGAAGAAGAAGAAGAAGAAGAAGAGACGCAATTTTGAAGATGGTTGCCCTCTGTTACATGGCGATTTCTATCACTTGACTCTTCCTGAGAATTTAACCTCTGGATTGATTCTTCCTAGAGCTGATGTGAACGCTCATCTTTAGTATCACTGTAGCCTCCGTTCCTCTTTTGATGAGCTTCTTTAGGTTTCTTATGCCTTTCAGTTTACATATACTTGTTACTGAATTAGCCATAGAAACAAATGCAAAAGTTCCAGCAACTAATTAGGGACTTTAAACACAGAGTCTTTGTCACCGCTATGACATACAATCTTATTTGTCTGCAGCAAAAGCATTTTGGGCACATTCACAATAACTCAAAAACGTCCTACATCAACAAGTGATCTCTTTTTTGAATAGTTGGCTAGTCAATGTTCCCAACCAAACATGCAAGAAGTGGAAGTACCATCAAAAGATATTTTGGACAAGCACTTGAAATTTTGGGTTGAGTCCATGCTTCTTGGGCCTAGGTTAGCGCCGACCATGAATGAGATCTAATTAGGTCGAACTTTAAGAGATTTCACATTTCAGATTTGTATTCTTATCTCTCTCTCTTTCTCTGTCCGATAATAAGCAACTACCACGACGATCATGAATAGAGAAGAAAACTCAGATTCCATCCCTAATGATCTCATTCCTGACATACTCTCGAGATTACCTGCAAAGTCAATTGCTAGGTTTCGCTGCGTGTCGAAGCTCTGGAAGTCCATTATCTGCCGTCAAGATTTCACCGAGTTGTTCCACACCAGGTCCTCATCCAATCCACGTCTCTTAATTGGGATTCGAACAGGCGGTGAATGGAGCTTCTTCTCGACGCCTCAGCCTCAGAATCATTATGGGAAGTCGTCTCTAGTTGTAGCCGCCGATTTTCATATGAAGTTCTCTGAAGACAGAAGCCCATGGTATTGTAGCTATGCTTCTGGTTTGATCTATTTCCCTGATTTTCGGATCTCAAAAGATGGGTTTGATAAAGTGATATGTAACCCTAGCACGGGGCAATCTGCGATCTTACCTCCTGACCTGACAAGAACGTTCAGAAACTTCGGTGGCCTTTTAGGGTTTGATCCGATTGGCAAGCAATTCAAAGTTTTGGTCTTTAACGATAGAACCGATGATGAATTCATTTATCATATTCTGACATTAGGAACTGAAAATGTGAGGTGGAGGGAGATCATATGTCCCTTAACCTATAATTATCGTTGGGAAAAGATATGCGTCAATGGGGTTTTGTATTACATAGCTTCTGACCCTGATGAAGAGGATGAAAAGATAGGTTGCTTTGATGTTAGGTTGGAGAAATTCAAGTTTTTATATGTATCTCCCAATCTGATAAACTATAAACTGATAAACTATAAGGGTAAATTAGGTTTGATTAATTTGGACTATGCTTATGATGGTGGATTTCCCCTTGAGTTACGTATGCGGGTTCTAGAGGATGTCGAGAAAGAGGTATGGACGACATATGCCTACACTTTGAGAGCTGAGAATAAAGTCGTCAAGGTTAACAACAATCTTTCCGTTGTTGGGGCAACTGCTTCAGGTGAAATTGTTTTGGCGAAGGATAATGCATATAAACCTTTTTATGTTTTTTACTTTAACCCCGAAAGGAACACTCTCCGAAGTGTTGAGATCCAAGGTGTTAGAGAAGAGGAAGAATGGTTTGGCGATCATAGAGTTTATTACTTTGTAGACCATGTAGAGAATCTTAGATTTGATGTTATGAAGACTACATCTGCTGCAACATCTATAGGCCCACCAGAACAGAGCACATCAACATCATCTAGAGAAGATCATCAAGTGAGGATGGAACAAGATCGTCATACATTTGACAGTGTTAACAAATTTGATGCTTTGTGTCTTTTAGAAGATGATTGAAATTTAAGTTTTTTGCAAAGAATATAAGTTTTTTGCTATTTGAATCTGTTGTGCTTGTTGTGATTTGTGTTGTGACTCCTACTCTGTTTTTATAGCCGAGAGATGATTCAATTATGCTATGCTTTTTCCTTTACTTGTCAACTTCTTCCAACATAAGTACCACAACGCGCTTAAGAGCTTCTTTATCCATTTCTGGGTATAGCTTTTGCTGTTTTCTGTCACAATCATACTTTCTCCTCCATTCACTAAGCAGTAAGCACAGAAGCTGTGTATATGTGCTGCTATTTACTTTTACAGATTCATGTATGTAAAACCACGAAGAAGTGGCTTCTAGTAGCATAAACTTGCCATACTAAGTAATATGGAAGACACATAGAGTTTCAACTTTCAACATTTCTAATTGAGTAAGGAGGACTTAACTCTATGTGGAACCATTAAGAATTATTTTTTACTATACTAAGAATATACAAGAAGTAGTTTCTTGTAGCACACAAGTTTTAGAGCTTCTTTATCCAATTTTGGATATAGCTTTTGATGTTTTATGTCACCATCATACTCTCTCCTCCATCGAGTAACCACCATAAGTCGTGTCTATGTGATGAAGTTTACTTTTACAGATTCATGTATGTAAAACGAATAAAGTGGCTTCTAGTAGCATAATGTGCTATAATAAGTAAAATGGAAGATGCAGATTGAGTAAGGAGGACTCATGTGTATGTGGAACACTTTAGAAATATTTGTACTATACTAAAAATATACAAAAGTGGTTTCTAGTGGCACACAAGTTTAATACTCAGATCCACCTATTATTTGATCTTAGCTTTTGTAATCCTAGACTAGTAGCTATGTAATCTGTTTTAATTTTCTTGTATAATGATCACTTATGTGTACATGTGGAATCATTAAGACTTAGCATACCCAAAAAATAAGAGAAAAGAGATTTCTTGTGACACAAGTATGAAGATTTGCATAATATTCATACTAAAACTTGATCACTTTCGTCATGGACATGTGAAATTAAGAACAGGGACAAAGTTAATTCTCTAGGAGTTTTGTTTTTTCTTGATTTCAATGATTATGATAAATGTTAGTGTGTCTGCTTTTTCTTAATTTCTGTATGTTCTTGTCTTTTCTAAACGCCTACGTTCTTGTTTTTTTCTTGATTAATATCCATAAATGTTCTTGCTTTGAATATCCATAAATGTTTTTTCTTTTTTGAAAAATGTTCTTGCTTTTTCTTAAATTCAATGTTCATTTCTTAATTATGTTTCTACTATTTCAGAAGTACTAGCTAGAGTCTATAGTCACTATGGAAAATACGATGTGGTGTCAACGCTTTTGAAAGAGTAACAACGGTTCTTGACGAATTGTTTGAAATTGCTTAATCAAGATTTCCAAAAAGTTAGCCCAATTGTCTGCATTCACTCTGCAAACTATGGCTTGGTGTTTATCACCGAAATTGAGAAATACATATATTAAGTTGCAAAATAGCTCAAGAATTTTATAGATGGAAAATATAAAGTCAACTTCAAGAAAACCAACTATTTATTTATTTATATCAAACATAATGTTCATAGACTAGATACCAAGGAAATAGGTTTCCCTGAATCTTAACAAGGTCTTTGAATTAAAAAGATAAATTTACAGCATCAACAAAACAGAGGATTTGATTTTAGACATAGAAAAGAAACTATACGAAAACATTTGCAAAATGGTTGTAACAACTCTACTCTATTACAAGACACTTGTACATTAAATTACCCTGGAAGATTCTGTGGAATCTAGGCCCTCGTAAGAAGAAAGTGTATGCACACCAAACGGAACGGTCTCTATTATGACATCCGACTTAGTATCCAAGGGTTTCAGGATATGAACCATTGAACTCGAAGTCATTTCTGCAACGATAAGACTATAGACATGCCTTTCATTACTCTGCTTTTCATGCAGTCTCAGTTCGTTGGCAAACTGGTCTGGACTCATGTTGCCCTGTAGTCAAAAGCAATCCCGTGATCAAAGAGATCGAAAGAGTTTGGATATAAATGAAGAGAAGAAAAACAAACCTCCAAGAAACGAACGGGATACAACTCCGAGCCGCCGTTTGCCTTAACGCGGTCTAACAACAACGATGTATTCACGAGAAAAGCGACTCGGCCTCGTTTAGAAATACCAAACCACGTTCCGTTGTTAGCTTTGCACCGACCACTCAAAATCTGGCCGTTTCGACTCCAAGATGCCCCACTTATGACCCTATTAATCACTCATATAAAGAAAAGAAAAGAAAAAAAAAGTATTTAACAACAATGTCTGAATCTTATACTTGCCTGTTTTCCCAATTGTCTCTGTTCATCAGCAGCGTGAGTTGGTTGTTGTTTCCCTCTGTCCAGTTGAATGCTACGATCCCCATTTTTGTTTTTGAAAGAATATTATAAGTTTTTGCTATTTGATCTCTTGCTCTGTGTTGTTTTATTGTAGTGATTTGTGTTGTGACCCCCTCTCTGTTTTTATAGCCGAGAGATGAGTCTCTCTGCTCTACTTTTTCCTTTGCTTCTTCTCCCAACTACCCCACGCGCTTAAGAGATTCTTTATCCATTTTTGTATATAGCTTTTGTTGTTTTCTGTCACCATCATACTCGTCCTTCATTCAGTAACCACCAGAAGCCGTGTCTATGTGATGCAATTTACTTTTACAGATTCATGTATGTAAAACCACAAAAGTGGCTTCTAGTAGCTCAATGTGTCATACTAAGTACAATGGAAGAAACTTTGTTTCAACATTTCTCAAATTGTTCCACTTTTTGCTGATTGAGTAAGGAGTAAGGAGGACTCATGTCTATGTGGGAACCATTTAGAATTAATTTTTACTATACTAAGAAAATACAAGAAGTGGTTTCTGGTAGCACACAAGTTTAAAACCCAAATCCAACTATTAGTTGGTCTTAGCTAGCCTTGGTAGTCCGATTCTAGTGGCTCTAGCTAGTGCTGATTGAGTAAGGAGGAGTCATTTGTATGTGGAACCATTTAGAAAATACTTTACTAATCTGAGACAAAGTGAAATGAAGACGTTACTTGAGAAAACACAAAGGAGATGATGAGGTGGCAGCTAGGGCCATTTTTGATGGTTGTATGATTGATTTTATATATGTTCAAATTGGTTTTAGTCATGCTCGATTTTTTTTTAGGATGATTATATAGTGTTTGCTTAGTTGGTGCCTTATTGGGATTATGCTAATGTCATACTAAAATGTCTTAACCATATTGTTACTACAAAAAAATTAAATCAGAAACATTCATGAATTTATTTATTTTTAAATGTGTCACCCTCCCATAGAGGAAAGACCAGAGATGATCTTACCAAGACCCATAATCAAAAAGATAATAAATCGACCAGACTGGTCCCTAGGAGAAGTAACAAAGCAGTAACTCAATATATTAAACTGAGGCATGAAAAGAAACAGGGAAGCCAATTCATCAGCTCTCAAAATAAAACGAGAAGACTCATTATACAGAATTGAGATTGATGATGTGAGACGTTGCTGTGTCTAAAGTGTATAAGAATCTGATGTGTAGATTGAACATGAGGACAGAACAACTCGTATAATTAGAGGAATGATTGATTTTATTATATATGAAGTTAATCATAATGCATTGGAACATGATATTTAGAAAATGCATCAAATATGTTTGAATGAATTGCCTGAGAGAAACTTAAATCCACCTCCTCCGCCATTGTTGTAGATTACACTACATGTTAAATTGAAAGCAACGGAAATGACCGGATCTGTAAGTCCCTGTGAAGACTCTTGGACTCGTCCTTTTTGTGAAGTCTCTTTGACTGGTTTAAGGAATCAGTTAGTGAGTGAGTGCGATGATTCAGAATAATATATTGACTCAAACAATGAGATAGTTTACCTTGTTGTATCAATGACTTCCATAATTGTAGTTAGATAGGAGATGTGTTGGTCATCAGAAGCTACATTCACCTTTGTCTGCTCATCCTCCTCAATAGAGAAATAGGAGGGCGTAAACTTATAGAAGTCTTCGGACCAACATTCGGTTGTCCCCAAAACTCCCCAACTGTCAGCTTCCAAGTCGTACACATGAAGCACCATATTATTTTCCAACACCACTAGACACTTGCCGTCATATGCAACTATGTACCAAGATTTAAGCCATGTTTTCTCCATTGATACATTCTTGATCTGCCTTTCGAGTGCCCACTTGTGATTCCCGAGCAGTGTGTAGATTGAGATTTCTTTTATCGTCCCTGATATCAAGGTCAGGGGGTTGATCTTATCTTCTGCTGCGAAAAGCACCTTCGTATCCGGTGTTGGATGGAAGCTACATGGAATCAGTCGTGCTTGCTCTGTCTCGGGATTGAATGCTATTAGGCTCCAGTCGTTTCTCAACCAGTGAAGATTGCCATCTACGTAAACAGGTTTCATCCGCGTCTTGAGACCACTTTTGGAGCTAGTCGTTAGGGTCGTTTTCGATAACCTCCAAGAATCTCCGTCGCTGATTTCGAATCTGTACTTCGTTTCCATCTCAAGTATGCAGACGATCTTGAATCTCTTGGTGGTTCGATATGGATCTACCACGAAACCAACGCACATCGCTCTCTCTGTACGAACAAGGAGACCATTGGGGTCATAAGGATCATCTTTTTTGACACCACCAACTATGTGAGGCAGAAGCTTTGAACCAGAGTGATTCAGGATTCGAAACTTCTTTGTCAAGGGATTTGCAACGAAGAGATGACCAATGTATAGTAGGAGAAGGCCGGAGCATGAGCCAAAAATGTAACATTGCTCGTTGATGAACTCTGCTCTGTATTCTAGTGACACAGAATCAGATGAAGAGACCAAAGGCTGGCAGAATACGAGAGATCTGTCAGAGGTCGAAAGGTTAATCAAATTGGGTCTGACCCATGAAGGGTATTGAGGTCCAAATCTTGGGTCAGTTAAATACGATTTGATAGATTTGTTTGTACATCGCATCATCGCCATGGATTTGGGATCCATTCTAAAAAGAATCTCGTCAATAAGATGCAAAGGTAAGCCATTCATGATCATAGTTGAAAGATTTTTTTGCTTGTTGATACGATTATTTTTGTTTGTTAATTTCAGTTATTAGTAATGAGGTTTTAAATAGAGAACAAAATATAATTTAATGATCAATTCAAGAGACAATCTCACCATTATAAGAAAATCAAAATTACCAATTTTAATTAAATTTTGATGGATTTTAAAAGATGATTTAAAACTCTAGATAGTATTTGATGAAATAATGAAGATATAAAATATTATATATAGTTTTCTTATCAACTAAGCTATTATATAGTTACTTATTTCAACAAAAGGTCAAAAATATAACATCCACTAATAAGAAATATTTCTTAAATTCTAAATTTATTTCTTTAAAATATTTTGAAAATTAATGATTAAATAACAATGGATTAAAGTTAAAGGTGAAATTCTATCAAAGTTGATTTAATATTTCACAATACATAATTGGATAACACTCCCAAAATCTCCAACATGTGAATATGGCACGTCATTTGGTTGTGATAATTTTTATTACGGTCAAAACTCTCTAGATATTAGGATTTGCCTCTCTCTCTCTCTCTCACCATTATGTTTGATTATTTTTGAGTCAATATATTATTCTGAATCATCGCACTCACTCACTAAATGAAACCCAAATGATTAGAACAAGTTATACTTGCAAGAAATCCGATTTGTCTCTGTTCATGAGGAACAAGAATTGTTTGCCGCTCCATTCTACTACCGCTGTCCCCATTCTTATCTCTTCCGATTTAGCTTTTGCTGTTTTCTGTAACCACCACGAATCGTGTGTGTGTTATACAATTTACTTTTGCAGTATGTATGTAAAAAACGAATTCTTCTAGTAACATAAACTTGCGATAGCAAGTAAAATAGAAGATGCATTGTTTCAACGTTTCTCAAATTATTCCACTTTTGCTCTAGCTTTTTGATGATTGAGTAAGGAAGACTCATGTCTATGTGGGAACCATTAAGAATTATTCTTTTACTATACTAAGAATATACAACAAGTGGTTTCTAGTAGCACACAAGTTTAAGACTCAAATCCAACTATTCTTTGGTCTTAGCTTAGCTTTGGTAGTCCGATTCTATTGGCTCTAGTGCTTATTGCGGAAGGAGGAGTCATGTGTCCATTTAGAAAATTCTAAAGAGTGGTCAAATACTCTTTTTTTTAATACACACATGATAACAGTTACACATTACTATGATGGTCAATTGATAAATTAGAAGGGTAAATTAATTAGATTTGATTAATTGGGAGTATGATTTACTATGATGGAAGATTAGAACATGTTAGATATAGAGATTTACAATTCACAACTACTTCCGGCCTGATTTGTAGAAGGCATGGGCTCAGCGCTATCAACAAAAGTCCCACTACTGAATGCATTTTGACTTTTACTTCTAGAAAGCCTAAGAGCCCTCTCATCCTTTTTTGTTTTTACTTATGAAGTTAAAATGTAAATTATTTTTACTGACTGCTCTAAAGTTCAATACTTGTAATGACAAGTTTTACACTTTATGGTTTATAATGTCTTTAAACAGAGATATAACAATTGCCATCAATGATCATAGCAATGTAAACTTTAAGTTATTACTCTTCTTCTAAAGTTCTAAACAAGATCTTCTTTGACGAGTTGATGATGTTGCGTGGTAGTCAAGTAAAACAATCATTATTCATTAGTATTAGTCTATCAGAGATGGAAACTGAATCCATAGACCAATGAAATCATATATTCTAAAGCCAAGTATCATGCAAAATCATAAAAATCACAACGTAGAGGCCCATGTTTCTTGGGCCTTAGGTTAGCGCCGACCATGAATATCATCTAAATAAGATTTTCCATAATCCAGAGTCACCAATTTGCGATTTCTCGCAAACACAACAACGATCATGAATAGTGGAGAAAACACAGATTCCATTCCTATTGATCTCATTCTTGATATACTCTCGAGATTGCCTTCAAAGTCAATCGCGAGGTTTCGCTGCGTGTCGAAGCTATGGGGATCCATGCTTCGCCAGCCATACTTCACCGAGTTGTTCCTCACCAGGTCTTCAGCTCGTCCACATCTCTTAATTGCGGTCGAACAAGAAGGTGAGTGGAGCTTTTTCTCGTTGCCTCAGCCTCAAAATTATCATGGGCAGTCGTCTCTTGTAGTAGCCGCTGATTTCCATATGAATTTCTTTGAAGACACACGCCCATGCCGTTGTAGTTATGCTTCTGGTTTGATCTATTGCCCTAATATGCTGATCCCAAAGAAGGGTGGTGATGAAGTGCGTGTGATATGTAACCCTAGCACAGGACAGTATGCGTATGTGATGTTACCACCTGGACTGAGATTAAGCATGACCAGCGCTGGATTTTTAGGGTTTGATCCGATTGACAAGCAATTCAAGATATTGATCACGAGATTCAATTATCTTAAAACTGAAACGGATCATCATATTCTTACATTAGGAGCTGAAACAGTTGGGTGGAGGAAGATCCAATGTCCCTTAAACTATATTCTTCATAGTAAAAGAACAATTTGCATCAATGGGGTTTTGTATTACCTTGCTACTCAAATTAGTGAAAGGTATGATGTGCTAGTTTGCTTTGATGTTAGGTCTGAGAAATTTATGTTTCTCCGTCTTAACACATACTGCTCTTCTACTAAATTGATAAACTATAAGGGTAAATTAGGCCTGATTAATCAGGACTATGCTGATGATGGTGGTTTTCCCCTAGAGTTAAGTATGTGGGTTCTAGAGGATGTCGCGAAAGAAGAATGGTCGACATATGTCTACACTTTGAGGGCTGATAATAAAGTCGTCAAGGTTAAATACGATCTTTCCGTTGTTGGGGTGACTGCTTCAGGTGAAATTGTTTTGGTGAAGACTCGGGCAACTAACCTATTTTATGTTTTCTACTTTAACCCCGAAAGCAACAATCTCTTAAGTGTTAAAATTAAAGGTTTTAGAGTAGACCAAGGATGGTATGCCAGTCAAAACATTTACGCCTTTGTAGACCATGTGGAGGATCTTGAGTTTAATATTATGAAGACAACATATGCTGCAAAATCAACATTACGGAAAGGTAATCAAGTGGGTACCGTTTTTAATTACCCGCAACCAGATCTTTGTACGCTTGAGAGCGCCAACAAATTCAATGCTCTGTGCCTTTTAGATGATGATGATGATACATAGGTTCTAAACCTGATTGCTCCCCAACTAAGCTAAAAAGGCTCACTATTTGATGCAAGTTGTATTCTCTCTTTGTAAACCATTAAAAATTAATGATTTTCTTAAAGAAAATATGTTTTAAGATTTCTCTGTCTATTTTATTTTTCATTCAGAGTCACACACATCAAGATCCATAATTAACCATTGTTCTCTTCTATGAGATAAGAGACGCTACTTGCTTTCTTTGTGCAGGCATTTTATTTATTTTGGACTCCCAAAAATAATTGGCGACTGTGTAAGAGAAACTCAGATTAAAAATAAAGACTTATATCAAGAAAAACTACTTGAAACAGCGTTTGAGTCATTGCTGCTGCCTCTTCAGTTAATGCCTCCATCTAACTCTGCTCTACCCGCCACAGTTACTACCTCTGCCATGGGAGCTGAAACCATAAGTTTACAAGCCAAAACCGCGGCGCCGGGAACTGTTACAAACACAGCAAAGCTAGTGAGTGACATTGCACCAAGTCTTGGCTTTGACCCTTCTTATACGGCAACTACTACAACTTGAGAGAATTAATCCTCTGGTTTTTGATGGACACTGCAGCCAGGATAGAGGCTACTCCTTTTCTCAAATCATGATGGAGATTTCTCTCTTGACACAACTGTTTCATACACTGAACACATTGAAAAGGGTGCTCCCAGTGAGTTGGAAACTGTCATTTTTTATTCAGATCAATTATATTGAACAATCACACCACTAGCCACTTCATCAACAACATGAAAGATTTATTTTTTAAATTGTTTTCTCTAAACTCATTGGTTCGTTTAGTAACCTACTGTTCTTGTAGGTGTGTAGAGTGAATAAGAATGATCATTAGAGAGATTCATGATGATGAACTTGAAGATTCATTAAGAGAAGCGAAAGTGTGTAAAAACATACTTTAAGAAGATACTTGTAGAACACGTAACCAGCTACACAGATGCCTGCAAGCTGCCTCACTTCACCAATGTCTATAGTATATATAAATTAAACAAGATGAATCAGTTTAAGAAATCACGATGAGAGAATTTGAAAATTTAGTGGGGAAAAGTATTCATTCACCTTCACACATTTAAGACTATCCCCTTCAAAGCCTTAGGAAACTAAAACCAGATTTATCCTTGAAATACACTTTCATCATATTCAGTATCATTAAACCACAAAAAATCCCACAATGATTGAATGCTTTATAATGTCTTCTTTAAAAGAGAAGAGATCATTATCTTTTTTATTTTTTTAATTTCCTAAACCCTAATTACCCTAGACCTTAAACCAATATATATTATGAGTCACTGGGGAAATTTGTATCCCAACATATACCTCTCTCCATCCGATCAGCAATCAAATCGATGATAAATAGAGGTGAAAATTCTGTATCAATCCCAATTGATCTCATTCCCGGGATACTATCGAGATTGCCAGCAAAGTCAATCGGGAGGTTTCGTTGTGTGTCGAAGCTATGGGGTTCCATACTTAGCCGTCAAGACTTCATCGAGTTGTTCTTAACCAGGTCGTCAGCTCGTCCACGTCTCTTATTTGTCCTCCAACGAGCCAACGATGAGCTGCTCTTCTTCTCGTCGCCTCAGCCTCAAAATTCATATGAGGAGTCTCTTGTAGTAACGGCCGATTTTTATATGAAGCTCCATGGACATATGTGTAGATACGAGATGTGTAGCTATGCTTATGGTTTGATCTATGTCCCTCATTATAGGATCTCTGAGGGTTTGATGAGTGTGATATGTAACCCTAGCACGGGACATTATGTTAGCTTACCTACGGTAGAGAGCTATAGAAAGTCGACTAGCTTTTTAGGGTTTGATCCGATTGACAAGCAATTCAAAGTATTGGCTGAGTCTTTTCCATTTTGTGTTGAAAGTTCTCATCATAAAATTTTGACATTCGGAACTGGAAAGTTAAGGTGGAGGAGGAATCGTGACTGTCCTGGATATGAGCGATCTTTGTCTGATGGGATATGCATAAATGGGGTTTTGTATTACTTAGCTAGCAGTTATGTGATTGTATGCTTTGATGTTAGATCTGAGAAATTCAAGTTTATTGATGCTAAGTTCTTTTTGGATCCACCTGCTACTAGATTGATCAACTATAAAGGTAAATTAGGTGGGATTGATTTGACGTATAATGACGCTGATACCATTGAGTTATGTTTGTGGGTTCTGGAGGATGTCGAGAAAGAGGAATGGTCGAAATATGTCTACACTTTGCCTGAGCATGAGGTCGTTGTCTACAATGTTTTTGTCGTTGGGATGACTGCCAAAGGTGAAATTGTTTTGTCGGAGAAGTTTACGTCAAAACCGTTTTATGTTTTCTACTTCAATCCCGAAAGGAACAGTCTCCAAAGTGTTGAAATCCAAGGTGTTGGAGCTAACGGTGAAGCGTTTGAGACTGATTGCAAAGTGTACGCTTATGTAGACTATGTAGAGGATCTTGGTGTTGATGATGCAAAAAAAATTCAAGTCAAACATCACAGTAAGGAAGATGGAACAGATGATGATGATGAAGAAGAAGAAGAAGATGATTATGATGATGATTATGATTATGATTATGATTATGATGATGATGAATAAGAAGATGAGACATAGAGAGAGGCGTGTGGAGAGCCTAAGAGATAGAGACGATCATTGGAGTGATAAAGAGGATAAGAGGAGGAGGGAGGGAGGGAGGGAGGGAGAGAGAGCGAAGGGACACGTGAAAACCTTAGTTTTATGTTCCTTAGTTGGTCTTTTGCAGAGAATCGTATGTCTTTTTTAAAAAACTTTTTTGATGATAATGAGAGTACAAATTAAACGCAGCTATTTCTCTTTTGTTCTTGGTTAAGATGTTTTTATATTCGATTGGTGGTTGCATTTTTTTGGGGTCAATTATGGATTTGGGGTTGCAACATGTGTGAACAACAAGATGAGATACAAAATGTTTATGAAAAAGAAACTCAAGAAACTCAAGAAAGACATGGAGCAAATACGGCCTGTATGGAGAAGAGAAGGAAGACGATTATCTATGGTGGTTAGATCTTCCGATCAGCACGTATAGTAACAAACTATCAACCAACTGCACATTCATTGGAAAAAAAAAAGATTACATGGGGTCAAATTAAGAAATCTCAAATTCATCTATTAAGACTATCTTCTTGCTTGCTTCTTCACCATATGGTAGCAATCTTATGATGAGAATTAACATGGGGTCAAAGTTTGGTTGGTTACATCTAATTCTTCCATTAAGCTTTTCCAAAGCCATGTGGTATTTGCTGAAGCAACCAAAGAGTCTGAAGGATGTGGAGGGTGTGCATGAAGAATGTTAAATCCCCTCTTCCTCTCTTCTTTATGAGAGTTTGTTTCACGGGAGATGAACATTAGATTAGCCGGAGGTGGATTATCATATGACCAATGAAGCACTTTTCTGAAAAGATGTAGGCTAATATTTCCTGTTTCAAAACCTAAAGACTTTAGACAATAGCTTGTAACACAGTCAATTGAATCTGAACATCAGTGTCTTACTTCTAGTACTATAACATTTGAGATATAAAGTTAAGAAGATTAACTGGAGTGGATGTGTTCCAGAACGACACCAGTGGAAGAGAGAGCTTGCTTGATAGAAGGAGGGATGTGATTCATGTTGCCAAAGGCAAATATAGAGATTTCACCATGATAGTTCAACTTGAGCAGGGCCGAGGTTATTTTTTTAGCGATCCCGTCAGGCTTACAACCCTTGGGGATTGGACAGTGTTCAATGTCCCACCAAACAGATGTTTTAGCCTTCTCGTATTTAGCCTCCGCTGCCATGTTATTCACCATCTCGTCTTATTGAAGGCTTTAAACATAAATAGGGAAGAAAATATCAATCACAAGTGTATAAATTCAACTTTGGGAAAAGAAATCGCAGTTAACAAAAAAGAAAACAACCTTCGAGCGCAGAGTGAAATAACTGTGTTCGGTAATTGTTTCGATCTAATACGTGAAGAAAGATACATACGGATTGAACATAACATAATCATGGAGAGATAATAGAGACGAGGACATACCTTTTCTTGAGATTGACGCAAGTTCCCGATCTTCTTCTCCGTAGCAGGATTTAGGGTTTTTTTTTTGGGTAGTATAAGTAAATGTATTATTGTAATGCCACGTGAATTTTCGCACCTCCATGAATGTTCCGGTGACTTGTTGTGGGTGAAGGCAGGCCCGGCCCGGCCCATGGTTTACAAAATGGTTTTAACATTTCACTAAAATGGCTTATGGTAAAAAAAGAAAAAGAAAAAAAAAAAAAAAAATGGCTTATGGTTCTTTTTTTGCCAGAAACTACACCGCTTTGCTCGTATTTGAAAAATACATCCTTGATCTTTGAGTAAACTTGTTCTTCTTTGTTTTTTGTAAATAGAAAACTAAGGTTGAATTTTTCTTATTTGTCTTTGACATATACATTGCTCTTTGGAAGATGCTCTCTCGTTTAGCTTAGCTTGCAAGATATGTTCTAGTCTGGTTCTATCTTTCTTCATGAATCTTCTTGCTTCATAAGAGAAAAGTTCAAACTCATGTGGGTTGCAATTGAGAAAGAGAAATAGTCAGAAATATGTCTACACTTTGCATGAGCATGAGGACGTTGTCCACAATGTTTTAGTCATTGGGATGAGTGCTAGAGGTGACATTGTTTTATCGGAGAAGTTAATATCAAAACTTTTTTATGTTTTCTACTTCACTCCCAAAAGGAACACTCTCTAAAGTGTTAAAAATTTAAAATGGAAGGTGCTGGAGCTAACGGTGAAGCATTTGAGACTAAATTGCAGAGTTTACACCAATATATATGTAGAATAATAGAGGATCTTAGGTTAACTATATAGAACCACGATTTCTACGATGTGGCAAACTGAAAAATTGTTGTAAATAATGATAAGAAATATAATCAAAAATTACAAACTCGTTATCGAACTCTAACGAACGAAGTCCCTACCAAAAAAAAAAAAAACTCTAACGAACGAAGAACAATTTGTGTGGAGGCGAGATACTCTTTTCTTAATTCTTTAATTGCCCGTACGTAGTGTTGCGGTGTTACGCAATCAGAATCCCAGGATACAATCACACCATCAAATGTTTTACAACACCTGAAAGCAGAAGCTAGCGAACCAAATTTCTGTTTTGCACTCTCAGACACAAAAGACAAGAGAAGGGAAGAGAGGAGGATTGACTTTCGATTATTGCGATTAATGAGTTGCAAAGGTCACATTTATACCAACAAAACGGTGCCACTAATGGAGAGTTTTAATTCTCATATCAATATTAGCATTAATATAATCACCATTTTAATATATCATTAACTCGACAATTCAATACGAAAAAAATATTCATTATTTTGTTTACACAACCAATATTATTAGATATCTCGAATAAGACTAATTTAATTAAAACTGTATGAAATAAAAGTTGTTATGCAGTATACCGCGGATCAAATCCTAGTTAAGTTATAAAATTAAATAAAACAAAAAAGTTAATTTTGGATTCTAAAACGTTCTAATACAATTCACATAATTTTAGAATTTTGGAAAAGATAACATGGGGTGGAATTTAGAAATCTCAACTTCATATACTTAAAACTTGTCTCTGCTTGCTTCTTCACCATATGGTAGCAACCTTGGGATGAGAATTAACATGGGGTCAAAGTTTAGCTAGTTACATCTAGTTCTTCCAATAAGCTTTTCCAGAGCCATGTGGTATTTGCTGAAGCAACCAAAGAGTCTGAAGGATGTGGAGGATGTGCTATAAGAATGTTATATCCCCTCTCCCTCTCTTCATTATGAGAGAATAATGTTTGGTCACGGGAGATGAACATTAGATTAGCCGGAGGTGGACTAATATCATATGTCCAATTAAGCACTTTTCCGTAAATATGCATGTTAACTTCTCCTCTTTCAAAACCTAAAGAACGTGAAACAAAAGCTTGTATGGTTAGACCACATTGAATTAATCTTGGTAAAAACAAAAGAGAAGACATAGCCATTTGAAGCTGAACATCAATATCTTAATTCTACTATACATTTGAGAGAAATAGGTAAGATGATTAACTGTAGTGGACGTGCTTAAGCTGGATTCCAGTGGAAGAGAGAGCTTGCTTGACAGAAGGAGGGATGTGATTCATGTTGCCAAAGGCAAATATAGAGATTTCACCATGATAGTTCAACTTGTGCAGGGCCGTGCTTATTTTTATAGCGATCCCCTCAGGCTTACAACCCTTGGGGATTGGACAGTTATCAATGTCCCACCAAACCGACGTTTTAGCCTTCTCGTATTTAGCCTCCGCTGCCATGTTGTTCACCATCTTGGAACATAAAAAGGAAAAGAAAAAAAACATTCAATCAAAAGTGAATAAATTCAAAAGTGGGTAAAGAAATCGCAGTTAGGTTTGTAATCTATTACGGAAATCTAATCAAACAAGTCAACATAAACACGAATTAAAATTATTGGACGATTGACACACACGGTTAATTATCATCGAATCTGAAACGAGAGAGAGAAGCTTAATGTAAGAAGAGAAAGATGGAGCTATCAAAAAAATATTAGAAACAATCTTCGGGAACCGTTTTGATCTAATATTTGAAATAAGATACACACGAGACAGAATTCAACAGAATCATGGAGAGTTCACAGGGAAGAGATTATACATTTATACCTTTTCTCCGTAGCAGGCTAAGGATATAGGTTTTTTTTAGTGTTTTCTTAGGGTAGTAATGTATTCTTGTAATGCCCCACGTCAATTTTCGCACCGCCACGATCCACTGACTTGTTGTGGGTGAAAACAGCCCCGGCCGGGGCAACCCTTAAAATAACCTAAACCCTAAACCTATAATTATGGAGAGATCAAAGGGACGAGATTATACCTTTTCTTCGTAGAAGTCTAAGGATTTAGTTTTTGTTTTTAAGTGTTATCTTAGGGTATTCTTGTATTCTTGTAATGCCACGTGAATTTTCGCATTGCCACATGATCTAGTGACTTGTGGGTCGAAACAGGCCCGGCCAGGCAACCCTAATTAAAAGTAACGTAAGCCCTACCTATAAATAAATGTTAGAGTCTTTGCGATGATTTGATTCAGCAAACAAAACGATAATGAACGGAGGTGAAAATTCAGGTTATATCCCAATAGATCTTATTCCAGAGATACTATCAAGATTGCCAGCAAAGTTAGTTGGGAGGTTTCGTTGCGTGTCAAAGCTATGGGGTTCCATACTTAGCCGTCAAGACTTCACCGAGTTGTTCTTGACGAGGTCATCGACACGTCCACGTCTCTTACTCGTCCTCCAACGAGCCAACGGTGAGCTGCTGTTCTTCTCATCGCCTCAGCCTCAGAATCCATATGAGAAGTCTCTTGTAGTAACCGCCGATTTTCATATGAAACTCTGTGGGCATATGTTAAAATACGAAATGTGTAGCTATGCCTCTGGTTTGATCTATGTCCCTGATTATTCGATGTCAGAGGATCTATCAAAGGCACCCGTGTGTGTGATATGTGATCCTATCACGGGACAGTATGTTAGGTTACCTCAACCTAAAATGATCATTTATAGAAAGTCGACAAGCTTTTTTGGGTTTGATCCGATTGACAAGCAATTCAAGGTATTGGCTGAGGCTGATCCAGGTTCTGATGAATATGATCATCATGGAATTCTGACATTAAGCACCGGGAAACTAAGGTGGAGGGGTGATAACCAGTGTCCCTCATACTATCGTTTCTCTTGTCAAGGGATATGCATCAATGGGGTTTTGTATTATTTGGCTGACAAAACCGATGAATTGTCTGATTTGATAGTTTCATTTGATATTAAGTCTGAGAAAATTAAGACTATTGACGCGGAATGCTTTAGGGATCAGCGTGCCACTCGATTGATCAACTACAAGGGTAAATTAGGTGGGATTGATTTGACGTATGATGAGGCTGATGCCATTGTGTTGAGTATGTCGGTTCTAGAGGATGTCGTGAAAGAGGAATGGTCGAAATATGTCTACACTTTGCCTGACAATGAAGTCGGTGTTTATAATGTTTTTGTCGTTGGGATGACGGCTAGAGGTGAAATTGTTTTGGCGGAAAAGTTTACATCAAACCCGTATTATGTTTTCTACTTCAGTCCGGAAAAGAACACTCTCCAACGTGTTGAAATCCAAGGTGTTGGAGCTAACGGTGAAGCGTTTGAGACTGATTGCAGAGTTTACGCCTTTGTAGACCATGTAGAGGATCTTAGTGTTCACTCTCATATAGAGCATCACAGTGGAGAAGATGGAAAAGATGATGATGATGATGATGATGATGATGATGATGATGAAGATGGCTATGGCTATGGCTATGGAGATGGAGATGGAGATGGAGATGGAGATGAAGATGGCTATGGAAATGAAGATGGATATGGAGATGAATATGGATATGATGAAGAAGATGAGAGTTAGGGAGAGGCCTGTGGATAGCTGAATCGATGTCCTTTTTAGACTTTTTTGATTAATCAAGTTTTCATATATTTTTAAAAAAAATCAATATATTTGATGTGGTTGCTTCTTTTGGGGGTCAAATGTGGTGTCTGATAAAAGTGGCCACAGTTCTCGTGAAAGAATAAGAGAGAGATTCACAATTATATACTTATAACAAGCTGCAAGTTTCTTGGATCAAGTAACTAAGCTCTTTCAAGTTGCTAGCTCTTTCAAGTTGCTGCTTTAGCAGGAGAGGAGAGTTTTCCAAGGACAACAACGGAATCACCAATTTCAATTGTTTTTCCTATTCCATCGCCAAATCCGTCTTTCCAAACCATGTTCTGCCCAAAGTATATCTGCATCATTTTCAGATCTACCATTCAAAACTCTCATATTCATTTGTTATGACGATAAACCGAACCACGATCTTTCTTTACCTTTCCTTGTGGTTTCCTCCTTGGCTGTAAAACTTTGTCTGACCTGAAATTCCTCAGAGTCTCAATCGGCTCTTGACCTCCAATACCAGTTTCTTGATTAATCGTAGGTACCTGATCATGGAAAATTAAAAAGCTTCTCCTTAAAAGAACAAATCATAAAAAGAAGAAGATTGGTGGAGTTTTGAACTACGACAAGGTTTTGATATACCTTGCAACGGGAGCATAATTTCACACCGTGAAAGGTGAAACCGTTTATAAGAATCTCTGTCCATAAATCTTCAGCAAATGGTTCACATCCATCAACAAAGATGCTGTAACATTTCCCAGTGACAGTTATCAAGTGTTGTTACAAAGCAATAAAAACACTGTGGTCTTTCCTTTGAACATACTTGGGTCTAAATCGGTTGATCGGTACAGGCTCCTTGAGAAGCTTATTCAGGGAATCAAGCGAACCCTGGAAATAGCACGAGACTATTTAGAGCAGAACCGAAAGAAAGAAATCGAATTTGATCCTCTGACCTGTGATATAAGCAAGAATGGATACATATCCGAGAACATCGCAATGTGACCTGGAGCATAATTTGGATCCACAGGCCTAGTCTCAGAGGCTGCAATATAAACAGCAAAGATGTGGCTCGTGATTAAACATGCACCGCGAAAATCTTTCACAGGAGTCAAGCTGTAAGATTAAGACAGGAAAGAGTTTATAAAACCTGAAGCAAAGCGAACAAGTCGACAAGGCTTCCCAACAAAGTCTGTAAACCACTGAGATGCTTCTTCTCCTTCATCTAGTGCGGAGCCAGACCACTCCCAAACTGAGACACCGTCTGCTATTTTGTCGGGTTTAGCTAAGGAGACCTTAAGGGCATCCATACCAGGAGCTCTAACCACTGCAAACACACCCAAAACATGAGAAAAAAGACCATCTTCATAAATGAAAAGTCAGTTGAAAAAGAAGACATAAAAACAATCTGACCCATGTTAGAGCTCTTCTCGGGCTCCCAGTCCTCTCCAAACGCATGTTGAGGCATCTCTACTTCAATCAAGGAAAGCTTTGGTTCCACTCTTTGAGTCAATCCTCTTCCTTTAGAGTTCACAATCAACCAGTTTCGATCCCATCGAAATCCTAAGCAACCAAACCCCAAAAACAACTTAGCTATTCTACATTTCTCCCAACAAATTGCAGTTAAATAATCACATCAGCTCTCACAATGACAACAGCTTATATTCAAATAATCACACAAAAAAATGACAAACTTCAATCAAACTATTTTGGATTACTTCACACTTAATCATTCATATTCCAAGTCTTATACACTTTCAGAGCCCAAAAATCAATTTTTTCCACTTGATATCGTCCAAGAACTTAAACCCACAAGAAGAAATAGCTCTAATATGCAACCCAAGAAGGAAAAATCGAAATCGAAATCGAAAAAGGGAAATTTTTCTCGGAAATGGAAGAGGGAACTAGTTTCTGCTAATACCGGTGGGAGTGAGAGCTGCCTGAGATAAAGAAATTCCTCTACATGATTTGATCGGATAAACGAACAAAGACGATACTCTCGCAGCGACTTCACTTGCCGGCGACGGTGACAACGACGGCGACAAAGCATTCTCCATCTCTTCTTTTTCTCTAGCGTTGACTCCTTCCGACAAACATATCTTACATTTAATATAATTTCATATATGACCCCATATTTCTTACGTTCTTTGATTAAAGCCTCAAACTTTGTTTTATGACAAAAAGATCCTTACTGTTACATTTACCCAACCAATTCATTTCTCTGTATTTAACAGATGACCAAAGGGATCTTTGTTGTTCCCACTTTCAATACAAATTTCCTTTCAAAATCTTAATGCATATATCTTATCTACAAGAATGAAAAGAGTCAATAAAAATGACCCCAAAAGAAGTATTTTTCAAGATTAAACAAAGAAAAATCTTTAGCTCTTTATAATGACTTTCCTTGAGGGTTAATTATAAATTTAGGCTGCAGAAGTTAATCTCAGCTGTTGCTGTTGAGATTCACCGGTCATTGGATCGGTTGTGTTTTGGCTCTCCAATGGCATGTACTGAGACATAATCGCCATGATTTCTGAATCCATATAAGACTGCATTTTGGTTTTGACACACAAAATAAAAATAATGATCATTAGATAGATTTATGATGATGATGTTGAGTTCGAAGATTAAGTAAAGAGGATAAAAACATACCCTGAGACGATACTTGTAGAATACGTAACCACCTACACATATGCTTGCAACTGCAGCTAGAATCACAAACGTAAAGAACCATCCGATTCTTGATCCGCTTCTCTCTGCGAGAAACGAAAACAAGAAATGAGAATATGGTTCTTGGATTGTTTCGAAAGAATCTGACAAAGTTTAGATCTTTATTGTTTGTTTCTTGAAACTTACCGATACAAGTGTCTTGTTCTTTCATGTAGAGACGATTTCCAGAGCATTTGCATTCAAAGCCTCCCCATTTGTTCTTACAGTTGCATCCATCACATTGACAAGATGATTGCTCCTTACATTCATCAATGTCTATAGTAGATATAACAAGATGAATCAGTTTATCATGATAAGAGATTTTGTAATCTAGTGGGAAAAAAGTTTTCACCTTCACATTTAAGACCATCTCCTTTAAACCCTGTAGGGCAGCGACATCCCGATGTCTCCAAGTTCTGAACTCAACAATTGGAGAAAATTTGTCAAAAATGAGCAACTTTATGGCATTGTTACTGAAAAAGCCAAAACATAGTAGAGTCACTTAACCGAGCAAGCGGAGAAAGTTAAGCCCTTTTTGGTTTCAGACCAGCAACCTCCTTGATTAATCGAGCATCTCGCAGGGCCATAAGCTGTTATAACATTCAAGCAAAGATGACTTCTTTTTCAAACCAGAACACAAAATGTTTATAATGAAGTTTTCTACAAGATATCGATGTACGTAGAAGTTCAAGAACATACGTTCACATGAGGTATAGCCATCTCCTTTATACTGCACACCATTTACAACAGGGCATTCACAGACTCTTCCCCTAAATGTGTCCTGATAGAATCCATTTTCGGGTGTAAACTAACCAAATATCTATGAAAAAGTAGTCCTTGAAGTTCATCGGTTCTAATCAAGTACCTTGCAAGCTGTTACATTTGACTTCTTGTCCTGCCAACATCCTCCATTTGCTTCGAGACATTCGTTTGTTTCGATATCTGTTTCAACAGTGTAAATAAGAGTTCTTTAGTACATTCTATTACCACATGAATATCAGCTTACAAGGGAATTGGTTTAACCTCCACTTAGACAGATCCCGGGTTCGGTTCTTTCCTTGAATCCAGAACATATAGCCTTTAGTACCGCATTTCTCTCGAGTTTACCTGAGAAATGAATCAGATTATAAACTTAAGCATCTTTAAGACTTTAAATCTTTGGTAACAGACTGAGTTCTAGTTTCTAAACAAATATGTTACAATGAGAAGGAATGAAACAAACCGCGGTATTGAGCATTGTTGACTATCAATGTTGGCAAGATTGTGACATCCCCGCGGTCACCTTGTCCTACCTATAAGTAAGAAAGAAGAAATCTCGGTGAATAAGTTTCAAAAACGGTAATATAGATGCATTCAAGAAGAAAACCGCGACCTGAAGCGCTTGCTCAGCTTTCAAAACTTCATTCTCCACATCAGCATCAGGATCACCAATACATTTCTTGATCTTGTCAAGTGGCAAACCTGAGAATAAGAGAAAAATCAAGACGCTGAATGAGAAGAAAAGGTGCTAAAAATGATTTTAATGTCTCTTACCAAGAGATTCCACAACTCTCTCTGCACATTCTTTGCTATACTTCTTCTCCTTCATTGAACACCTGATGTGAAAATCAGTCACATAGTCCCACCAAACCCAAGACCGGTTATTCTCTTTCGCTACCTTATGAACACATAACTGTCTCAAATTCTCGAAAACGATGTCTTTGCCATCGTATCCATCACCAAAGTCTTGTTCAGGGTCAGGTGCACAATACCTCCCTTGGTTGATACACTGAGACTTACATTGATTGCTAGAAACATAATCTTTAGGACAAAACCATGTAATGTAATGAGGTGTGAACAAAGAGTATCCTCCTTTTTCAAGAATCTGCGCATGCCCTTTGAAGTTCTTGACAAAATTCATCTGCTCATCGCACCGCGCACCACACTCATCGTTCGTGTTAGTCCATAACTCATACTCAACTCTCTCATCCGGATGAGGTAATGACTCACTCCAGTCTATCTTCAGGACTACTTCCTCGCCTTTTTTAAGAGCTTGCTTGAGGGTATTGGCGAAAGAAAAGTCGATTAAAGCCGATGGAATGCTGAGTTTCTCTATAAAGTCATCAGCTTCTTTGGATTCCTCAGGTGAATCCATTGTTATCAATGGCTCATCGACGTTATCAGCTACTAAAACTGCTGCTGCACCGGATTGTTGACCGTTCCATACCTTTAATGCAAAGTAGCACTCTAATGCAAAACAAAACAACAAATCAAAACCAAATATTTACCATTCTTAATTCTTCAATCATAAATAGCTTTATGTCACATATGTAAATAACAGAACTTTACACAGAAATATGGAACATATCAAATTGAAAGACTTGTCACAATCTCAATTGACTTAAAAAAAGATAAAGCTTTTGAGTTCTTCTACAAACTAAATTGAGACTGAGACAAGTCCGATATACCAGAAATTTAGAACATTACCAAATTTGCATTAATATTTGGATCAAAAGGAGATTGAAAGATGTAAAATAAGACTTAAAAAGAGATAGCTTTAAAGGTCTTCTCCAATTAAATTGAGATTGAGACAAGTCTCCTATGTAAATGACAAAACTTTCTATCTCTTAACCAAAATTTTGGATGATTGTCTAACTTGCAGAGAAATTTGGATCAAAAAGGAGATTGAAAAATGTAAAACTAAAGACTTAAAACAGAAAGCTTTTGGATTAATTATACAACAAAAATTTCATGTAAATGACAAACTTTCTATTTCTGACCAAAAACTTGCAACTTGAAACATAATCTAATTTGCAGAAGCAATTTGAATGAAACAGTTACCTCCACGATCGATGATTAAAATGGTAGGACGAGGGAATTTGGGTTTGAAAGTTTTATCAAAAGAGTCACACCCATAAGCTCCTTGACCAGCGTAAACAACGGAACCGATCATGTAACCACCATAGTTAGGAACACCAAAGTTAGCAATGGCTGCATCGTGTTTAGACCGCATTGCCAAAGGGTTTAGAATCGTGACGCTACTCTTCTCTACAATGAATCTCCCGAAAACTCCATTGACCACCATAGTCAACGCTAAAAACAGAGCCAAGGTGGCTCCTTTATGAATCAAAGACATTGTTTCTGATCAGAGAAAAAACAGAGTTTGAAGACTTGGGCTTCGAATTTCTTTTGTGGGTTTTACGTTTGTTGCGTGAGAAAGTGAAAGCAAATCAGAAAGTAATGATTTTTTCGATTTTTCTTAAGAATTGAGTTTGAGAGAAAAATGAATGTCTCTGTTTTCGATTTCTGGAGAAAAAGAGATGTGAGCGTAAAGTAAACGGGAGAGAAGATGACTTGATGACAGAGTCAGCGGAACTAACCATGTCTCTGCAACTACTGATTCAACAAACTTCTCTCTTTGTCATTTTAAATTTATTTTTTCTAAATTGTTTAGAAGAAAAAAAAAATTATTTAACGTTTTCTTAGAATGTAAGGCAATCGTGAGATCCTATCATTTATTCAAAGCTCTAATCTTCAAGCTTAATCAAGTGGCAAAACGTTAAAAAGGTATGGGTGGCTTAAGTTTAAGTCCACAAGTTTCAATTTTTATCCGGACACTTTATGTGAATCTAGTTACAAAATCATATACTACTCTACCACAATAAGTAAAGTTTAAATAGTTTTAAATTGATAATGATAACAAAGATCAAGAGTTCAAGACCAATGCTTACTTCATTGACTTTAGAAAAATGCAAAGTCTATTGAAGTACCATTTGGGTTAAGGTAGAATCATCCAAACGACGATGTGACAATTACTAGGAGACATGAATAGTTGCTTAATCAACATTGATTATTTAATGAGATATCCGACCTAATTGTTAACTTTACCACTATTTATTACCAATATATTTAAGGCAGACCAAGAATATGATGTGTTTTTTTAATAGATCATGATGTGTTTATTTTAATATAAGTTCAGGGAAATGGTTACAAACATGCATTTTTATTTAGCAGAGAGACTAAGTCTCTAATTATAAAATGATTAGACTGGATTATATAGTTAGTACAAAGTATTTATATGTTCTACTTGTGGGAGGCGAGAAAATTATTATATTCACTATACAATGATTTTGATTAATGATTAAATATCAATCCATAATTTATAAATTGTCTCATGCCAGCTTTTTTCATATACAAGAATATAAAAATATGTATATTTTATTTTATCGAATTGGAGTTTCTACAACCATAGTAATGGTGATAAAATGGTAACAAAAAGAGACTAATACAATGATGTTCAAAATAACTTTCTTCACGTCATGCAAATGAATAGAATAGACAACAAACATACATTGCCAAATGCCAGGAACGTTCAAATTACGCTACAAGTACCAATAAGAATTAACAAAAACGTATTTTTTGCACAAAGTCCATTTCAAAGAAGCCAATTAACACTAATGTTACCAAGCCATATCAAAAGAGGGAACTGGACCAAGGCTAAAAACAGCAGAAGGTAGTGATGTTTGCTCGAATCATAACTTCTTACTTCAGCAAACAGAACGCGTTTCATCGTCTTCACCAAGAAAATCCCAGTGCATAGACAAGTCCACGGCATCAACGCGTAGTACGAGTATCCCCACATTATCTTGGCAAAACCGGCAAGACATAGACCAGCAAAAGCGTAGCCTCCGTATGCCACAATGTCTAGTAATGGTGCCTCTCCGCTACCAAGTGATAGAAGTGTTACTTTCAGGAGCATCACTTGCAAAAACCAACCAACCAATCCTTTTACAAACAGCCAATTCAAAGCTTCCGGTGTAAACCTAGAGAATTCGGGTATAAACAGATTAATAATCTTCAGTGTCCACATCAAATCTTTGAAGCCATAAGACCAAAATTCTAAGAGACGAGCATAGGGAGAGGACTCATCAAAACTTACTTTCCATTAAGTCCCAGTGAAAGGCCAGCAAGAACAACGTAGGTACCAAATGCCATAAACGGAATGTACAAGTCTGGAGCATTGATATCATAGATTGGAGGCTTGTATGAGAGCCTACCACCAACTGGTTCAGATATTCTGGTCCAATGTCCCTGAGGATTTAAAAGAGAATCCACATTAGTTTAATTAACGGCTGGCATGAGAAGGTCTCAAACAGAAGAAGAAAAGAGAATACTCGCTTACCCGGTGTAGGAAAGGAAACAGAACAACCTTCAATTTGTTCCTCACATATTGATCATTCACTTGGAAATAGTATTGCGGATCAGAGAAGTACCGGCTTATCTGTTTCATTTTCAACATTAAGTCACAAAAAACTTCAAAATGATAAAAATCAGATATTACGTGTGATATGGAGAATTCACTTACATTGCTCTGCACATACTCAGAGCTTGATCCTAAAATTCTCTCCCCGTACGCTCCCAAACCACCACGGATAAATCCCGAGCCAGCTCCAGTGAATGGATTACCAAATGGACCAGGCTCAGGGTTTCCTGGAGGTCTTGGCATCCCCGGTTGAGGTCCCATATTATTATACATCTCTGCCATCAAACCAAAACCATCACAATCAACACATCTTTATCTCACACCAACCACAAAACCACCACAATCAATAACATCTCCAACTTCAAAACTCTTAACTCTTGAAACCAAACAGTAATATCAACATTTACTTCTTAGTTTCCACAGAGTCTTCTTCAAAATTTCAATTTCGATTTTGTAGAAGGATATGAAATTATTCATCACCGGATCCTCTTAAGTCATAATCTCAAATTTGTAATCACTTCCATGGCTTTTCGAATTTCAATCATGAAAATGCAAAGCCAACTCTAGATCTATGATTCAACCGAAGCTTTCAAGTTACAATAACATAAGCAATCCAAAGCTAAATCCATCGAAATTTATCAAATCTCAACAAAAGATCAAAGATCTAATCCCTAATCGAGAAACAACAACACATACGAAATCAGAAGACGAAGAAAATTCCACTACCGATCCACACATTAAAAAAACTAACCTGGAGACGAACAGATAGAGCTCAAGGCTTCGACGAGAAAGTTAGAGCTTTCTTCTAATGGAAACAATGGATTCTTCCTCAGAAATCAAACAGTGTTGTGATCTGCACGGAGACGAAGAAGAAGGGTATTTTCGGGTTTTCCAATTCAAAGCCGTTCTTTTGATCTTTTATATCAATTTGGGCCTAAATTGGGCCAATAATTTTGCCAATAGGCTCTAAACTTGGATAAGATAAAGTTAAAACTAGTAACCAAACAGAACCGGAGCAATTTCTTGTTCCGCAATTAGGTTTAGACGATATAAAACAAATCCGACGCTGGAAATCAAAACCCCCTTTTGCCTCAAAACCCTAATCTCGGAACTCTCTTCAAGCTTTGATTGTAACAATGGCGAAATCAATGAGATGCAAGAGAGTGAAGAGATTGAGAGCAATAAGAAGAGAAATAGTGGAGAAGGAATCATTCACTCTAACGAGAGAAGACGCTAAATCCGCCGCTATTGAAGCCGCACTCGCTGCTCCGAAGTTACCAGTTCGTCTACCTCCAGTTTCTCCGTTTATGGAAGTTGCGACGCCGTCCTCTGAGTCTGCATCTACCTCCGCTACTATCGGAAACGATATGGGTTTGTTCTGTTTCTATCAAATTTGTTCGCTTTGTTGGTTTTTGCTAAATTTGACTCTTTGATTTTGTTCGATTTGCTTTTAGATAAGGTAACGCTTGAAGAATTGACATTTCTGCTAATCTTTTGGATTTGAAATTCATTAGAATCACTCATTTTTGTTGAAATCTTTGAAGGGTTTAGTTCATTAGTCTTGGGAAAGTTAAAAGTAATGTGACTTATCAAAGTTACTATTGTGAGTACATAGCAATTTGCTAAGAGAAACATTTATCATTTTATCTAAAAGCTTAGTTGGTTTCTTGATATTGAATTTTGTGCACAATTGCATCTAAGTTATAGTTTGCTTGATCCTTTTATGTGTAATATCTTTGAAAGTGTTGGTAATAAGGCTCTGTTTTGTTTTGGGATACTGTTTGTTGTTTGCAGATGTGGAAATGGATGATGAGAAGAAAACCAAGTCGCTAAAACCTATCGGGAAGAAGTTGAAGAAGAAGTTTAAGCTGGGGATGAAGAATCGCCGCAGTAAGGGTGTCCTTCGAGGCAAACGAAACTAAACCGGTCTTGGCTTTCTACTGGTTTGTTTCAACTTGCATGATTGTGTTCTCTCTAAATTCTCAGGTTCTTGAATGTCTTAGAATATATCTTCTTTTGTAGTATGTTTTTTCCATGAGCTTCAATACTATAGAAAGTCTTTAAACGTGATTGGAACCTAAGACGTTAGATTATGCCTCTTGTCTTTCATTTTCTTGCACCAAAAGTTATCATCTGAGCTATTTACTTGATTGATAGTTAACATTTAGGATTCTATTAAAATCATGAACCTTTGACATATATCATGTTGGACCGATAATAATCATATAATGCTAAGCATACAACTCTGTAATCTGAGATAATCGTGAATCAGAAGTTGAAAATAAGCTCACGAGTGACAGATCAGTTGTAGCGAAAATAATTCTCAGTATAAAACAAGATTCACATTTTTGTTCATAATACAAATTACGATTGAAAAGAGCTCAAAATTAAAACCAAACAAGAAATTACACCAAGAAACAGAAGGTTCTTTTATAAAACTCATATGAGGGATAATAATTGTTATTAGTAACGTCTGGAGTTAGATTTGCTGCAAACCTTCCTGATCTCTCCGATACGATCTTCACCAGTGAGGACACCAACATTGACCAGCTTAGCCATTGACACAGCAAACTGTTGTCTGAACATCTGAGGTGGTTGTTCCGCAAAAGCCTTCACAAGTGGAGCGGTCCTTGGGTCCTTAACAAGCTCCTGATCAGTCGACAAAACTCCCATATGCTTCTGAAGATTAATGTAGTACTGATTATCGAACACTGCTGGAGTTACGGCGTCAAGCTCGACGGTCTCAGAAGCCCAGCGACACCTGCGTCGCAAGTAATCTGCGTATTTTGGGTCAATTGACGGATCTGAGCCATTGGTTGCGTTGTAGTTGTAAAGCCTCGACTGGATGGTACCACAGTAGGCTTTTCCGATGGTGTGGGCACCGGAGAGGACAACTAGGTCGAGGATGTTGAGACCATAAGATTGAAACGTCTCGAGAAGGGCGGTAACATCACGGCGGCCTGAAGGGACTTTCTCGACGTCTCTAGCGTAAGAGTTTTTGGAGTCACGACGACCGTAGACGTTGGGCCAGTAAGGACCACCGAGTTGGACGGTGGCGGCACGGCTAGCTGATGTTAGGATGTCAGCGCATGAGACTAATCCGGGGCAAGATTTCTCCATCTCAGACTTGATATCGTCGATTAGCTCGAAGCCTCTTAGGCTTTTGCTCGCCGGAGATCTTCTCTCTGTCCCTTCGTAGTCTAGAAGAACAGACGCATCACATCCCTGAAAGTTGTTAATTCATTTGTTATCTTTTGAAATGCTTATCTATATTAGAAAGGGGCAAAGTGCGTTTATGCATACTAAGAAACTTATATCTATGGACTAATGATGTTCTAAATATGGTCTAGATAGACGAAAGAACAATTCCAACCTCTAATAGTGAGAGTGTGAGACCCATTTTAGAACAATGTAAACCATATATGAATCAAAACATTGGCTATACACCATGGAGTAATGCTAAAATAAATACTAAGCAATTATTGAACGATTAATGTTAAATATTTAAGGAAGAAGATATAATTGCAATACCGTGACGCCACAATCGTGGAAGATAAGGCGGAGGAGGGCAGGACCAAGGGAAGAGTCACTCTTAGTCCATTCCCTCACTTTCCTATCAACGATTTTCTCAAAATCTGGACAAATCTTATCATAGTAATTCAACGATAATAGATTGTCCAAAGGAAACCATGACTTTGTATCATCATCGTCATCGCCTCCGTATCCTCCCGATCCTGGTAAGTCTTTCCGGCTAGCCGATACCGGCCAGGCCACGAGAACAACGAGTAGGACGACGACTGAGACCACGGCCAACTTCATTATTTTGCTTTCTTGATATCTATCTCTATTTGATTGGCTTT